>CM060254.1:2170252-2445252 GCA_030684275.1 Acipenser oxyrinchus oxyrinchus | reverse complement strand
CCTGGGTTCGAGCCATTGGATCCAGTCCAAAGTTAATTAGTGGATTCCAAATTGGGTGTTTCACATTTGGAACTCTGAATTATGAGATTCATATAATGAAGCATCAAACTACAGAAGCCCCATTGGTTTGAACTCTTTGGGTTCACAGGGAACCCATTCTACAGAGACCCCCGTTGTTCAGTATGTTTTATATTCAACCTTCATGCGTACACTAGACATTTCGAAATGTTGTCAATTATGGGGTGTGCGCTCTAACACTCTCAAAACGTGCCCACTCCCTGTACAAATAGAGGAAACCACTACCTCCACCTAGTAACCAGTGTGCTAACCCTGAACAGGAATGCTTGACCTCGTGTACAGTACACAGACACCTGCGTGCGTGGCACATGTCCCTATTGCGCAATCTTCATTATTGCGCATTCCTCATTCCTCCGCCGTGACCGAGCAACACATCAGGCGAGATCTCCAACTCCTCCGACAGGGGGAGCAGTGTTCCTCGTGGTTTCAATGCTAGAGATGTCTTTATCTCTTTATAGGGTGGTTGGCTTTTTCGGTTGTGAGTGTTTGTGGCTCTGTTTCATTGTGATTGATGTCTCGTCATTAATGGACACAACGCAGAATGCAGCACATAGCTGTACCGGACGTGCCCATATGACGTTTGGCTTGCAAATTGAATTGTTCTGTTCTAGTTTTGTAAGATGAGTTAGGTGTTTACTAAAGACTGGAGTAAAGGCTTTGCAAATAATGCCTTATAGTTCAAATCACAATATTGCGGATTGCAATATACATACAAAAGGTTCATATGTGCAGGTTCACTCTGTCTCTTCTTTTTATTAAGGAGCTTCTCCTGCACACTTTGAACAACAGGACTACTGCTCTCAGCTGATGCTTCATGTTCCCCCTGCCCCTCCAAAGTGCTCTAAAGAACACACTCTTAGCGCACATGAGACAGGGTCAGCCGTACTTCTCAACTTAAATACTACACGCCTGTTTAATAGCTAGGGCTATCTGTACTCCGGGTCAGGTCCTACACACTGCTGTATTGTCCAGTTATAAATCCAGTTTCACTTAACTACCAGGAACAGATGGTATTTTTTCTCTCCCTATTTCCTGTGGAATTCCAGCTATCCCTTCCTGGCAATGTGTATCCTGCAGTTTGTAGAGACGTGCTCCCGATTACCCAGCGGAGCGGTTCCTGTGCATGCAGCTCCTCCACTGGACCGGTGAACACAGCGGCTTTTCATGGCGCGGCCCCTTGGAACACAGCGCAGTCTTATGCTGCTCAGTCCCCGGGGAAAGCGTTCGACTTGAGCGCTACACTACCTCCTTCAGTGAGAAACTAGTGAAAACAGGCGGCGAGCCAGGAGAAACGTATATTCATAATAGAGTTATTCTTCACATAACGGTATTTCAAAAAAACGATTTAGTGACTGACTCTGCTGTCGATGGTTGAAATCTGCCTGGCTTCACAACCCCGCACATTATATATAGTCTTGCAGTCACTTATCAAGTGCCTTGGAGAAGGTCCTGTGTTTCTGAACAGCATTTAGTCACAGGGCCCCTATGGTATATGCTATAGTCTGGAGCAGAGTATCTGGGGTATGATAGTGCATCAGATAACCAGAATGTATCAGCTAGAGAACAATGACTGAGATTACATTGACTTTAATTCCAAGAGTTAAATTATACTGTATAAATATAAACAAGCAAGTACAGTGGGGATTAGGGAAGGCAAAAGCAACAGTAGCTGTTTGAAGCTTTGCGAGGCATCATTACATGTCATGCACTGTGCTGGGTATGACATGTACATAAACTGCATGCACGTCAGAGGTGGACGGACCACGCTTGGCTTGCTGAGGCTGTGGTTACTGTTGTTACCAAACTAATTCAGCCTGACATTGTTCTGGAATCTGTATTACTGCACTAGCAGGGCTACTGTTATGGTGGGCAGCAAATAATCAAAATGCATAGAATGGTTTTAGTAGAAAAAAGGACAAATCCTTTATAAGAGTTTTCTTCCGTTCTAATGAAACCGTGTTAAATCTGAGATGACTATTGTACAATGCGCAATCACTCCCCCGCCCCCAAGTATTAGCTGTATTTTGGTTATGGTTAACCACCACTCTGCTGCAAGTTTACCCCGATCCAGAAGTCCCTTGAATATAATAATAATAATAATAATAATAATAATAATAATAATAATAATAATAATAATAATAATAATAATATAGCACAAAATGTATGCATGAGGCCTTTGCAGACTGATGCTGGTTGGAGAGAGAGAGAGAGAGAGAGAGAGAGAGAGAGAGAGAGAGAGAGACAGACAGACAGACAGACAGACAGACAGACAGAGCGCTCCTTGGGTTTAAGAAAGCAGGAAGGGACGCTGACAGCCTCTGCATTACTAATCTGTCTGGGAACATTTGCACACTGAGTTGCATGCAGATTAGCCCTCGCTGTGTCACGTTGCGCCCACTTACTCAGCCTTTAAACACAATTTGATGTTTCATGGATTGACCGGCTGGGTCTGACAGGAGATCTGAACACGGTCCCTGTGGGAATTACGTTTAGATTTACACTGCAGAGGTGATTCGTTAAATTAAATTAAATAAAGACAACAACTAAACAAATTCAACCTGTAAAAACGCTTTCCAATCACTAAAAAAAACTGCCATTGCTATCTACAAAGCCCTTTGTGTGCTCGTTCTTAGAAAAGCGATTTACAATCCTTTTATCCGGTGTTAATTGTTTGTATTTTTTGTAGTTGATACAATAAAATTATTGAAGAATCAAGTGGGATATGTGAAAAATTAAAATCAAGTGGGATATGTGAAAAATGTTTAAGTTTGTAAATAACTGATTCGTTTAACTTGAAGTGAACGAAAACATGCTCGTCTGCTCTTCATTATAAAGTCTAAGGTGTCAAAACTGCTCCTGCCTAACTGGTCTAGTGTTAGAAAGTGGTACATCGTCAGAATGTGGCACCTGACCAGTGTAATATCAGAAAGTGGTACGCTGTCACATTGCAAGTGGTATGCTGTCAGATTTGGTACAGGTGCAATCAATTGCGATCTGATGGGTGTTTTCCTATTCTCAAACAGAGGTATATTTACCATTAATTATATATTTTTTCAAATTTAAACTGGAAACAGAAAATCAATTTCTCTAAAACAACAACAAAAAACAATTCCCGAAGAACAAGACAAAATGAGAAGTCCAGCGCAAAGCTGCAGAAGCAAAACAAACAAACAAAAAAAGTACAAGACCCAATGTATTGCATATGATAAATATTCGCATACTATTTTCTTAATGGTGGGAAAATATGATAAATTACATTAACAACAATGTAAAAGACTGGAAAATATGATACATTCAATTTAAAAAGATGCAAAAGACGAAAACAGCATAACGTACCAGATTTGAACGGACGCTTCCCTGCTTTCTTAGCGGAAGTTGTTTAGGCATTGTTTAGGCATGCCATGCCCGAGCAAGCGAACCACTTTTTACCGCCTATCTGAAAATAACACTTCACAGGTTCTTTAAAAATCGCAAATATTGAAACTACTGCGCGCGCTAACAAAACCAACGGACACCAACAACAGAATGCTTCTAGGGTGGCCGTTCAACTTCTGGAAGGGGAAGTGTTAATTCTGTAGCCTATATAAAGAGGGGACAGAAGAAATGTAGACTTTACCTGCGCCTTAACGTTCAGGTGTTTTATTGTAGAACTAAAAATAAACTTATCAGGGCCTTAAATTGAAAGTATAAAGCCGCTATTCTAGTACCAAACTGTAGAACTGTTTTCAAATGTCCATGCATTCCTCGGCTATCTTGTGTGAAATAGCTCATTCACAATGATTTCATGATAAATGGGGCTATTGTATCCCATACCCTTTTAACTATAAGTTCATGATAAATGGGACCCTGGCGTGTGTATACATGACAACACTGACTGGACTGTACCAGCTGACCAGGAAAGCCAAAAGGAAGAAACATGCACCCCCCCATCCCCCGTGCTTGCCCCTGGACAGACATGACTAATCCTTTATCTGTACCTAGTCTGGATCTCGACATGCATTTCAGACAATGAAATTACTACTGATATACAGTGTGTTTAGAGCGTTCCTGGGCGGGGGGGATTTCTCTTGGTGAAACCTGTTTATAAATGATAGTGTTATTTTTAAAGGAATCCGGTATTTTGTTTCTGTTTACTGGAATACCCTGTACTTCCTAATGTCCCTTCATATCGGAACAATGTGCCGTGCAGGGTTAGGATTCGCAGCTGGTCAGACGGTAGGGATTTGGTGCCACGGACAGCTGTGTTTGTCGTCCCCACTCTTTTTTTTATGCATATCCCGTTCAGCAGACTCAGCTGTTTCCTTGCATTGTGCTGCGGCTTCGCTAACATTGGTGCATTCACACAACATCATGTTTATAAAAATATGTTTGCTGTGCGAGTGTCAATGCATCTATCATTTTACCTGCTGAATTGTGCACATGGTGTTATAAGTTTCTACAGATTGTCGTTAAAAACCACGGAGACTCTGGGTAGAAAGTATGAAAGAAAGTCATATACTGCCCCCTCTCTCTCTCTCCAGCACTGTAATTTATTGAAGCAATTGCCATGACAGCCCTTCAGACACGCTAGTAAACAGCTCCACACAGATGTGTGACTAACCGATGCACGGTACAATAGTGTTATTGTCCAGTTTAAAAATGATGATGGCTTCTTATGCCCACCAGCATTTGGGTTTAAGAAAGTGCCGTTGGCTTAAGATTGGTGTCAATGATCAATAACGGGATCTCCCTGTCGTGAGTGCTGGTGCAGAAATGTGTCTGCCTGTCCAGTTCGCTTAGTAAAATATTTCAGTTTCCTGAGTGTCAATCCATTTTCCCTGGAACTGATGGAACGCATTAGCGGCTTGTAGTGTTTTATAGCAGCGCCAGTAATATACCTTCCGTTCTTCCGAGGCACTTCTACATACAAACACTGGGGAAGGTTTATGTCTCTGCATTATAGTTTAATGCCCAGGTGTTTTCATCACTCTGCACAGCTGAGAGGTTATTTAAAGAACACAGGAAGGAACCCAACGTGTGCAACAGGATGTGATTAAATTCCCCGATGAGAAAAAGCAACCTGTCATATGCAGAAGGTTTTGCTAATAACCTTGGGTTAGATGATGCATCCAGGAAAACATGTCAAAACTGTTCTTTAGCAGAGCTGGCCCTTTATAAAATATGTTTGATGGAAGCCTGTGCCCGAGGGTTGCACAAACTAGAAGACATTTTGCACATTAAAAGAATAATTTGTAGAATGTGCAAAATGAACGATCACCCAGCAAAGTTAACAAACCAGAAAACAATCCTCGGACATGCAATTCAGGGCCTTGTTAGTCTTCTGAAATTGCTTATTTGTTTTTACAATTGGGAATAAAAATCTAAAAAATTGGGCTCCTAACCTTTAAGAAAATCCACTATAATAAATAACTTTATTGTGCCCAGTACTGAGGACACACAACAAATCTAGCAACCAAAATCCTGCCAACACAGTAACCTTGACATCTCCTTGGTAGCCACTTCTGAAAACAGTATGTTTTTGGCCGATACTGCCACTCAGCATCAACACTTTGGGCTATTCATATTTTCTTTGTGTGATAGATTAATTAAAGTTGGGTGTGTGTCAATCTTTTTCATCCTGTTAATGAAGTCACCAACTGTATAGGACAGTTTTTAATTAAAAACACCTCTTGTGTATTGATCTCTACTCAGAACTTTTTTTTTTTTTTAAATGTTAAGCAATCAAATGTTTTATACCCCTTTAAAATCCCAAGAGAATTTACATTGGGGCTACTTTTGCATCTGAACTGATATTAGTACTGACACACACAACATCGAACATTCAAAGAATTTTAGAATATTTAAATAAACTTTTATTACAGTTCATGTACAAAAATAACTAGACAATTTATGGCTACCAACATATAGCACAACACACAAAACGGAATAGAGTATTCTTCATAGAAAATATTTAAATGAATAGAATGTCTGTGCAAAAGTTGCAGAAAACATGCATGTTAAATAAAATATGTAAAACAGAGTGTTCATAATGAAGACCATTCGAAAGACCTTTCATTTTCTGTTTCCAGGACCAGATAAACAGATCCGTTCATATCATAAAACACTGAAGTAACACAGGAGCAAAAACAAGCAAATCATTGGACTGGGGTAGAACAGCACACAGGTTATATTTACATGCAGTACAGCAAAGGACAAAAAGGTTTCAAACATGATTCATTCACACTTCTTTAAAAATGACATTTCAAAATGGGACAAACCAGCATTTTTAGAAACATTACAGTTTAATTTACTTTTTAAATATTGCAGTTTCACAAAATGTATAGATTATATGAGATTATATGCAATCTGTCCAAAACAACACCCATCTATTATTATACAATTCTTACAGTGCTCTGAATGATCACATGGTTATGAAACAAGCCACATATTTGAAGATATAAAATGAACACCATAGGGACCCACGGTCTCAAGGGAACAATCCTTGTGCTTAAGCTGCGTTTACCACTATTCCCCAGAAACGCCAAGAGGTAACCGGTGCCATCTGGATGGAACTCAATTAAAGGCATGGTGAGCCCAGGTGTGCCAGTCAGGAGAGCCACTGCACCAGTAAGTAACATGGCCGAGTCACCAGTACTCAGGGGGTAGCAGAAGAGTAGAACAGGAGCACTGCAGAGAAACAGGAAACAACAATACCTCCCAATTCATTGTTATTTATGCAAATGAAGGTCGGAAACAAGTTGAGAAAGCTATGCCAGGTAATATACTTTAAGGGAATTTGAACCCTGTGCAACAACCAAATGACTATCTGGTTGCACTGGCAATCTATGGAGTACACAATACTACCACGAACTTGGATTTCTCTGCTCTGCCTAACTTTTGTGTGTGTGTGTGTAGTCGGACTGGTGTCCCAAATATAGATTATTTACTTAGAATTGTGTTTTAGTCTTTCTCCAAGGCTGTGAATTAAATGACAGAAAATAATTAAAACAGAAAACAAGCTACTAATCCTGTGTTTTTTATTACTGAGAATCACTCCCCCCCCCTCAGAGTAGGAGATATTTTTTGAAAAATACCAACAAAATAAAATAAAGTTTTTTCTTCCTGCCAAGAGGACATCCTCAGAAGCTCTTCATAGTATTTCTCGAGAATGGACCTTTTTTTTTTTAAATACACGGTTTCCCTTTACGGTGTGGATTATATTCGACCCCCTCTGTTTTTTCTATTTGAAAGGGCGCTCTTCCATCTTGACAGGAGGTAGTATCTGAAATACAATCTGCTCCGAAAAATGACAAGATGATTCATCAGCATGAAAGCGTACACCTGCAGCGTTAACAGCAACAGAATAAAACGTGTCTGTTGCACTTATTGCAGAGAGTCTTCCATATTCCAGAATTACAGAGCAGTTCTGTGAGCAGCTGGAGCTACAATCCTGCGGATTGTTCCGCGCCTCACTGCTGCTAAAGTCTCTGCTGCTGTGATCTGGATGGTGTTACATGAAGCTGGATCAATCTCTGAAGTCTCGGGGTCAGCTGACTCCCGTGCCGAAAGGTCTGTTTTCACTTCCTGTATGATTGGCTGCCTGTGAAATAAAGAAAACAAGAAAAGAAATGACTAAATGGCTCGTCAGGAACAAGCTAGCAGAAAGCCAAGAGTTTGAACCCCTACCAACCTTTTTTGTGATACAACAATGGGGTAATAATGCATTTGCATAAGATAGCTACATGTTATGCAGTGTAATATACAAGGACGTCTAGATCAGAGGTACTCAACTCTGGCCCTTGAGATCCAATCCAGTCCAGGTTTTTACTCCAAGCAGGTTCTAATGAAGCTGCCAAGAGGCAATGAACTAATTTAGGACCTGCTTGGAATAAAGACCAGGACTGGAATAGATCTGGAGGGCCAGAGTTGAGTACGTGGTCTAGATAATAGTAGCAACAGGGTTACATATTAATAAAGAAAGTTTGGTCCCAATCTGAATGGATGCGTGAAAGTCCCTTGTACTTCACAGTATTTGTAGGCATCCAGACAGCTACATAAATACATCCTTTAAGTAACCTTTTTGTGAACATTTCTGGGACTCAACTGACAAGCCATTTTCTATAACGAATATTTGTTTAAAAAAAAAAAAAGTGACATTTAAAATAAAGTCTGACATATTGCGCCATGAAAACTGTTTGCATGTCTGTAACATCATAATCTGCAAATTAAAGGAATCCTGTCTGGCATGGCAATAATTGATAGGTATAGTAACAAGTGCTATAAACAAAAATAATGCCCCCAGAGAACTTCACACAACACTAACGCATTCCAAACTGTGCTGCAATATTATTCCATTCACATGATCTCAAAATACAAAACTGTGTGCCCTTGCATAATCTGTATAACCTAGCATCGCTGACCTCAAAACTTATTTTTCCCCTCAGAGGAGCAGTATTGTTAAAAAAAAGAAAAAGAAAATGGACTGCCACCTAATCACTGAAAACCATCTTACAAAAAGCCCTTTTGTTTTGTATTTGTTACACATCGACTCTTCCTTTTCAGCATGTGCCAGGAAAAAAAGCTTTTTGGGAGAGGAAATAGCATTCAACATTTGATTTGCAAAAAGCCACAGGCTCACAAGAACCCTTCCAAGGGATAGGAAGCAATGGCAGAACTGACGTCAGCAGTCCAGGGCACCATCCCGCTCGGATCTATCAAATCTGGCAGCCGAGCGCTCTTTGTTATGACACCTGCATGCTTCTATAAGCACAACAGCCTCGATTTGTGCACAAAACAAAACAGCCCGCAGGCACCATAAATCTTCAAAACTGGGGTCATGTAAACGTATGCACTGTTTTTACAGGTACTATATGGATCTCAAGCCCCCCACTTGAGGAATTTCAGAAAACATTGGGGGCAGGGAACTTCCAGCCTTGCTATAAAGCTTGCATATCTCGGGGCCCATTCACCAGACTGATTGGTTTCTGACTCTGTGTAAGTGTGGCATATTGAAACAAGGGGAGATGTTACTGTAAAAATACTGCTGTGATCAACAACTCTTGAACTGAAGCTTCCCATTTCTTTGGGCAGCACTAGAAATACACTGACTGTAGCAGCAGTCTTGGGCTAGGCCATGCTTTTAATCTTGCGGCTGGCAGGCAAATTGGGTGGTCAAGAGAAAAAATAATGAACGTAACACTAAGAATACCTCATAGAGAAAACCATTACAATTGGCACTATGGGGTACAAAAAAGTGTCACTGCATATTAATGAGGGTGGGAATAACACTGCTTCAGACATCATGGTTGGATGATTTAAACATTATATATGTCAATAGAAAATTCTATGTTAAAATGCACTATATTATATGCCTATATTATATAGTGAAGAATCAAAATATTATAAAGTGGTTCCTAATATGATATAGCAGAGAGTGTGCTTTAATATTTCAGAAAAATAGATGGAAATTTCCTAAAGAAAGCCATGGACTGTTCCCTGTTCCTGGCTTCTATCTCCAGCCCCGAATATGCTTTTGCACATCCACCATCTGCATCCTAGTATCATGGGTCAGAGTTACAGTGTGTGACTGGTATCTACTGCAGATCTCAATCATTCTGCACCATTAAACTGAGTTGGAAGTACTCAGCATACCTTCACTACTGCCAAAATACAGCAGAATTACATTACTGCTGCATTACGTAACATTATTGAACCCATTAAAGTAAATTACAGTATATTTTTTTATGTAGCAAAACGAAGACACAAACAACACTCTGTTCAAAACATTTGCAGGTTGTAATGGATTTGAAGCCCGCTAGCACCGGTGCCATCCTCTCCTTTTGTTTTCTGTGCTGCGGGAAGCTGTACAGACAGCAGGTCTGGGCTGCTGTAGCAGACACCAGATTTAGGGTTTTACAGCCGATTCAGTCACTGCACATCAATACTCAAGGCTGCAAACAGACGGCACAACATTGTTTCCTGCTAGCTTATGTGCATTTGTGTGCAATTGATGACTTTGTTTCAGTTCTCTAGCAAAAGTAAATTACAGTATATTTTTTTATGTAGCAAAACGAAGACACAAACAACACTCTGTTCAAAACATTTGCAGGTTGTAATGGATTTGAAGCCCGCTAGCACCGGTGCCATCCTCTCCTTTTGTTTTCTGTGCTGCGGGAAGCTGTACAGACAGCAGGTCTGGGCTGCTGTAGCAGACACCAGATTTAGGGTTTTACAGCCGATTCAGTCACTGCACATCAATACTCAAGGCTGCAAACAGACGGCACAACATTGTTTCCTGCTAGCTTATGTGCATTTGTGTGCAATTGATGACTTTGTTTCAGTTCTCTAGCACGAAAACAAAAAGGTTATGAGAAGTACAAATTGTAACTTGGTTTTTGGCGAAGGCTTTTTGCTAAGGGATTCAAACCAATCCATCAACCAAGGCACTTAAAGCTTTGACATGTGTTTTAGTTTCAGTGTCTGGAAGACAATATTAAAATATTATCAATGCAATGCACACCTGTAAAGTTAAATAGACTACAGAATCTTCCATTCACATTGCATCTGAAGCTGAAACATGTAGACCACACATAAAGGTATTTTATATCACTGCATTTTTCGAACCACGTTTTCACTGTACTGTATCCTGCTGCAGTCTTTCAGAGAGGCTGCAGATAGCAAGGGGATGGGACCCACCTTCTCATTCCTAGGTCTCAATACTAGCAGCATTTTGACTGGCTAAATTTCAACAGGCCAACACTGTTCACATCACTTCTTTAAAAAGGAGCCATGGGACAGAGTGGCAAGCTGGTACTACCTGGCATTTGTATTCTAACGAAGTACGCTCTGACTACAACCCTGAGAACTTATTTTAAGACAGGTAAAAAAAAAAAAACAAGCGAAAAAAATTGACACAGAAGTCACCTGAATTTTACAAGTGACGGTGATGAGGAGTGTTTTAAAACACACGGAACACTTTGCTTAACCCTAACACACGGAACACTTTGCTTAACCCTAACACACGGAACACTTTGCTTAACCCTAACACACGGAACACTTTGCTTAACCCTAACACACGGAACACTTTGTTTAACCCTAACACACGGAACACTTTGTTTAAACCAAACACACAGAACACTTTGTTTAAACCAAACACACGGAACACTTTGTTTAACCCTAACACACGGAACACTTTGTTTAACCCTAACACACGGAACACTTTGTTTAACCCTAACACACGGAACACTTTGTTTAACCCTAACACACGGAACACTTTGTTTAACCCAAACACACGGAACACTTTGTTTAATCCAAACACACGGAACACTTTGTTTAATCCAAACACACGGAACACTTTGTTTGCTTCCTTTGCAATGCCCAGATAAAAGTGCTTACTCTGTCTGCTCCTCCCAGAAGATCCTGCAGAGCTGGGCCGACTGGTCTGCTGTGGTCCAGACTGGGAGAACTGGGGTGCGATGGTCGGGGTCCGGTGCTTTCGGGGGCTTGGGCTTAAAACCTCAGGGGTCAGAGGGTTCTTGTGGTGACTGGAGAATCCAGGGTTGAAGTCACTGTAACTAAAAAACACAATACATAATGCAGTTTAATATACATATATCCAATGTAATGTGGCTCTGCTGAATCTGCAGAACACTGCTCCCCCCACACCCACACCCAGAATATAAGCATATGGCAAAGCTTAACATGACTGCAAAACAGATGTCAGCACCACAAGAGATTTCTCTCCAGGCTGACTTTTGATCACAATAACATGAACCCCAATGTGTTTTTAGCTTCACCATCGTTTTGGCAATCTGTTACAATTCCTGGTTAATGATTCAGAACTTAGGGCTACTCCTAGACCTGGGTGGTTCAAATTATACGTAATCCATCCCTGGCTTCAACTTTAATGGTTTTTGGCAGCAGCTGGACAGCAGATACTGGTGGCAATAAAAACCCCTAATTTAGCTGTATCCACTTTGGCTGTTTGACAGCAGAATCAGTCTTATGTTAAATTACTTCTTTCCAAAATTACATCTTAATTTTCACTGAATAGCTATAAAAATGGCTAATAGAGAACTAATAGAGAAAAAGGAAGGAGACTATACATTTAAGCTTTTTTTGTTTTTTACAAAGATACGAGTATTATTGCGAGTCTAGAGGCATCTCACTTAATTAAACTGGCTATAAAGTCCATCTTATTAACAGAAGACCACTACGGGAGCACAAACGGCTTAAAGGATTTGCAGGCATTTAATAGAGCTCCTCTCTGGAATGCTGTTTTACTGATATTTAATCAACCTGCTCTGTACAATCCTGCTGAGTCAGAACAGACAGACGCATCTCCCAGTTACTCGGACAAAAATGTGAGTATGTGCGAAACTTGCACTAGATCCTCGTGGAGGGTTACACTATAAAACAGGCTGAAATGTTGTGTGTAGAGTCTGGGTGGGAAGTGTGTTTTTTTTTTTTTTTTTAACAAACTGAGCCATAGCTTATCTATGCTCAGGATGATATCTGCACACAAACTTAAGTGATGGATGAATTTCCCATAAGTGATTTATAATAGGAAATACAGGAATGCTGGTCTGTGAAAAAAAAAAAAGTCTAGCTGCCAAAATGGATTAGGATTGATGACACGGTCCCTTTTTCTCATAAACCTTTACAACCTAGAGATTAATAAATATACTACTAGGTAGCTCTATTATTATCTGAATTAGTGACTTGCTTTTGTTTGCCTACCTGCTGGGCTGTCCATTCTGCTCTTCGGGTGCCTGTTCTGATACAGACTGGAGAGAAAGAGCCTCAAATTGCTGGTTAATCCCTGAACCCGGGGAGAAAAGTCTAGAGGCTTCTGTGTCCACGGCTACATGGGGAACAAATAAAAAGGTGTGAATGACAAGAGGCACAACTCTGCTTAGATACCTTTGCTAGCATTCGGAAGATACTGCTGTATTATTGTTATCAGATAACTAACCGTATCATAGACGCTGCACTTCATATAATCCATTTTTTATTGTAATTACACAGATTGCATCAAGCTTCAGATCAATAATATGAAGCCATCAGTTACCTAGAGCTATCAGTGTTGAAAGCATATGGCTTGCATGATAGACAAAGAAGTGTCAAATTAAGTATCTGCAGTAAATTATACAAAACCGTTGTATATAAAATGCATCTTTTTACAATTATGGACACTTGTAGAAGTGTACCACCTATCTGAATCCAATAAAAATATTTAAAAAAAATAAGCACACCTATTCAACTAGAGAAAGAGACTTGACAGATTTATATACAGACAGAACAAAACACAATATAAAAAAAAAATTCTGCATTCATGTTTTAAAAGTTACATATTCCCTTTAAAGCTGCAAGGCCACATCAAAGAAAATAGATCTCTTTGAAATAAATCTGAAAAGCAGTAAATCACAGCAAAAACATCTCTTTAGCATGGGTCTCACTTCAACACGCGGAAATTAAAAATGCTCTACCAGGGACACATGTGGTGCTGTTATTTAAAACATACTGTGTCTGGATAGTGGTACGCTTCCTCTTACGAAAACACCAATTCCTGTATTTTTGAGGGCAGGTTAAGGTATGTGACAGCAATCGCAACTCAACCATACGCTAATGATCATTCTCGGGGTCACCGAGAACGTCACCGCTCGTCACTGTCCTCGATTGCTTTCCCTAAGTGGTGCAGCACCCTCCACTCCCTCCCGCACCCCCAGCCACACTCACACATGGCAGGGCTGCAGTAGTCAGAGGTGTTGGGTCGACTTCCACTGCGCGTCGGTGGGCGAGCGCTGTGCCTCGACTGGGTGTCTTTACTTCTGTTTATGTTACTTGAGTAACGGAAATCACTGCTGGGCCTGGATTCTCTAAAGAGATTGAGAGGAGAAAAAAAATTGAACAAACCGTTGGGAATCACAAAAATATTACCTTCTTTAAAAACACAAAAAGTGAACCAACAATGCATTAACCTGAGGAGCCACTAAGCTTGCTCCAGCAACTAGAACGTTAAACCTCTTTTACTCAGGATTTTATTTCTCTAAACTTTATAAATGGAAAGAATGCTTTCCTCTATCACTTCCTCAATAGTTAGTCTTGTGCTGTCCCCGATTTGGTTTCAATGAGCTTTTATTGTTGAAAGAACCTATCTTGCTACTACAGACATGAGACTTACTTATCTCTTTACCCACAGGGGAATACATGCAAAACCAAAAAACCTAATCCTGATCCACAAAACGTTTCTCATTATTATGGAGCCCAGATTTCACAGACAGATAAGTGCAGGTGCTGTCTGGCTTTAGAATTGTGTCATATCATTGCTTCTGGCTACTGTAGTATTGACTTATCTACCCAAGCACATAACAACACTTTTCAAAAGGAAGCCATGTGACCTATCTGTTGGGGAAAAAGCCAGCACAACCTGGGTATGAATCCCAATTTGGACATCGACTCGTTGTTGTACTTTAGAGGGAGTCGGTCGACTTCACTCTGCCTATTTGTCCCACCCCAGCAGGACCCCCTATCCTGGTTAAATAAATACATTTGAATTTGAAAAGTGATACAAAAACAGATCTGTCCCACACTAATCAAACTACTGCATACAGGTCATATGTTGGTAATACCAAACCTACATTTAAAAATGAATGAATACTAAATTATTCAACTCTAGGGCATAAACTCCCTGGTGAAAGAACAGTTTTCTGTAGCCGTGGAATTGGGTAATACCCGCTAGCCCTGGGGCCCGTGGCAACTGTAGGCAGACAGGTGGACTCACTGTGTAAAGGTGGTCCTGTGGGAGCTGGGCGTGACTGGCCGCTGCAGTGGCTCGTCAATGATGTGGCTCAGGGCTGGTGCCATCTTCCTCTTTGCCTTCACCATGTTAGTCATTATCTAGCAAGGGACAGTTAACAAACAAGCTTGCTACGAAACAATTCCTTAGAGTAAACAACCAGTGAACACCCATCTGAGCCTATCATGCAAAAATAAGCTTGTGTTTGCCTGTGGAAAGCAGCCTCCTTATTTATATATGGGGGGGGGGGGAGGAGAGAGAAGGAGAGAGCAGTTTCATTCAAATACATTGATCCGTTCAACAGATGAGATCCATCTGCCACCTAACAATCCTGCACCCTTGTTGTAGACACATTTGTACAATAGAACATACCAGTGCCCTGATACAGAGCAATAGCTGATCTTCAGAATAAAGTACTTTGGTCAGCTGCCTGGCTTCTTGGTGATAAACCTTAATGCTGCTCCATTACTTGAATGTTAATTTGAGCCAGTTTCTAGTTTATCAAAGACTAATCTGCGGCTTGACTGACCCACACAGACAGCACTTACTCCCAGGTACTCTGTGGTCAGCAATGTCTCTCCAGACAGTTCCCTGGGCTGGGGCTGAAGAACCTCCTCTTTGTCCAAATCTGCTTCCATCGCATCCTGATCTTCCTGTGAAAAACAGCACGCTATAGTTAATCAGAGTTGGGCCTGGTTAAGACGCAAGTCCTCCAAAGTCCACAATATGGTTATAGGAAATGGTTCTGGTAGATCCATAGGAAGACGGAACAAAAACAATGATCAAGCTACATTCAAACATCAACAAAGCTACCCTTCTACCCAGGATCTACTGAGTCAAGTCTAATAGCCATGCCAAGACAAAGCATCAGAAACAGGGGGGCCAATCTCAAACAAAACTGCTGGAAGCAATGCCAGAACATCTCTGTTAACCTGTCCAGGACTTCAAGTTGACTTGGTTGGATTTTTTATTAGGATTTTAATTTGAATGGAGAGTTCAAATTAATCATAAACGTAATGCTCAGCTGTAACAGCGTCACATTTGTCAGGCTTCAAGGGCCGTTATCTATGCATGTTCGGTTTTGAAAGTGACGTGACCGCTTCTGCCCAACGCTGTTTCGAAAGGGTACGCTCAAAACGGGTTACAACTTCTCAAACACTTTGCAGATCCACAGAGTAAGGGCGTCTAGTCTCCTCAGTTGAATCTCATTTTAGGGCTAGCGCTCTACAGTAGCTTAGTTTACTGTGATAAAGTAGGTCAAATTGAAAACCTACTAATCAAGTAGTATGCCTTTGGCTGGCATAGATGCTAATAGTTGTTATTTCAATTTTGAAATATTAGATAGTCATTGTGATATAGCAAATGTAATATTCTGTAGACCAAAATGGAATGCTACATTGTTTGATAATCATTATTTATGACTGCCTGAAGCCTTAACAATGAAACAGTATGTCCCCTGAATAATATCAGATACCTGATCCTGTTTTTACTCTTTGTACCTATTTTGCCAAGTGTTTCAGTGGTTAGAGGTTAGATTATGTTTTTTTACTGGATGAATTAAGAACAGTACTGACCTATTCCCTCTTGGAAACAAAGAGCACATTATTACATACATAGACTGCATATAGAATTATAACCCACAAAATGACTGACTGTGCTGTGGAATTGTTCTGCCATCCATTCATACTGTGTGGCTCAATCTATTCACCTCTTGGATACGTTTAAGGGTTTCTGCTAGGGATTGTCCATATAAAGTTTCAGCACCATCTAGATCAGCTGTTATTAAGATGTAGGTATAAATGAAATCAACATTGCTGGAGAATATACATTCCTCCGGGAGAGATAATAAAAACAGTTAACAGCAAAGTGCCATCAGAAATTTTTTGGTTGCTGAAAATACATAAAAATTGTACACAATTCTTATTTTTACAAATTTGAATATAGATTTTCTCCCCAATTTAAAACGACCAATCCTAGAGCCACCCCTGGTGCTACTTTTCACCTACCTACCCGAGGACTGAAGCTGGGAAGGCCAGTCGCTTCGCTGGCCGGTGGGGGGTTGCCACAGTGCAGTGAGGCTCAACAACCCCACACGATTTCCCCACCCTAACCCACATGGGCGCAAGGGCCAATGCAGCCCTCTCTGTGGAACCCCAGCCAAGATCGACAACTCAGCATGACCTGGATTCAAACCGTCAAGCTCCTGATCGCGTGACTCAACCTGCTCTCCATGGGGTAGTGCCTTTACTAGCCACTGGGCACCCATATCACCATACAATTTAATTACATATTTTGTAGCTTCTCTTTGCAAAATGTCTGGCAAAAAAAACAAACAAAAAAACACACACACACACACACACACACACACACACACACACACACACACACTCAACAACATCTTACTTTGCACAACAGATTCTTTCACAACAGCTACACCTACTTCATCATCTTCATCTTCATCTTCATCGTCCGAGTCAACTCCATCTTCTGAAAATTCCTCTGGAAAAAGAAAGCAGAAAATAACTCCAATACAGGCACAAAGGCAAAGTCAAGGGAGTTGTGTTTTCAACATAGATTTCAAACAACCTGGAATTTGCAAACTTTATTTGTGATTAATACGACTGCACGTGAACCAGAACTGGGATGTTTAGCAACCTGAATTGAGCTGCTTGATGATAAACTCAATCTGCCTATTCATCTCAGCGTTCCCTTCCTTGCTGAAGCATCTCAGCAGCTCTTTCATTCCCTGCAACAACAAAAGATAAATGAGCTCAGTAAAACGGCCGGGTTCCAGATAAGGGATTGTGTTGCAGTGCTGGAGTGTTTCTCACCATGGCTCTTGCCTCCTCCCGGACTGAAGGAATAGCGAGAATGCTGTAGAGAGCTCCATTCACATAGGGGCGAATCTAATCACATTAACAAAAATTAAACAATGTCAAGGCAACCAACCTGGACGGTTTTTCCATTTGCAAGTGGCTTTCATATCGGACACATTGTACCCTTGAAAGGGAGTTCAATACCAATGACTGAAAGCAGGCCAGGTTTTTGCTTAATAACACAGAATACTTTACACACAACCAACATGTGTTGTTTTTTGTTTTTAAATCATAGCTTTTCTCTTTTGACAGCCTCTTGCAACCCCAGCTCTTCTTAGAAAACATGCTGTTTTAACGACCCATTGAAGAGAATACAAACTCGTCTAACCCATTCCAATTCAGTGTGTCTCTTGCAAAAAAACATTATCCATGTTCCAGTTACCTCATGGTTATCGTGCCCCAGAAGATCAGACAAAACCTTCAGCACGTGTGCAGCATGTTCTGCACACTTCTTCTTTCCTGTATTTATTTTAATTAACAAAATATGAAATGGTCAAGCAATAAATAAACACTTTAAAAAGCAAAAGCAGTTAGGGTTACTATAATCACAGTGTAATCAAGTTATGGTAGCAGTCTTGCTTTAACAGGCAAGATTCCAAATTTAGGAACTGTTGCTAGTCAATACTGTATGATTAATATAGTAATGACGTTTAGGTGTAGCCATCCAAAATAAAGATGTCCTACTGTATGAATGGCTGCACCTCAACTTTCTACTACATGGAAAACCACAGTATATTCTCACCATAACCCAGTGCCCTGCATTCCCCCCATGTGGCTGAATACTCTCATTGTGCGCAGTATGACACAGTACCTGCTGTCCTGAGGCACAGGTTCATCAGCAGAGCCACAGAGTACTCCAAGGTGTAATCGGAAAGGCAGTCTGCATCCTCCAGCAGATTCACCAGCCACAGTATAATCTCACCCCTGATCATAACAGACTGCAGTCTGCGCCTGTAAATAATGTTATTTAAATACGTTCTCAAGGTCAGCAAAGCCGGGTTTGAAATGTGTTAAACTCCACATTTGTAAACATGGCAATTCAGTTCCCTCCTCCTGCTCCTTCATCATGCTATGATGCTGTTCAATTGCTAGATTTCAGAATCCTAGAACCACTTATTTCTTATGTTACTTTCCCCTGAAGAAGCTCACAAGGAGAGAGCTTGGGAAGACTCTCTTCCTTATCTTCTATTTCGATGCTGCTTATATACATTGAAAAATATATACATTTAAATACAGCATTCCTATCCTAGTGGGGTCAGTGCATGCGAGCTTGGCAGAGGAGAAGCAGGAGTCTCTTCTTCCAACAGTGCTCAGAGTTCAGTTCTAGCAGCTGGTCTAATTACCGTAGGCTCAGCTTCTGCAGCGCACCCAGCACATTCTCCCTTGAGAGCGAATCCTTCTCCTCTGCCTTCACCGTATTCTCCAGCATGGTCAATAACACGGGGCTCTGGGACAGATACATGCGCCCTGGGACAGCAATGCACACAAAACAGACTTAAAAGCTACAGAAACACTTCAACCATTTCAAAACCCAAAGCTCATTAATAAGCAGCTTATTCAGTCTTTCGGTTAGTAACATCCGTGTTTTTAACGCTATGTGGGAATTGGGAAATGGGGTTACCGTCTGCGAGTGAGGCAAAAGCGTTGATCAGCCGTGCCATGTACTGTCGGACAACCTCGCTCTTGGAATTTAGCAGCTGAAGTACATTTCTCTGTGAAGCAAAGGAAGGCAGAAGAACATTGAAAAGCTTCACATTGGATTATTTCTAAACAGCCAAATCAAATGTATACAAAACTTGAAATAGAATGGTAATAAGACAAATGCAGAACAGAAACTAAAACAGAAACTAAAGTAGTTAGCATGCCATCAGAACACACACACAGATATCGTTGCTATTTTCACTCAGACACAAGCTCTCTTGAGAAAGGAAGAAACATTGTGAAGCTTGTTAGTCAGCTCCAAAACTACTGTATACTTGTATTTTTTTCCTATGACTCAGAATCCTGTTTCCTATGAAACATTTATTTATTTATTTATTTTATCTATAGTACACATTTGCTTTGTTATATAATATTTTAAAACCGTAAAAGCAGCGCAGATACAATCACACATAACCGAACTTTACAAAAGTTCAATCTGTTGTCTTATAATACATCATACACCTTATGAAAAATGAATGGCAAATCTGCTTGCAAATAGAAGCACCGTTACTTACTGATAAACCGGAGCTTTACAATTTCAAAATGCCATTTAAAATAAATAAATACATAAATCAAATCAATCTTATGTTCATACTAAATACCATTCAGGTTAATTGATTTAGCTAGAATATTATTTAGAATAGTTCAGATCGGTCAATCCATTTGCATGTTCATCACAGGGTGGGGTGGGGTCTTTATTAATCAGATTGAGTTTATTCTTTAAAACAATGAAAACCACTTTGTTTCTGTTTTACACTGGTGTTCAAGGTGTACACTAGAACACTTCCAGGTTTCCTTAGTAAGCAGATCATTTCCCTTTGATCAAAACAACAAACTTCACTAGACTGCCACATCCCTTGTTTACTCTCAGCCCTTTCTTTGTTTAAATCCAATGTTGTATGTCAATTCTGTTTCACTAAGCTGTGCAATTTGCCTTGCTGCTCCTGACTTTGGGGGTATCACCTATTTCGCCTTGAAATCAGCCTGGCTGTCTCGTAACTATGTAACCTGTTCCAGGTTTGCTAACCTGGTGGTTGCTGTGGCAGTCAAGTAGATCGTTGCCGATGTAAGCCTGCAGGACAGTCTCCCTCTGCTCTCCATGGAGTGATCTGGTTAATCTCTAAAGAATTAAAAATGTTAAATGGTTTTGATATGCAACGTCAGTGCTACTCCACTGAGAACAATCTCTGAAGGGTGTGGTAACAGTTTGTAACAAGCATTATAAAAAGGACAGACTTCTTCATGCAAAGTATTAATGTAAAATAAATAAAAACAGGTACAGGCCCTCTGCTGGATCTCTATGGGACTATACAGGCCCTCTGCTGGATCTCTATGGGACTAATGTCAGCAAGGGACCTCTACCACCCTGGGAAGCTTTCAAAAGGAAACCCAGGACTACATCACGGCAATATGTTTCTGAACCAAGGGCAGACAAAAACGTATTTAAATACATCAACTTGTTGAATTCAGATCTGGTGAAACCATTTTTGTTTCCAATGTTTCTGAAAAATTATTTCTCACAGGGTCAAAGCAGACTCATAGAAGTTCTTGGCTGTTTTTCTGTGCAAAATAACCTGAATCACTGTCTAAATATTCAATCATTACTCCACCTCTTATTATTTCTGGCACGTCCCCAGAAAGAGGCAAACTCACCCAGCGAAGCGCCTGCAACAGCAGGGCCTTCAGACGATCGGTGCCGTAAATCAGGTCTTTCTTTAGCTTCTTGTAGGCCAAGGAGGGCAGCAACGGCACATCTGTGGACTTCCTAATAGAAATAAACACAAGTGTATTAATAGGACTGCATTAAGACTTGTTCAGGGCACCCGATTTCATAGCATTGCTGCACCTTCCCAATGCTGGACTTCTGCAGGAAAGAGATCCACACATTGATTTGAAAACCAAGGTTTTCAAATCAATATCCCTTTTCATGGATTAGGGTTTAATTAAACTTTTAGTACATTTCTTACTCATTTGAAAAATCTCAGAATTTACTTTACAATAGCAACCCTCTCCTCCAGGGTGATCTACTGGTGATCTGGCTGCAGGATTCAGAGGACATATTTAAAAAAATAAATAAATAAATAACAACAAGTCTACTTACGGAGGGGCAATGGATGCTCTCAGCATGGACGATGCCTGGATAAACAACACAGAGATAGCAAGAGATTAGTAACTATTAGTAACTTGGAGAGGCTTCCATTCAGAAGAGCCACTAAACTAAGCATAAACTGATAACAGACTAAATGAAATACAAAAGTTCTAAAAGTGTTATAACTAGAAACAGAAGATCAATCATATGTTCTTTATTCTTTTGTTGGTTTGACCGTGAAACTATTCTGCAACAATAGAAAAGGAACAGTTATGGTGCCAATGCACTCCTGCGATGAATTGCTCAATAAAATCCTTTTGCAAGATGTGATTTACTTTTAAGGGACTCAAATATTTAATATATTGTTGCTGTTGTATCATAAATCAACAGTAAAACAATACACATTTAATCTTTCAACAGTATGTTTCCTTATACGGCCAAAAACTTACCACGACTATCCCCCTGGAAACAATGAAAACATTTAGGGAAGGGTTAAAGGGACGGCAAACTTGCCCCCTGGGTACATGCTGAACTGTCTTTCATGACCATGCAGTAAGTACACAGTATTGCACAGGACATGTGTAACCCTTGCTGAGGATTTACCATGAAGCACAAAGTTAAACTACAGTATCCCCATTCCTCATCTGGAGACATACGACACAGAATTAAAAGTATATATTGCATGCTGTATACAGATTTAAAAGGTGACTGTAGGGGGGCACCAGATCCATCTCCAGGTTTACAATGGATCCAAAAGGCAAAATTCTGTAGCAGTCTGGGCTACCCCTGGTTTTACTAGGTTTACATTTTCCTCGCTGTGGCTTAGGCTCCCAGTAAAACTTGCAAAGGGCTCAGACTGCTGTGTGATGTGTCTTTCAGGGTGAAATTGAAGACTCCCATTGGAAAGCCATTCCAGCTTTTGAGCTCACTTACAAGTAAGACTCTCATGAAAACCTGGAATGGCTCAAACATTGCAAAAGTTCAACAAAGCTTATATACAAATGATGTTGTTGAAAGAAAGGAGCATTGCATGCAGGCCCATATAAGCACATTAGTGCCCTAACCTTGTATTAGTCTTCTTTAGTCTTAAGCCATGCTTGCAGGTGCCCTTTAGATTGTCTTGCAAAAAGAATGAAACTTCAAGAAACTGACTACATTTGCGTCAGGGTGCACATTGGGGCTGATGACCTACTGAATATGCTGAGCCTTAAAGATCCTACTTTGACAGGAAACCTCATAAAGGGGGCCACTTTTCCACAGGTATTTCAGTTCACAGTGTTCCCTCTATAGTAAAGAATGGCCCCATTTATCAAGGCAGTTTGCTCAAGGGTCCAATTTGCACCATTTTGTGCGAAAGGAAAACGCAACGGCAATGTTGCCGGTAGGATATTAAATGAACCTCCTGAGTTTCTCAATACTGTTGTAACAAGCCAGTTTGATTTGCTTTAGAAATCACAAACTGGAGGAAAAACAGCTTTGATAAATAAGGATCTTAGATTGTGAACTATTTCTATTCAGGCTCCCAGGCAGGTTTAAGCATTGCCCAAGAGTTGGGGACTGGATAAAATGTGAGGGGTTTGGACAGAGACGAGGGATGGCAAAGTGCAAGCAAGACAGGGTGAGGGGAAATTTAGAAACTGTAGGTAACTTACATATCCACCATCATTGTCATAAGGGCTCATAGAGTAATATCCCTTTAAGGGTAGACATTCACAAAAAAGAATAGTCATATAAGATTTTAGATAAATACAAATGTTTTTTAAAAAAATCTTATAGAAGTAAGAAAGCCAAAATAAAACCACACCTGCTATTCCACAATTCCTATGCTGTGAATAAAGTTTGTCTGGGGTAACTAAAAAAAACCCTGCAATTCGCCTGGAGGAAAGAGGCAGTGAAATAGATTTGTTTCCACCCAAACAAACAGATTAGAAATTTCACAAGGGCAGAGATAAAGTAAACTGTCTTCCAGATCGTGCCTCTGATCTGGGCTTTATTGTTAATCTTAAACAGATATAATATGATAAATGCATCAGAGTTTTTCCCTTGAATTCCACTCCAGCGTCTTTCTTACATGAAACCAGATTAGGAAAATGCTCCTGTTGTGATGTAACTGTTACATCACAAGTACTAAAAACGCAGTACACCTACCGTCCCAGGCCTCGTGAAGTCAATGCTTTGGGCCGTGCTTTGTCTCATCTGATTGCTAAACAGACGCACACAGACACTCTGGAGATATTCAGGTGTGATCTGGCAAGGAGAACAAGGCAGAGGGTTAACATCCACGAACAACACAGACCTTCTGAACTAGGCTTACAATAAGGACTCGGCTAGTTCAGTAACTTCCAGAAAAAGACCATCCTGGATCCTGGGTTGCTTTATGACCTTGAAGCAACACAGAATGCAATCTACAGATCTACAGGCACCTGGGGAACACATGACGATACAATTCTCATACAAGTGTCTATTACATGAATCTGAAACACCTGAGTTTCCAAGACACTTTTATCATAAATGCTGCAGCTGCAACAGAACAAGAGAATAACCACCCACTGTATACTTTCATAACAGCAGGTTGACCTTCCTTCACTAGCCTGAAAGCGTACTACAGCAGCTATAAAGACAAAAACAGACTGGCGTCTTCCAATGACTCAGTTAAAGATCTGTACAAGCCCCACACAGGTGACTGCAGGAGGTACAAATCGTTTTGAAGTGCAGCAGACACTCGGCTTACCATTCTGCCGTTCACGGTAGCCTCCAGCGAGTCCACCAGCTCTGCGGTGACACCGATGAGGTTGTGGTAGTCGGCCTGCATCTTGTTGTACTTTTTCATGTAGGTCGCAGCTTTCCTCTCCGCCTCCAGCAACTGCTGCTGCAAACTGTTCAGCGCCTCTGTGGCAGACAACGACACAACAGAGTCAATGCTCAACTGGAGGATTAAGAAGGATACGCACACAACAAAAACATCAGGACACCACTCTGAATGACGTCTACTTGGAGGCAGAGCGAAAGAAACCCAACTTCAGAGGACACCCAAAAACCACAAGGTGGATTTAGAGTCACATGGCAGAAAAACATATTTACAGCACAGTAATGAAGATTGTCAGATGAAGGCATAAGACAATGGGCAACAATGGTCAGATCCTGTCGCTAAATGTCACTGGCTGCAATATTTGTCGATACTTAGTCTAGGGGAATGGCATCCTTCAATTTGGATTTGAATATTTTTCCCACCCAGGATGCATGTGACCCAGATAACCTGGGGAGTATAATCAAAACTAAATTAAATCTTGAAGCATGGTCCTAATAATAAACCTCTTAATGACTTCTAAGAGGGGTTGTGGGTTTCATTTAAAAGGCTAGGTGATGCAAGTGCTCATTAAGAAAAGATACAGGAATCCCAAATTAAGGTCCATCCAATAACCTATGAATAACTAAATCATTTATACATTAAGGAGGAGACTGGAATGTCTTTACTTTACTTCTACTTAATAAAAAAAAATAAAAAATAAAAAACAATGCAACAATTCCCCACAATGTGCAAGGGCAGTATGAAAGAGCCTTTGCCCATCGACCTAAAGACTTCTGGTATCCAAAGCAATTGATTAGTGGTGTCTTGACGTCATTTGCTTTTACAGCTGTTTGCTAATCCTGTTGTAAAGACACACTCTAGTAAAGCAACCTTATTACCTTTATTGCCTTGCCCGTTCTCCTTCTGTGGTTTTGAAGTTAAAGGAACGCTCAAAGCACTCAGTAAGTCAATATTTCACAATGCATAACCCCACTGTACATCTGAGTGCTGACCTTCTTAACTGGTCCAGCCCATTCCTTTCAGCATTTTAGTGACAATACGTAGTGTTTTATGAATGTCAAGAGAGATATGTACATCAAATAAATCATATATGACTCAAGTGTGCCTTTTCCAGACAGATGTTTAGCCTTCTCTAAAGCAGAGACACATTCACCAAGTCAAGACTGCACCTACTAGCGCACCTACCTATGGAGACTTCTGATCCAGCCCCATGCAATTTTAATACTCTGTTCTAAAGCAACTGGTTGATTCTGACAGAGCGTTTAGTCCAAAGATCTTTTTAAAGATGTTCATAATACTGTTCATGTGTTGAAAGATCACATGAACAGTATTATGAACATCCAGGAATGCAGCTCTATTAAACGAACGTTGCCGCTACATGCTCAGGGAAGCCTCAGTCTTAAGGTAGAAGACATTTCATTACCATAATTGGCTTTTATAACACTATTTACAGGATTACATCACATAAAATATTAACAGTGTTTAACCAGGCCAGGAAAATAGGGAAAACAAATGTGTACAAATGCGTGTAGATATGTAAATGTATTTTTTATCACAGTAGTTAACTCAGTGTTAGTGCTATCCCAGAGAAGGATACATATAGAGTGAGAAGCTTTGGAGTACTGCAGGCTTTCAGTGTCACAGACAGGAATGATTCCAGTCTTCTCTTCAACTCAGGAGTCCAAGATTCCTATAGAAAACAACAGGGTTTGCTGAGATTGCGGCTTTACCTATTCACACTGTGAAATAACTTAGAAGTGCCACTTACAACAAGTTGCATCAATGGTTGCTAGAAATATTTGCCTGAAAGTTGCCTCGTGTTTCATGTACTTACATACTACACCCAGATGATCAATCCTGTATTGAACATTTTGTTAAAACGCAAACATGCTGTCAAGAATGAATGGTACAGGCAAAGCTATATTTACAGCCAGCAGTGTCCTTTCTTGTCCTTGTGGTTCTCAGCTGTTGGGAAGTGTTAAAGACGTACCTGGAAGAGTTCCTTGAAGGAGGGGTGCACTGTGGGGTTGGGTACGAAGGGCAGGGCGTAGAACGGCAGGAACTCTGTGGTCTGGCTCAGTGCTGCTCCTCTGGTCTCCAGGTAATGCTTAAAGTGAGTGATCCTTTCATCCAAATCCTCCCTGTCCTGCACAGGGAACAAATACATTGGTACTTTTTTTTAATGAGCAACACTCTGTGAAGGTGTTTCACTGATCAACTGATGCACTCTTTCACCTACATGCAATGTTATTTTGTTATGCTTTTATGATTGAGAAGAAAAGTAATGCAAGTCAAACTGGAGTCTGCACCACAGGTTCTATCGAGAAAGTGAAGTCAACTCAAAGATGAAAAATATGCTCACTCTGCAGAGGTTTTTTGAACAGAAAGCTCAGTGTTAAAAATATAAAGAAAGGGTTTTGAACTAGATTTTAAAAGAGGATATGTAACAAGCAGCTTCATCGAGCGTCCACTGCATCAATAATGGAGCAGACTTTTAGCTGTATTTTCTGTATAAAGCAACTGAGACACCTGATGGCTACACAGGTTGTTTTTCCATTGTCACTCAAGAGCCACACTACCCATCTTTAATTGAACTTTAAGATAGAAAGGGGACCTGTAAGTGTCAGAATTCCCCCTGCACACCCATAGTGCTAAATTACATCTAGAAAGGCTAATGGAATGGATCATATACAGTATAAGGCTGCCGTCATTTTTCATGCATCTACAGTACTACCACTAGGGGGAGATCACACTCACTTTAAAACAATGCAATGTTGCAAATTACATATGACGCTACCTATGTTGATATGGAAAATATAAGAAAAATATTAGAAGCACAGCGATCTGGATAAGGTAAGCAGGTAACAGTAATTGTGATTGTGCAAGCAATACAGTGTATGGTATATGTGAAATATGTCTTACAAGCTTCCCCAGGGAATTTTTCAGAGGGTAGATGGCAAAGTGTACGTGCAGATAGAACTCCAGCTTCTGGGCGAGAAGGTCACAGTCTCGAACCTGAGCTGGGACATGCTCTGCCCACAGGTCCAGGAACACCTGCATATCTCCATCTTCAAACGAGGTAATCATGTCCTTCTGCTCAGCACCAAAGAAACATGTACTATTGAAGTCTCTGATATAATCTACTTAAAGAACTAACTGCAGGACACACAAGTGTGCAATTCAAAGATGCTAATCTGATCACCAAGAAGAAGATCCAAAAAGAGTTATTCAGATTGAAATGTTCTATATCAGTAATTGTGATGCGTCATATGATGGGGGGCTCCTTACCTGAATAATTAAGGTTTTGGATTCCCACAAGACATTTCTTGCACTTTTCGGAACAGGCTTTCCTTTACTCTTGCATTCTTTCTCAAAAACTTTCACAGTTTCTTCCAAATCACCAAACGCTAAATACTTGAAATACAGAGGGGAGGAAAAAAAAAAAAAAGTGTCATGTCTGTTTTCAAATTATTGATAAGATAAAATGTTGCCATAAGCTCTTTACACCAGAACACAATTTGATCAAAGGACAGCAGTGTGGAGTAGTGGTTAGGGCTCTGGAAACTTGACCGGAGGGTCGTGGGTTCAGTTCCCAGGTGGGGGACACTGCTGCTGTACCCTTGAGCAAGGTACTTTACCTGGATTGCTCCAGTAAAAACCCAACTGTATAAATGGGTAATTGTATGTAAAAATAATGTGATATCTTGTAACAATTGTAAGTCGCCCTGGATAAGGGCATCTGCTAAGAAATAAATAATAATAATAATAATAATTAGTTTTTGTTAGTAAGCTTACAATAAAATACACAAGGTTAACTAACTTACATTAGGTATGTTAAATTAACAGCTTAAATGGTGCAAAGCCGGATACACTTCCTATGTGTCATCCGAGTATGACAAGTTGTAATGGTGATATTACATGATATAACAGCAGGAACACCTCATTATATATGAGATGATCAATATTGAACTTATTGTAAACCACCTTATGTGACACTGTGATATACGATTCATTCAGTCGGTGTGACAGAAGGAACACCAGCTTTCAAATCACCTACCTCCTTAACCAGACCAAGGAGGTCCGATTCATACGCCAAGACATCCCCCATTGTCAAATGTGCCTGTGCGCTTTCATATCCAAAGACTCTGGAATTGAGCCTACAAATCTTACTGGAAAAAGCATTAGAATTCAATCAAATCAGAACACACACTGATGACAGCTGCCTGCATGTGTCGGTCAGTGATACAAAACATTTGTTATGCATACACAAGGGGAAAATACATTTTGTTTGGCCATAATTTCGCTAATTGTACATACAAAAACAAGTGCATTTAAAATGTTATTTATATATATATATATATATATATATATATATATATATATATATATATATATATATATATATATATTCCCAGAGAAAGGATATACATTGAATGGTTCCTGACGCAAACGTACAGCAGTTACTTAAACAATTCATCTTAAATATACTGTAAAACAAACACGAATATATGTATTCTAACCAATTAACGTCAATGGATCATGCAAATAGGGATTAAATTCCAGTAAATCACTTGCAAAACTATAGAACAAATCTGTCAAGTAGTCGTAGCTAAACTGCTAATCAAGGCGGTATGGTATCATTGAGGAAAACGCATGCAATAAAGAAACATTGCTGTATTACTTGAAGGCTTAGAAACATACACAGTCCACTAAAATTAGACATTATTATTATTTTCGTTTTTTTCTGAACGCAACCAACACATTACAACGAGAAGGCCCCCTTTAAATGCAACTATGCACGTTTCGCCTTGACATAAAATGTCCAATCTTACCGAGTAGAAGGAAATCAAATCCTCTCCCGTTTTATCAACATGACATTATCAAATGTCCTTACTTCTCAGAATAACCATATTACATTTCACAGATATTTTAAATCCCGCCGCAAAAACGTCGGTTGTTTATTCCGCGTCCTAACAGCAACCATACCAGGAAGACGCTTCCAGGTGACGCCAGGCAACCGAGACCAACCAGCTGCCGGAAAACAGACGCTCTTAGCAACGGAGCAGCAACAGCGCTACCAGCGGTGAATGGTGGTAACTGCAATGTAATTTCTGATACTTGTCTTTACCGTGTCAACCTAATGGTAATTTATAAAGACAACGTGAGTTGATACTTAATAAAAAAAAAAAAAAAAAATTTTAAAAAAAAAAACCTAAACAATGATTTATTTATAATTTGTTGTTAAAACAACCAACTGGAACTTACAAAAAAAAAGAAAAACAAATGTTTGAAAGACTACAACACGATAAACATAAGCGAACTTTATATACAAAACTGTCGTGTATGTCCTTCCTATCTAAAGCGTTGTATAATCACTATGGATCAGATGTTTCTTTAGGCCCCGTATGTAGTGACGCAACGGTGACCCCGCCCACGTGTTCCCCAGCATGGCTCCTTCCTGGAGCGGGAAGACAGCAAGTTAGAGCTGGGGGGGGGGATGGGATTCCACGCAATCTCCCATCCGTCTCGCAAACAGGACCCCTAGGCTTCTTGTAGGGGTACCATGGGCATCCCGAGGCTGCTGTCAAACGCAATGGCCAGGGTCAGCACAGTCCGGTATTACCAGCTAGTGCTGGTTATAGCAGCCGCACTGGCTGTTGTTGCTTTTTACACTTTAGGATCGGACAGGCAGAACTTTTCCACCACTACCAAGCGTATCAAAGAGACTCATGCCAGCCACAACGCAAACCTGAACGACGGCGATCTCTCCCCCGATACCAACGCCGAGCAACGCGACTCAAAAGGTGCAAGTGTGGGAGAAGCTGGCAGAACGAACACGGATAGTAACGCAGCGGCTAAGAAGACAGGGGCTGCAGAGGAGCAGCGTCCTCGATATTTTCACGCGCTGATGATGTTCACCAAAGTGGACACGAACCAGGCGCTGCAGCAGAAGTTCCAGGTTGCCATGAGATCGATGCTAAAGCACGCCAGGTTTGAGGACGGGGAAGTCTTGACCCTGCATTTTGTGAGCGACGAACCGAGCAGAGAGATCGGGGAAAAGATGCTGGAAGACTTGCTGCAGGGCGCCACCTTCCGTTGTGAGGTAGGGTTGCCATTTCTGACCGTCCAGATGTTTGATTGTTCCGAAGCGATGCGTGGATTAAAAGCAAATTAAACCGTGGCAAGAATTTGTTGCTCATCGTTTTTTGTTTTTTTTTTGGTTGTTTTTTTTTAACCATCACAGGTGTATCTGTATTCATGCTGATTTAATATTTTGTTCCCAGTCCCTTTGCATTATAATTCTAAGTGCAAAATATTCATGTCTCACACAATTTTAAATGAATCCGATCGCTGTAAAAAACTGTGTGGGATTTACACTAAGAAGAAACCAGTAAATTCGTGTTCTAATTCCTAAAGGCGTAGTAACGACATTTGTTGCAGTTATAAATAACCATCATCAAAATGAGGTTCAGTGCCCTCTTCCACCCTGCAGTAGTGCAGTCATTATTATTATTTGGTTTATTTAGCAGACGCCTTTATCCAAGACGACTTACAGAGACTAGGGTGTGTGAACTATGCATCAGCTGCAGAGTCACTTACAATTACGTCTCACCCGAAAGACGGAGCACAAGGAGGTGAAGTGACTTGCTCAGGGTCACACAATGAGTCAGTGGCTGAGGTGGGATTTGAACCGGGGACCTCCTGGTTACAAGCCCTTTTCTTTAACCACTGGACCACACTTATGTGCATTGTAGTTACGTTAAATCGTAAATGAGCTGTTTTCCAATTGCACTTTCAATTTAATTTGGAAATTGAACACTTCAATTTCGAACTTTTTAATGTTTGCTCTCTGATTCAGAATGTATGATCCAGTATGAGGCACTAGGGGGCAGTGTTGCACTTTACAACGCTTGTTAGTTATCAGGCTATCCACACGCTCCCGTACCCTCACGACTGAAAGCATGCTGCTTTGTTTTGGTTGCCAGTTTTCAAACAGCACCTACATCAGGGCCACACCTACACTGTGAAGCATGCAAGCCTTGTAAGAATCTGGGAAATGTTCCATGGCGTGTGGGTGGGAGTACATTATTTTAATTGATTATTTCAAGGTGTGGTTCTTAATGTTTTAAAATGCCACCCCAGTACTGAGCTTGTGCACTGGGTTGTCAATAGTTACGGGTTAAACGTGGGGTTTTCATGATCTTGAAAATCCTTTTTTTTTTCAAAATTCAAATGAATATTCTATCATTTTGAATTAACTGAATAATAATAAAAAGAACATAGTACCGTATTACTGTACAGCTCCACTGGGAATAATGGGATAGGTGGAGGTGAAAATAAAATTAATGTGAGTGAGGGTGACCTACACGACAGGAAGTGGCTGTTTAAATGATGCGCTATGTTCCTTAAAAACACAAGTACAGCACAGAGCGTTCTTTAGGACAACGCTGTGAGTAGTGATCCTGTGGCTAATCTAGTATAACAAATACCTCCATGCTTATGGTATAGGACTTTAAAATGTTCCCGAAGCGTCGGCACATTTTAAAGCCTTACTACACCTTGTTCGTAATTCAAAGTAGTCCAGTCCTTGAACATAGTTTAGAATGTGTGCCAGCGTGCTAAGCAGGCTAATCCAGTGTAATTGACTTGAACCATATGACTTGAACCAGCTGCCAGCAGTGTTCTGCTGCATATACAGCACTGTACAGGGTGTATGGCAGGAGCAGCGAGACTGTGCACATGCTTTATTCCTCCTTTGAGAACTGCTTTATAAAAATGGCTTCGCTCAGTTGGGAAAAGTGATCGCCGGTCAGATATTTCAGATATTTTTAAACTGTGGGTTTAAACCAGAGCTGCACCCAGCAGAGACTGTTTACTGTTTTCTTTTGTATTTTTGCTATAAACAGGATTAGGAAGTTTTTCAATAGTTTCACAAACACACATAGACACATATATTATAAGATTAAAGTCTAATATTCCATACAAGGCTCTGTCTTGTGAAACATTAGTAAGTTGCTCAGTCTATGGTATGGAAAGCCCCTGCCAACCAAACATCATACTGTGCTCTCTCTAAGAAAGTCTGGCTGAGCCAATGGGATTGAAACTGACTTGTACCAGGGAGATGCAGCTTTTATATATAAATTCAGCATGCACAAATTGTGTGTTACAGGTGGCAGGCAATTGTTTATGAGTTTGCATCGTAGGAGGGAGAGGGTGTCCTGTGTGCACAGGATAGCAATGCAGATTTAATATATAGTTCAGGGTCTGGTTGGAACTCATTGACTGGAATGATCCATTGGTTCTTAGCAGTGGAGATGCTGGCAGGCTTGCATTGGGGACAGTCTTGCCTGGCGTTGTTAGTAGTGTCTTTCATTGCCAGGCTGTGGTGCCAGGGAAGCATGCCCGCTCTAAATTAGGTCACTCTCCATCGCCAGGCAGACAAGCAGCCCAGCCAGCACCCCTGCACTAATCCCAGTGTTTGTTCTGCGGCTAGATCAGGCAGTGAGTTGATGGTAAACATTACTCCTCCTGCTAATTTCAAAACTGCTCGTCCAGCACAATTACGTTGCTCAATAAAGCGAGGATCATTGCTCTGTTTGTCAGTTCATCCTGAAAGGTAATTGAACTCCCTGCAGTTATTGATTTCACTTAGTTACTGCTTTACCTTTTAAATTGCACTCAGGCTTATAGAAAATATGAATCCACTCAAAAATGCACACCAGGAAAAACTGCTTCTGCCCTATACTGTTAGGTTGCTATATCATTTATATGATGTTTTCAATAATAAATAAATAAATAAACAACTTGCTGTAGATGTATTTTAGATGTTGGCTATATGTACTCACATTACTTACGTAGATTTGCATCTGCTTTGATTTTCTATTTGCACCTACATGTCCCGTCTCTTTTGCTCAGTTAAGTGCTGCTGATGAAGTAAATGTTCACAGTTTGGGATAGGATGTTCCGGTTGCAGAGTTCTCTTTATGTACTGTAGATGCACAGTGCGCCTCAGTTCTCTGACACTGGGAAACATCTGCCTGGAAGGGATGAACACTCCTCACTAATGATCTAGGGCAGCAGTGTGGAGTAGTGGTTAGGGCTCTGGACTCTTGACCTGAGGGTCGTGGGTTCAATCCCAGGTGGGGGACACTGCTACTGTACCCTTGAGCAAGGTACTTTACCTAGATTGCTTCAGTAAAAACCCAACTGTATAAATGGGTAATTGTATGTAAAAAATAATGTAATTGTATGTAAAAATAATGTGATATCTTGTAACAATTGTAAGTCGCCCTGGATAAGGGCATCTGCTAAGAAATTAATAATAATAATAATAATAATAATAATAATAATAATAATACACTGATCACTTTGGATACATGACATGCATCAGATCGGCACGTCAATCCAGCACTGCTCGATTATGTAAAACTTAATTTCCCATGTTGGATGAAAAGTTGGATTTTCAAGAATGTGTGCTGATGAATAAACGTAAGAGTGGAAATACTGGGCTTGACAATACTTCAAAGTTGAATTAGCTGGAAAACAAAAGTGTCATTTGTCCCATTTTACAGTAAGAAAAACAAAAAAAGCAGTTGCCCATCAAAGTAGAGGAGAGGCTCTGTCTATTCGAATCCACGCAAATGTATTCATTTTGGCAGATGTTCCTACCAGTAGGACTTTTACTGGCACTAAGGCAGCTGATTCCACTGCTGAAATTAGCTGCACAAAACACATTCTTTATATAAGCACCCATTTCACTTAGTACTGGGAATACAAATGGAATAGGAAACCCTTACTGCCAGTAGATTTTCTACTGGTTCTAATGAATTCATTTTTGCCACTGGCTGCATTTCAAGCAGTGCGTGCTGAAATAATTGAATATTTGGCCAACAGCTTGAGCGTTTGAATCTTTGAAATCTTCTACAGTCCTTAAGTGACCCTTAAGTTGTTAAGAGTTTAGTTTAAAAAAAAAACAAAAAAACCCCACTTATTTTCCTTTCAACATGACTGTGGTGTGATATTTAAAATAATTAAAAAAAAAAACAAGCAAAAAAAAAACAGTGGAATCTAGTAAGGCAAGCAGATATTATCAAATATATCAGCAAGCGGGTACCAGTTTCAAGAACCCCCGCACCAGCGCTCTGTTGACCTCTTTGGACAGGCTGACATAAAAAAAAGTGTCATCTATTCAAAGTGTAATTTACTCGATACTGTAAGTAGTTTATTTTTTCAGAACAAAAGCGAAACATGAGGTTTTTTGCACCTCAGGAAGAGCGTGAGCAGTGACACACAAGCAGTGCACAGCGTCTCTTCCAGGATGTGCGTGTGCGAGGGGAGCGTTCTCATGTCGTGCTGTGCTCTGTGTCTCGTCTCAGGTGAGCTTCCACAATGTCAAGGTGCTGACGGAGAAGCTGTTCCCCATCGTGGAAGCCATGCAGAAACACTTCAGCGCCGGCTCAGGAACCTACTACAGCGACGCCATCTTCTTCCTGTCTGTCGCCATGCACCGCATCATGCCAGCAGGTGAACGGGCACACATCACCTTCTCATCACCGCTATATGAAGTATATCATCCATAGCTAACAAAACACATAGTAGAGCTAGGGGTGTAGACCATTGATCTAACCCTTTCAGGTCTCACCTTATCTTAGTATCGCATGTTAACAGATGCCTTTGGGAATCACACTGGAACCTCATGGGACTCCTTGGTCCCATTCTGAAGACTTGGTCTAAATGTCTGTCACTTGACGCACAAGCAGCTATATAGCGTCTCTTTTGGACGTGCGTAGCAGAGGAGCATGCCAGCCTGATCTCGCGCTAGTGCTGTGTGTCTTGGCGCAGGTGCCCTTCACAATGTCACGCTACCTCACGGATGGAAAGCTAAGTACTCCCATTGCATAGCAGTTTGAGCCATTCCTGGTTTTACGGTGAAATTAATAGAACCCACCTGAGCTTGGTAAGCTCAAGCTTGTAGTGAATCCTAGAATAGGTGAAACAATATATGCAACAGGAGTCTTATTTCAAGAACCCCGCACCAGCGCTCTGTTGACCTCTTTGGACAGGCTGACATAAAAAAGTGTCATCTATTCAAAGTGTAATTTACTCGATACTGTAAGTAGTTTATTTTTCAGAACAAAAGCGAAACATGAGGTTTTTGCACCTCAGGAAGAGCGTGAGCAGTGACACACAAGCAGTGCACAGCGTCTCTTCCAGGATGTGCGTGTGCGAGGGAGCGTTCTCATGTCGTGCTGTGCTCTGTGTCTCGTCTCAGGTGAGCTTCCACAATGTCAAGGTGCTGACGGAGAAGCTGTTCCCCATCGTGGAAGCCATGCAGAAACACTTCAGCGCCGGCTCAGGAACCTACTACAGCGACGCCATCTTCTTCCTGTCTGTCGCCATGCACCGCATCATGCCAGCAGGTGAACCGGGCACACATCACCTTCTCATCACCGCTATATGAAGTATATCATCCATAGCTAACAAAACACATAGTAGAGCTAGGGGTGTAGACCATTGATCTAACCCTTTCAGGTCTCACCTTATCTTAGTATCGCATGTTAACAGATGCCTTTGGGAATCACACTGGAACCTCATGGGACTCCTTGGTCCCATTCTGAAGACTTGGTCTAAATGTCTGTCATTTAATTTTTTTGTCAGTGTTTTCTTATTGTACGGTATAGTAGTGTACAGTATGGTGTAATATAGTGCTGCATAGAGAAGCTAGTGCTACAGAGCTGAAAGGTCACAGGCTGGACAGTTTCTAGAATGAGAATGCAAGCACAGTGGCTGATATCTAGGATTCATCTAGCAATATTGAATGTCAGGTAATATTGACAGCAGAAAGTGCAACAAAAAAAAATATAATGTTAGAGCAGCATTCTTGGAACAGTACAACAGTATCTTGCAAAAGTATAAGAAAATGTAAAAATCATTATATTGATATTTGGAGCCGTCTACCCTCTCAATGCACTTGCAAGTCAGTAACAGAACTGGAAATAATGTTTGCGGGGTGCAGGCAGAGTGGAGTTAGGATTTGGTCGCTGGAACCCCTGCCGTGCGGCCCTGCAGATCAAAGCCAGGCAGGGGGGCCCCTCTGACTGCTCCTCTCAAACACACTGAGGCCCTGGGGAGCTGCTGAAAGGTTACACAACAGGATTCGACTGAATCAAATCAAAAAGGAAAGTTAAACCTATCCATGGAGGAGAGGGGAGGGGATCTGATGGTGCTCTTGGTCAATTCTTGCTAAATTTAACACTTCTGTTAAATTTAGCAAGAATTGACCAAGCTAGTGATGCACAGAGCCAGTGCATAAACAAGCTTGACATGACTCTTTGGGATCTTTGAGCTGCAGATTTCCACTCCCAACTTCCCTGAAGGAATTAAGAGGCTCTGGTACAGTAATTGATCCCTCCAGAACAATTTAAAACCCTTGCAGACTTGTCAGGATGAAACCGTGCCCTGACTAATACAGAAATGACAGTGGATCATTGTGATGCATGAGGCTAATACGCAATGTGGACTGAAAAGGGATTGTTGCCTTAAAAAAAAAAAATTCACAAATCAGTGTTGTGTTCATTTAATTCGATTTACCCGTGTTGTAGTTTATTATAGCAGCTGTTAACAATTCCAGCTTGGTGCCTGGTTTCTGTCTGAATGAAGCTGGCTGACTCAATCCCTGACATTCTCCAGATCTTAATGCAGGTGCTGCAGATTCATCTGTGGTCCTGGTGTTAATTGAAAGTATTATTAAAGGGATATGTGGTGCAGCGGGCAGATTCACAAGCCTGTGGTGCCTTTCACCCCTGCAGGTCCGGGTTCAAATCATTCTCGTTGGGTGAGTGACTGGGAAACTCTCAAGCTGAGTGAAGTTTGCAGTTTTAGAGAGGGTTCATTCTCATTTTCCAAAGCACTGTTTAGAATGCAAGGATGTTTATCAACACTCTACAAAGAACAGTCCTTAAAACAGGCATTGTTAGGGTGGTAGAGATTCTGATCAATACTCTGAACAAGCCACCAGAATTACATCCAGATTGAGATTTCACTATGAAATGGTTCTGTTGTCAGAAGAAGAGTGGCTTTTCTATTTTATCTTTTGCAATTTAAATGTGCTGTGGATATTTGAGTATAATCATAATCGCAGGGGCAGATATGTGTTAATCATTATGAGTATTTTCTTAGTTTTATGCCATCTAAATGATTTCATTCCTCTCTGAAAAGTTTCCTTTGCACTTCAAAATAAGGCTCAATGGGTCAAATCCAGACTTGACAACTAAGACCCAGTAAGTTTTTTCTCTCTAATCACAAGATCATGGCAGTCTCTCCACTGAAACCCTATCAGTCAGGATTCCCTTTGAGAAGGACTCCTAATTGATCCCAGTGACTGCACTGAAAGACAGTTGAGCTTCAGGTTCTCGTTAGCATGCTGACACAGCACTGCTAATACGTGCAGCTTTCGCCACTTTCAACATCCAGGAGAGTTTATTATGAAAGTCTGTGACTGTCCTGGGTGGTCCTCCAGCTGCAGACACTGTTCAGCCCCCTCGTCTTCAATGAGCATCAAATGTTTTGCCAGAATTCCCAGTATTACCAGTCCGCGTTTGCCTCTGCCATACGGCACAGTTCGTCTCCGACCCCCTGAGGATAGATTCAGTGAGATATGAATCCTCTCTTCACTTCTCCTTGTTTACTTGCTTTCCAAATGGCTAAACCGTGCTGACTGCTGCATGTCATTGAGCATGCTGTGGTGCTCTGCACCTGAATAACAGTTCAGAACGCTAGCTGTGTGGGTCCTATAGGGATTAGATACCACACGCACAATTTTTCCTCTCTAAACCTTGAAACTCTTCCCATAGCACACGTCAGCTCCCCAGTCATGCCTCTTATGAGTGATGGTCATTTGGGGTTTGGTTTGAACTCACAAGCACTGTGTTGTATTAAAATCCAGTTCGTGCTGAAGAAATGTGGATTAAAGAGAATACTCTGCAAAAGGTAGGGGGCTACACCAGAAATATATAGATAAAGTGTGTCTTTCTAAAGAGGCTGGGATGCTGCAATCACTCATGTGGAAGCAGCCTGCTCCTGTAGAGGGCAGAGAGCTGGCTGAGCTCTGAATGACTCCCTGGAGAGGCTGTGTATGTTATCAGTACGTGACAGGGAGCAGTCTTGAGGGAGACACCAGGGATTTCAGTATGTCACAGATTGAAACAGGGGGTTCCATTCTAGAGTGTTGCTGTGGGCTTTCAGAGAGATTTGTCTTTCTTTCTGCTGAGTAAGTTTAGAACAGAAGGTAGGAAGCGCTTTCTTACACAGAGTTATACATGCATGGAATAGCCTATCAGGTGATGTAGTAGAATCTAAAACATTGGGAACATTTAAAAAAGACTAGATGCTTTTAAATGAGATCCCTCCAGTTGAATCTGTTTTACAAGTGATACGCTGAATCAGATTAATCTCGAACTTATAAAAAATGTATTGAGCTATTAACTTTGAAGTGGACCGCTTCTTCGACAGTCAGGTACAGAGCGCAAGAAAGGGTTCAAACATACATCTGTGTGCAAGGTGCTCCGAATCTCCTTGTCTGCACTATCTCTGAAGGGCAGTGCGCCCTGTGTCTGCTTCGCTCTCAGTCCTCATCTCTTCTCTCCCCCTCTCAGAAATCAAGCGGATCGTGCAGTTAGACCTGGACCTGAAGTACAGGACCAACATCAGGGAGCTCTTTGAGCAGTTTAACCAGTTCCCTGCCGGAGCCGTCATCGGGATTGCCAGGGAGATGCAGCCGGTTTACAGGTATGTCACCGGGGTGACGGGAGTGTTGCTATGGCAGCAGCAGCTCCTGGCCCAAACAGGAGACAAACAGAAGGATCTGGCAGGGAGTCATGAGTGGAACATACTGTGTATTCGTTGCATTTACATTCACACATTTTCTATGTCTTTAGTGGGTTACAGGAACCCAGGAGTTGTGTTTTATGACAACAGAAGACAAACCTTTCCAAGGTCTATTGTTACAAACAGTTAAAGGCAACAACTTCAGGACACACAATGCAGAATTCTTTGTATCATATTACTTTCTAAAGAGCATGACTAAGCATCACATACTGTAATGTCTTTTTTTAATTGCAAAGTTAAGAACATACTGCTTGTTTTATATAGCCACTGTGTCTTAGTGGGGGAGGGTCATATACAGGTCAAGTGCATTGTGTGTTCATACTGTTTCTTATATTGCAACACCCTGACGTTTTTAAATAGCAATTGAGATGTGCATATCTGGTACAGTCAGTGCTGTACTGGGATTGCAGTTATGACAACAGAGGACTGTCTACTGAACCAGATGGGAAATGCTGGAATGATTGTTACAAACACCACACAGTGCAAAAGTGACCTGCTGTGGTTTTTGTTGCTCACTCCAGTTAAACCGTGACTTGGAATAATAACACAGGAAACTGCGCTGTGTGCGATTCATGCAACAACAGGATATCTCTGGCGGTATTGTTCTGCTTGACTTATTCCTGGAGGACAATGCATGTTTGAAATGTGTTTTGTTTCGGGTCTTTGACGTCGCTTCTAGCAGAGGCCGCTGCAGCCACCGCCTGAGAATTTCCAGCAGCGCGTTTTAAACAAACAAACAAACAAGCGAGTTCAGAGCTGCGAACGACTGGCACGGGGGCTCCATTGTCACCGAGAGAGCGAGGAAAGGGCTTTTCCGGATTCCTCGGGTAATGGAACAGGAACACAAGCACAAAACTAAACAGAGCGTATATATTAAAATTACTTCTTTAATGTGATCTCTTCTGAGTCTTTAGGGATGCCTCATTTCTTTAAAGAAATGCAAAGCTTTGTGCTGGGTATTGGAGTGAGTGTAATCTTAGTCTTCTCTTCAGTACCGCGTGGGTGTGTGAGAGGGATACTGAAGCGTTAGATTAGGTCCTTTCATACACCTACCTTTTTTTGTTTTTAAACTGTGACCTTTTTAAAACTCCAGCTTTCAAGAGCATTTTTGACACCTGAACTGTACTTCTTAGCTGAATCCACTAGGTGGGGCTGAAGGTCCAGCCACTGGGTTCGCCCCCACCCCTCCCCCTTCATCTACACGCCCAGACAGCTTTTCCTTGCCTGTATAATCGCATATCAATCATAAGTTATTATACAGTAGTGTTTCATTAAAAAAAAAAAAAAAAAATCTCTAAAAATAGCACACATGTTAGAACTTGCTGCTCCTATATTTTTTATTTTGATGTAAATCTGTTGTTATGGGGCTGTCTAGCACAGCCCGCTGATTCAGTAGCCAATCATGCCTGTCACTTCTGATTGAAGGTCTGGGTTCAAGTGAAATTAGTTTGGTGTGCTTGGCCTATCCTCCAGATTATTTGTGATCAGGTCAGGATTAACATGCTTCTTGCAGATCTAGATAATGAAGAGCAAAATAAAATACAAACTGGTACTAGATATGGTTGGGGGCCCTTCATAATGGTTAACCATAGTAAACACTTGGAAAAGTATAGTAAAGCACAGTGAAAAACATGCTAAAGTATGGGTAAGCACTGTGAAGCATAGAACGTGTGGTACAGCATATTAGGTATGGCAAACCAAGATAAAGTGGTAAATGGCTAGCATAAGCATTTGAAAACTGCAACCTTTACCAGGGTCAGTGTTTATAAGGGGTGTGCTGGGTTAAAGGACATCGTGTTTGGACATTAATCCTCAACTAATGCTGGGTTTGCATGGTTCAAACCCTGCCAGGCTTCTTGGGAACAGGTAATGGGTTACCCTCCCTGTACAGTACCACTCACAACGGCTCCTTTTAGCCCCTGTCCATCTCTTCATACAGTGGGATACAGCTTCCGAGGAATCAGTACCGTATAAAAATTCATCCTGCTCCTGTGCCTTCCTGACATGTGGAGTGGAAATTGAATTTGGAACATTCAAATTCTCAGAAGTGGGTGCCTACACTGCTGACTGATTTGGGTAACGCAGCCGTTCCCATGTCTTATTCGTCATGTTTTGATCTGCGTGCTGGCACTCTTCTTAATTTAATGTACCAGCACTTATTCCTCTTACGGTATTCAAGAATGTTTTGTCTTGTCAGATCTCCAGAATTTCAGATTAGTAAGCCTCTTAAAAAAAGAAGTATAGCCTGCTTAATAGAAATACATGAAAGTGTCTTGCCTGTAGTGTCTAATGTACAGCTGTAGCCAAACGTTTTGCACTGCCTCGAATTTTAGGATTGAGACATTTCTGTCTGGTTAGGAGCTGAATTTACTGTTTTAGACAGATAATAAAATGTACATTGATCAGTTTCCATTTGTACCAGTTAGCTGGTAGCAACATGTGTAAATGACACGTGCCAGAGGTCCATCGGTTCATAAAGGGCATCGCATCTTACAGGATCGGGTAGTGCTTCGTAATCTGAGGTGCCCTGTCATAGTGACATTTGTCCATGTGCATGCTGTCTGTGTAGAGCCAGGAGATGTACTTCTTCATGATACAGATAGCTCTCACTTTGCAGTTTGAGAGATACATTAATAAAGGCTTCCTTGAGGAGCTGCTTGTTTAAAGTACTCGGATTGATGCTCTGCAGCTTTTCAACCGTGAAATTCTGCTCAAGGGAGGAATTTGAATGTGGGCTGCGGTTTGAAGACAAAAAACAAACCAATTAGGATTGTGAGGAGGAGAAGACAGAGGCTGGTGGAATCACATGGCCTGTCTGAAGGGAATGTCTTTGCTTTGGTTGCAACACGAACCCCCTCCCCTTGCTGTTCTGAGCAGCAGTGCTCTGGCTATGTGGCAGAGGAGCAGAACCAATGTAATCTCTCTGGGAAAATGCAAGATATGACCTCACGAGAGCCACGAGCCAAAAAGATAATCATTTAATGATGAAAAATGTAATGAGGTAAGGACAGCATGTATCCATACAAACGATAAAACACTTACTCTTCAATCGAGAACCATTTGGTGCTGTGCTTGTGGTCTTGTTTCACGATACAAGCGATACAGACCTACGATACGATACGATATACCATGTAAATAAAGTATCACGATTCATCTATGCACAATTCATCGTCACACTCCTATTCATGGGCACTTGCTTTCTTGAATTGTGGCTTGAGCTTGGACGCAGTGTAGGTTGTGCCTCATCTGTCTTTCACTCTCTTTGTGTCATACTCATCGTTTTTACTGACATCTCGGTCTCCTGCACACTTCATCAGTGGCTGCACTGCTTCTGCTGATCCCCAGCATTGGGGATGCCTGAAATGACATTAAAAACCATAAAAAAACAATAAAACAGTTTTATTTGTAGACATCTCTGTGGAGGGATGTGCCATCTAATTGAGAGTTTAGTTTTCACTTAGTGTTTAGCCTTAGGAGTAATGGGAGTGACGTTGAGCTGATAGAGTTGACCTACATAACAGGAAGTGATACGGAATCAGGGAAGCAATTGAAACTTTAAAAAAAAACCCAAACATCTGCATTAAAAAAAAAAAAAAAAAATCTGCTTAATGTCCCCTGTTAAAAAGCCATGGCTATCTGTACAGTAAATGTCTAATTGAAAAGTTTGTCATAAAATGTCAGTATTTCTACATTTTTAACCTTTTGCTGCCCAATGTATTTGACATTGAGAACATGGGCATTAAATAGGTATGGGACTCCAATTAACAAATGCAGGCCTTGTTCTTGCTGATCGACATGCTATTTTAATAGTTTTTTAACCTTTCCCTACTATAAGGTTTGCATTGATTTTTGTCTTTCTCCAGTCTCGTCGTTTATTCTGCTGTGGGTCTGTCTGGTGAGATCAGTTGCCGCACTATAGTTCAGAACGAGCTCAAACCCCTTCAGGTCTCAGACGCCCTTGTTTGTTGCTGGCTACTGACTGTACAAATGAAGTGGTTTCTTTGTCTGGCACTTTAGAAGGATAAACTCATCTAGCAAGTAATGAAGCACCTGGTTAAGACAGCAAAGGGGGTCCCGGGAAATTCTGGACCCTTCTATTTTGTAAAACAGCATAGATATTTAATGCACAGAAAAAGGATTGTGGTAATTCCAGTACAGACGCTATGCCTAAGACATCTGCTTGCACTGCAGTGCAGTCTCTCGTTCTACTTTGTGCTTCTCCTGTCCCTCAGCTTATAACAAAACTGTTTTGAAACCAGGCTTGTTGCCATACATCCTGACCACTCCATCCGGCTTCATCTCTGGGTCACCTCGTTGTTCAACTATCTGTGTGTGTGTGTGTGTGTGTGTGTGTGTGTGTGTGTGTGCTGTACTGTGTAGACCATACACCTCTATGAGAAGTAGCACCTACAAAGAGGATATTATAAATCCCGGAAGGTGGTTCAGCCATTCCATTCTACTCAATTCTAAGCACCTATTAAATGTTAATACATTGTAACGAGTTTTGATCTGGAACACTTCCAGCAAGAAAAATTAACAATGGAAAATAAACTGTACCTTTTATTGAGGAGGCATTGTTGTGCTTTACAATAGATTTTTCAGAAAGATTTTGTAACATCTGTATAGTTAACCAGAGCTGCAGGGTTCAGGGAAAACAACCAGCTTACATTTCAAACACCAAAGTCAACAGTCATGCTCTCCATTAGCTCTTGGTACAGCCTTTATTATGACTTTTAAAAAGCTGTAGGCTGACATTCACATGCCTAGCATAAAGACGTTTGTTACAGTTGAAGTCCATCTCAAAATTGATTAATCCTAAAGCAATCCAGCACGTTCTACAAGGTAATGTTAGGAATAACAGGACAATACTGGCTCTGACCTTCTCAACTGTTATTAAATCTAAAACATGAAATACAGACCTTTGACAGGCATTTGAAAAGCTGTATTTAATATGGGGTTATATGAAGGACGTTTTCATTATAATTTGGGATCTGAAAAATGCTGGAGTACCCAGAACAGATTAGTGTTTTTAAAAGCCTCCTGCTGTACGTGTAGCACTTGTACATCCATTTATGTAATTTGCTTTGGCAGGCTTTAGTTTTTAGGTAACACTAGAAATGATTGTGCTACTGTACCAGTGCTGGATATTCTGCATTAGCAATGTTCCAATCAATCCATTCCTTCTTGCATAATGCATTGCTTTGTTACCATTTAATATTTTTCGATTCAAAATGTACTTCTGCATTTTTCCTCGAAAGAACACAGATTTATTGTACAGCAGATCATTCTGTGGGTTTGTTTTCTTCTCCCCATAGCTGTATATCTCTTTCAGTCACTGTGTGCACTACTGTACCGTGTTAAGTTTCCTGTCTATGAAGCTAGTTTATTATGTACATATGTTTTTGCTTTTTTTTGTTTTTTAAATTATGGCAGGGCAACTTCTCGTACTCCATAGAGTTCACACAAACTGTTTTAAACATTTCAAAAAATGTAAATCTACATTTGTGACTGACGGGGATACAACATGCAGCGTACTAAAGATTGGACATTCATCAAAACTGACTTTTGTATACAAAAAGAAAGCAAAGCATGGGATTTATTCAGTGGTATTATTTAGTTAGTGTTTGTGAAGGCTTCCTGCAGTACCACCAGAGGATGTAACCGCAATATAGTGCACTGTAATGAGAGCAGTTTCAATATTTTATAACCACAGGGTGAGTCTGATCAGCCCTTCGCTCTTTTAAAAAGCAATTACAGCAGTTTCAGGGATAGAAATAAGACTAAAAATAAGAGCAGTTTCATCCATTTCATGTTTTAATATGAGCTTGATTAGCCACACTGTATAGCTCAGATGTGTCTTATTAAATCATAGTAAAACCAGGAGTGGATCAAACTGCTATGCAATGAGAGTCTTATTTCCATGCCTAAGTTTGCACATGGAGCTGCCAGGCGCTTTAGCTTAATGTGGCTCTACCCAGGTAATGTAATGTCAGAGGTGAAATATATGGTAACCGTTAAGCAGGCTTCTAAAAATGGTTAATTAATTAAAGAAGCCACAGAAGTCAGACATGAATGGCTGTTCGCTTGTTTTCTGCATTTGATTCAATTTTGTGTGTCTCTGCCTCATTAGTGTACACATCTAACTGTGTTTTTTGTTATTACTGTCTAGTCTAGTAAGACTGTTTGTTTTTTATCAGACTATAAAAGCCCCATTCTGTCTGCCTGCCCCGTTCTCTCTGTCACCCTAGATCACTGACCCACTTACAGCTTTTAAAAGTGCTCTGGCCTCTAATGGGCTTCTGTGTTATAGACTGGACATGCATCAGCCTTTTAGCTGTCTGCCTGGTATCCTGAATCACAACAGCTCACTGTCTGCTAGACCAATGCACTGGATCCATTTGTCTATTGCCCCAGGACCCTCCTTATACCTCAAGACTGGGGTCATATTATTCGTTTTTAAGAACTGATCCCCCTGGGTTGCAGTTTTGTTTCCTGGGTCACCCTGTCTGGTAGTGTATATTTGAAAGGTTGCATATGTGGGGAAATAAGTTGATACTGTTGTCTCCCATCCATATACTGCCTCATACAGAGAACCAAACTTCTACAAGCCAGGACTTTACATGAGACCTTCTCAAGACCTCCACGAAGGCCATGGAACACAAGATGACATCGAGGAAACTTCTTTTTCTGATACTTGCTTATTTTGAGTGACATTTTCAAGCAATTTTACAAACCTTGAGCAACACAATCTGAGCGTTCGTGATTTCTGCAACTTGGTAGAAAATAGTTTCTTGAGCAGCTGCCAGAGAGAAAGTTATCTAGTACGGTGTCAAAGCTGCATCGCCCTAATCGAAAGGAATTTCGAAATCGAACAAACAAAAAATGACGTGGTAACTTCGTAAAACAGAATAATCACAGGCAGGGCTGTGTTTGAACAGCGCAACGCAAACGCAGCAGAGGAGCGAATTCCAAACTCCCGGATGTGAGTGTCCTGGAACTCTGCTGAAGTCCTGCATCCCTAATCCAGCAACAGCAGCGTCATCCTGAACTCCCGCTGCTTTTCCCCAGACTGAACCGCATTGGAGCAGGGATGGACAGCAGAGGTCCTTTAAACCCTCTGTGATTAAACCGCGAGGGCGGTTCAACTTAGTGGCTGCTGCTGCTGCTGCTGCTGTGCTAAATAGGCTCATCTGATTGTTCTGGTTGGCATAGGACCATGGCAGCGAGCCAGTGCTCTTGGGAAATCCCTGCCAATATTATTATTTGATAAGACTGTAAATACTGTACGAAACACGGCTTGGAAATAACCCATGACAATAAAAACACTGTTCCATACTGAAGACTGTAGGTTGACTACCCAATACTGGGTTTACTGTGCTTTATACCGCTGTGAATCTACTTAATTAGTTACCTACTAAAGCTTCTATGTTGTTACCAAATTAGTATGTGTGCATTATTACCATTGACTCCAAATAGGACCCATGCTAACCAGCTAACTGCACAATGTTGACCATTTAAAAATCTGAAGTTTCCTGTTTTATAACTGCATGGTTTGTTGTATGATGTTATATCTGGATCAGCAAGATGCCTTCATTTGTATGCATGGAGACATTCAGGTATTATTCAGAATTCTCCGTGTACACTGCATAGGCAAGCAGGGTTCAGAATAGCTGTGATACCACTGGCTGTATAGGTTGTTACTGGAAACTCTGCTTGTTCTTGTAAACTCCTCTCCATGCGTGAGAGCTTTGCTCAGCTCTGTGATGTTGTGCACACCCATACAGCACACCCTTTTTAAAACCATGCTGCTGTATATTGTGCTACCGTATTACAATGTTTGAGCCTTTGAATACTGCACAGAATCTTACTTGCATGTATATCAGTCAGTCCTATGCTGTTATTTCCCAAAGCGATGTTAGGCGAGGAGGAAATCGGCTGCATGGCTGATACATGTGTGACTATAACCATGGTGATATTATCAGCTTGTTCCTATACTTCTTAAGCAGATGATTTTCACTGTATTTGAGTGCCTGTAGATACCGCTATTTAAATGCACTTCCCAGGGTTGCTAATGTTTCTAGTTTCCCTACAGCAGTGTTTCCTTTCAGTAAAGAGTTGTGCACATTTTGTTGTATTATTTATTTTTTTATTTATCCCGTACGTTGTTTGTTTTTGTTGTTGTTTTTTTTAGTTTGAGCCTTAGTGCTGTTGGATGTTACAGAAATCTCCTTGAGATCAGACTAGTCTCTTTATGACTGTTTTGTTTTCCTGTTATTGCAATACTGCCTGGAACGAAATGTAACCGAAAACTTTGTTTTGAGTCATGTTTCTATTGAATTCACCCTTCAAGAGTAAAGCTGTCGTCCTTTTAAGCTCTGGAAAATGTCTGCTTCTTGGACTTTTACAGCCAACTACGATAACAGCAAACTTTTCGTCGCCGCCCTGGCTAAGACTGTATACTGCAGAGTCCATCATGTGACACATCACATGGGTTAGTTCATTTTCATAACATTGCCTCATTGTATCCCTGCTCTATTATCCTGTTCTATGGTTCCTAAAACGTGAGATGTTTTGAAAACCTCATTTTGCTTCGACAGTTAACCCCTTCATGACCACCTCAAAGAGAGAGTGAAAATAGTGATAAGAAGGGGAGTATATCATGAGGTCACCAGCATGGCAAAACAAGCATTGAAACACAGACGCAGCATTGATACAACTAATACTGCATGCCTGTTGCGCACTGATTACATCGGTGTTCTTAATGATCTGGTGTGAACGTGTGGGTGGCAGTACGTAGGTGTAGGGGTGATGCAGGTGCTCGAGACAACGACAGTCCCAAAATAATAATACAAAAACACAGACACACAACACAGATACAGACACGTCTCCGGACAGTGCGTGCTGTAGGTGCAGGTGGGGTGCTTGAAACAGTGGTGCTTGCTTGTGTACAGGTGCAGTAAAGCCCAGGTTTGCTACTGACTTGAAGCGGCAGCTCCTGGATTTGTATTAGCCGTCTGGCAAAGACAAACGTACACAGTTACTAAAAACAAACAAAACATTTCACTCACGATTTCACAGTCCTTGTTTCCTCCCATTAACGACAACAAAGGAACCGATTACGTCGCCCCGCCCCCTCCGATAGCTAGTTCAATCACGTCTCCTCCAATTCATGACTGAAACTCCACTCACCGTACTAGGGCGATGACTCCTGGTACCGTGACGCTGCCGGCTTCCGACTGCCCCTGGAATGAACTGCCCAACCATTCAGTACGAGGCACGCAGTTCCTGTTGTACAGCGCCCTCACAGGTCGAGAGGGAGACTGTTCATTTGGATTTGTTCACTCTCTGTCACATATGGGTTTTCTATCAGGACAGTTTACTTGCATGTAAGTCAGTCAGTCCTATGCTGTTATTTCCCAAAGTGATGTTAGGCGAGGAGGAAATCGGCTGCATGGCTGATACATGTGTGACTATAACCATCATGATATTATCAGGAGCTTGTTGTTATTTACTCCATTTCTGTCTGGGGCATTTCAATGTGGTGACATTGGCTGGAATTATAGTAAGTCGGTTTGACTGTGGAAGTTTTGCACAATATTTTTGCAGTTTTCACATGATCATACTCTGCATTTACCATAGTTTACCGTGGTTTGCCATGTTTATTAATATGCTTTACCATGGTTTCACAATGCTTTATTACACTTTGCTATGTTTTTACTATGGTAAACTTTCATAAGGGTAGGTTTAATTCTGACTGGGAGAAAATGGAGTGAATGGAGTGCAGTGCTACATGCCAGGAAATATCTTGTGTAGTTAAGTATTCGCACTCCTACGCTTCACTGTAAAAGACAGTGTTTTCCTAACTGATAAGGTAACACGATCCCCTGGTGGAACAACAACCCCTGAAATAAGGAGCTGTGAGTAGCGCTCGGGAGATCCCCTGGTATTTAATAATGATACCCAGCACTGGCATGTCCAGGAAGAACAGCAGATGAGAAACAGATGGATCTGTCTGAAAACATCAGGATTATTATGCAATACTGGTCCTGGGAGCTCTCAGCGAGATACCAAGAGATCACTGAACAAACATCCCACCCTGTCTGTCTTCATCAGCAGCAAATGCACTACCACTGCACTGGTTGTTTTTTGATCATCTTATTCAAGTAAACAAAGATTTTTCTAATGTTTTTATTTTAGCAATGTGTCTGATGGAACCTTGCAGGGCAGTGCGACAATCTTCAAATTGAGATAGGATATGGTTGTTATTACTGTGTTCCCTTATAAAAGTTTTTATTACAGTAAATTTGCACAGTAATTTGTAGTTTTTCCCATGCTTTTTCCCACAGTTATACTATGCATTTACCATGGTTTACCATGTTTTAACCTGTGCTTTACCAAGCTTTCACTGTGCTTTATTACACTTTTCTGCTGTAGGCTTTTACTATGGTAAACTTTCATAAGAGTTCCACTTGAGAGACTGCAACCGGCCCTTTAAGATGTGCTTGTGAAACATGCCTTATCGGCTCCCAAGCCAGTCTGTTTGTCTTGGCTGGCTCAAGGCACAGTGGGTATGGGAATGCTGAGTGAGCCCAGGACATCTGGAAGTGCAGCACACACTGTCAATGGGATCGCTGCTGTCCTGAGTGACATGCTAGCAATGACCCAGGACTGAGACTCTGTGTGAGACACACTAGCAATGACCCAGGACTGAGACTCTGTGTGAGACATGCTAGCAATGACCCAGGACCGAGACTCTGTGTGAGACACGCTAGCAATGACCCAGGACTGAGACTCTGTGTGAGACACACTAGCAATGACCCAGGACTGAGACTCTGTGTGAGACACACTAGCAATGACCCAGGACCGAGAATCTGCGATGGGGGATTCCTGTTATTATCACCTACTGTTTTACTATTTTAGCCCTGATTTTTTTTTTTCATTGTTGTTGTTGTTGTTGTTGTTGTTACAGTCCTCCCCCTTTATAACGCCACTGTCAGAAGCTTTATGTAAGAGACAATTTGTGTTGAGTCTATGACAATACAGTACAGCTTTCTGCGTAATTTTTGCTGTTTGATTACATTGTGTGTGCACAGAAAGATCATGAATAAAATGTACTGTAACTGGAGCTGATGCCTTTCTGGCCAGGACACAAGCACTGTACAGGAAAAGTACTTCAGTGTACCAGGAGTATTCATCCTGGGCTAATCGTCATAGCAAATGAATTGAGTGCAGAACTCTGCTCTGCTTTTAAATCCAGCAGCGTTTCATTAAAGCAGAAACTGTGTGTACCACAGGGAAAAGTTAGGACATCTGAGTCTGACGGGCATATCTGAGTAATCCGAATATCTGTTATCTGTTATTTTATATTGGAAACGAAAACGTTCAGGTACACTAAATCCTCCTGTGCCTCAGAGAGAGGTTTTTATGGAACTGGTTTAACCGGGCGGATTTTCAAAGTGTTTTACACCACAAAGTGTTAATTGCTGCATTTAAAAATAATAATAATTAATTGAATCAATATCTATTCATTCAAATGTGCAGCCAAAAAAAATAAATAAATAAAAAAATAAAAATAAAAATAATAATGAATCTGCTTGAAAACCACAGAAGCCGCTTTGCGCAAGATGTAGCTAGATTGTTTTGTATAGACACCATAGGGATTCAGAAACTGCGTCCTGGCAGTCGCTACTGTAACTCCATTGTGCTGTCGCTCTTGGATATAAAGAATGAATAGGAGACACCAGGAGCTGCATCTCTTCAGAGAGTCTGCAGATAGTCATGAAACTGAATCACTGAGATGAGCAGCTTCCACTGAACTCTGCTTTCCTTCTCCAGCACAATGCAGTGTCGCCCAGCCCAGGGGATCCCCCACTGGAGAGATGCTTCCTGGCATTGTTCTCAAAGGGATGAGCCTCGCGCTGCCTCGCTGTCCAATTGCAGCTCAAGTAAAGACAAGGCTGCACTGTGTGAAGAACTCCGGCTTTGCTATCACAGCTGTGGTGGTCCATGCAAATGCTCTGTAGAGGATGAGGGGGTGCAGTATTGATTACTGAAGCAAAACCAGCTCTGTTAAAGAATGGCATCAAAATCAAAGCCTTGTGTAGAAACAACAATGCACTTAAATACAGTAAATATAACAGGACATACTGTCGTGAAACTCTATTAACTAAACTTTTAAAGGTTTTCCAAACTATACTTGTGGTTTTATCGTGCTTTTTCCTACTGTTTACTATCCTTTCCTACACATTTTACTACTATTTATTGCACCTTTTTTTTCAGTTGGAGAAATTGTTCTTGCTTTGTTCCAGACAGTTTTTCTTTATCCTGCAAGCCTTGCAAAGACGGAAATGTCTCTGTGCACTGAGATTGATTAATGTACTGGATATGAGAGAGTCTTAATTACCAAAGCAGCTGTGTTTTGGATTTAATGGGCTACAAATAGCAGGTTCCTGATGTAATCCTACTTGTGACTGTGTTCTCGTAGCTTAGGTTTAAAATCATATCTATATGAGTTTATATTGATTTTGTGTCTGTAACCTTCGTATCGATCTCAGAATTGTTGTGGGTTTTTTTTTTGTGAAAAATCCTGTGGCGATCTTTTAAAGAACAGCAAAGCAGGTATAGCTGGCCGGTCTGAGCAAGGTGTAGCTGGAGGGTGTTTCCACTGACGGCAGCTTCCTTTTTCACCCAGGAACTCGAGAGTGGATGTCAGGCTAAATACCTCTCGAGAATCCCCAGCTTGTAACCACACAATGAACCATTACGCTGGAAGCTGGATTATCTAGCAAGTGTGCACTATTAATTGAATCTGTTCTCTGTTCACTATTGAATATAACTGAAACATATTCAATAATGATGCTCAACAGATCTTATAGTCAACTGATGGTAGTGAAAAGTCATTTGCTAAAACTGCCTTTTAAAGTTTTGAAATGCAGTGAAACCCAAAGCTGTGCTGTGTATTAGAATACCAGTTTCATCTCTTCATCACGTTGTATTAATGTGTCCTTTTAATAGCCTTTAATTGAAATGAGACAAACTAGGGAATTTATTTTTAATCGGTTCAAAACAGTTTCAAGTTGCAGCAGCAGAGCTGGCTATCTGGTATCTGAGTCTCTATTGTGACACGAAGGAAAGAGTATTTTATGCCTCTGATAAAATAATTAATTTGAATTGAATTTTCCTGTTGCAGTGTTTGGATTACAAAATCAAGTCTTCACAACAGTTGTTGTTGCCGTTGTTGTTGTTGTTGTTATTGTTATTTAAGTTTGTCTCTTTTTAAATGGCAAGGTTGGATGTGATTTACAGAGCTTTTTATAAAAAAATATACACAAGACACTTAATTATATCCTTATGTGCTGATTAATCAGCCATCGGTACAATGATGTTGATATAATCATGTTCTCGGAGTTCTGTCTACCTACACCACTCCATACCTACAGAGCACAGCACAGCACAGCACAGGAACATGACTCCCATTGTACAGCACAGCACAGGAACATGACTCCCATTGTACAGCAGTGTGAGCTGAACCACCTTCCACAGTCAGCTCCAATGGGAGTGCAATGGGAGTCTTCTCACCTTCCCTGCAGCACAGCTGGAGTCCTTTTGGAGGCACTGGCTTTTGGTTCAGAGGTACAGTAAAAAGAAACACTGAGCCACAGTTTCCCTGTGGTACAGTATAGATGGATATAGCTGTGAACACTGCATGTGCCAGTAACCACATAAAAGCAGCATGCAGCCCTCTTCAAGAGATTAGGTGGTTTGCAGTCCTTTGAGGACAAGGTTTGATTTAATAAAAGCTGAATTTGCTTGGCAAAAAACTGAGCAATTGTATTCTCCTGTTTCTCGCATACAGTCAGATAATTCAGCTAATTTTCAAACCAATTTTATGTGTTCTTTTCCAAAAAGTGGCAGATGAAAGAAAAGGCTACTCAGAGCAAAATATGTCTTTTGATGAGAGAGAGGGAAAACAACATGTTATGTGCATTAATGTTACAGTAGCTGAAAATAATTCCGTGGACATTTCAAAGTTTTGTGAGCATGCGTATGCTACAGATTCTTTTTTTTTCTTTATTTGTGCATGCATTTCTCCAGGCTTGAGAGGGACAATAGATTTTTTTAAATTTTTTTACAACACAGTATCTTTGTAGTAATCAATCACCGTTAATTGTTGCAAAGTACATTTCCAGTTTTCTTTTCTCTCAGCCTCCAGGATTCGGACACTCTGCCACCCAGATGTTTCCTTTCCGAGGGACCTTAACAAAGACAAAGCTGAAGTGTGCTGAGCAACCCAGCCAATATTAGCAGCCCTAATTCTTAAATAAAGACATATATATTTTTAAAGAAATCTTAATATATACGATATATATATATGTACTGACTGCCCGCCCGCCTCCATTTAGTTACGATTTTGTACATTTTGTTAAATCCATAACAACAATCATGAGCCTGCAGTAAGGAAGCTTGGAAGCAAACCAAGATTGTGGCTCTGTGTACAACAGGCCTCCTCAATAACATTTCCAACCAGAAAACACAGCTTGTCCCCACCAGCCCTGCTGGGAGATATGTGGAAGCCAAAACAAGTACCTTTCAGATTTCCGTGATATAAACTTGAATTTCTTCTAATTAGGCTTCTTTTTGTGGTGGATATCGAAAGGAAAGTGTTTAGTGCTTAATTGTGACCACTTTGACTTTGTGGAATTTTATAGTGTAGATAAGGCTCACTAATTGGTGTCATAAAAGAGATAAAAGGAATCCATGTAGGCCTTATCACAGCTGTGCAAAGTGTGTGTGTTGGTTTATTTATTCATTTAAATTGCCTTGTTTTTCCTGGATATACAAACTTACAATAATAATGCATGTGAGATTTAGACACTTTTTTTTAACCTTATCCTTATCCAAACAAAAAAGAAAGTTGGCTTTCTTTAAAGCATATTTTTAAAGAAATGTAATATTTCAGGCCCTTCGGCTTCTGCCAGACAGGTGGTTTCAGGAAGCCTGTACAGTACATGCAGCAGGATTTAAATCAAACTGACAAGAAGTGTAAACTCAAAACGACGGTGGTTATATACCATCACGATACTGGCAGAGAATTATCCACAGGGTACGTGGGCTGCAGAGCACCTGGCCTCTGTCAGATACTGGCCTGCCACTGTAGGAAACGGTTTGGCATTTTACAGTATGGTTGGGTTGTCGTTAGTGTTGGTGTTTGCGTACTGCTGGGGTTAGGGTTGGAGTTAGGGTTAGGGTTAGCACAATTCTAAGTATGTACTGTATAGAGTGCAGTTTCATTTCCTGAAATGCTAAACAAACGCACAAGCGCTCGAAAACCATGCTGTAAACGATTGCGGAGTTCAAAGAGCATTTATCATATTGAAGGGCCACCCCTTCCTGACTGATATGCTACAATCTATATACAGTTGTTATTAGTATACAGAAACCTGCATTAGTTCCAGCACGTCTTGTTCTGAATGATATCTTCTTTATTCAAGTTAAAAGAGCGTTTATCGCTGAGCTGGCACCAGTGTGTGTGGCGACTTGCTGTGCAGCATTCCTGCTCTGAAGCTTCCTGTTGTTTGCAAGCGTGCGTCCAGCTTTCCCTTCCTGGATACACCTGCATACTGCACTTGTGTTCTCTTTCCTTGGCTAGGAAGCAAAAGTAAAATACCTCAGTCTTTGTAACTTTGCATCTGTGTTTTCTTCAATTTCTTAATCCTTTCCTGTCATTGCAGACTCTGTCAATCAGTTAGGATAGGAAAGTAAAACCAGAAAACTCCACAGTCTGCAGTGCATGGGAATGTATATATATAAGTAGAGCACAGTATCATTCCCTGATATGCTGAACAAGCGCACTGGCCTGCCGGATGAAATCTGTTTCTTCTTCTGCTTTCCAGGCACACCTTCTGGGCATACCGCAGGGAGAACCCCGATTCCAAAGTGGGTGACCCTCCCCCGGGCGGCAGCCCCGGGTTCAACAGCGGGGTCATGCTCCTCGACCTGGAGGCCATGCGGCGCTCGGAGCCATACAATCAGCTGCTGGAGCCCCGGAGCGTGAGCCGGCTGGCGGACAAGTACCGCTTCCAAGGGCACCTCGGCGACCAGGACTTCTTCACCATGATCGGCATGGAGCACCCCTCCCTTTTCCAGGTGCTGGACTGTGCGTGGAACCGGCAGCTCTGCACCTGGTGGAAGGACCACGGGTACGGGGACGTCTTCCAGCTGTACTACCACTGCCAGGGTCCCGTCAAGATCTACCACGGGAACTGCAACACACCCATCCCCGACGACTGAGGGCTGGAGCACCACCGCCAAGGAGCGGTGATCTGGGGCAGAACAGCTTCTGCTACAAAACTCAGTGAGGGTTTAGCTGAAAATAGGATAGCAGTCACTGTAACTGTGTGTGCTGTGCTTGCTACACTTACTTCCAGGGTCTTCTTGAGGAACGACTCTGCAGCACCCCACCTCTGCCCCAGAATCCCCCACCCCCACCCCCCACCCACACGTTGGATAAAGAGTTTGACTGTCAGATCATCTAAAGCTGCACCAAATAAGAATTAGCAGCGATTACTTCTTCGGTGTGTTGGCAGACTATACACATCGTTGAAGAGCAAGGACAGACAACAGTTTGAGTCTTCTTACCTCTTGTAATATCTTTTTTTTTGCCCAGTGTGCCCCACTAATGTTCTGTTTTTTTAGGATTCTTCCGTTTCATATTCTGCATGCTGCTAATATTATAACCACTTATAACTAATGCATTGCATACATACCAGTGCATATAATCTGTACGGTGGAGTCCGCAGGCTTTAATGGTTGAAGCCATTTTATTACTGCTTGGTTCCCTTTTATTGATTCAATTTGTTCAGAATAAGTTTAATCTTTTATGAACAGTATATCTTTTAAGTATAATATCTGTAACCAGTTAGACTGATTTTATCATTTTTTTTTATTTAGAAGATCAGTATAATTGATCAGTATTAAATGTACTTGATTTTGAAGTGATTTGTAGATCACATCATCAATAAAGGGTCAAATCCTACACTTTGTTTATTTGATACTAATGCATTCTGGTAAGTGTAGTCTTGCTGTGTATATATATATATATATATATATTAATGTAGAAACATGTTTCCTCGTGCTGAGCTTCAGTGTGCCGTGGGTGTTTAGTTTGAAACGTGTACGATAACTGGGGAGAAAAAAGAAACCGAACCTGCATTGTGTTTTACTTGATCAATATCAAGGGCCAACTAAAATGTTGTTTTTACTATTATAATTTGTATTATTATTATTTAAATAACATGTGTACATTTTAAAAATAATAATAGTAATATTAATAAAATGATACCATTCCATCTGAGAGCAGGTTTCAATTGACTAGTGACACTGAAACTGAAACAGAAACTGGAATTTGAGTCCCTCCATTGCCTGTGTTTACTGCACCGGAGAGACAAGAGAGAGGTCTCACAGGCTCCCTGCTGATGGTAAACAGGAAGAACGACATGCCAAAACAACATACTGCAACGAATTATGTTGAAACTTGCAGATTCATTCAGCTTTTTGTCATTCCTTTGCTTAAGACTTCGACTTGAAACTAACGTTTTTCTCTTCACAGTTCGTGATTGCCTGTACATTTACTGCAATTGGTCATTGATAATATGAAAGTTGAAACTTTTTTTTGCCACTGTGGATAAACCAGTCTAGCTTTAAATACAGTTTTCATGTAAATCAAATGACTTTATATATTACACAGCATAATCTGGAGGTGGCAACTTTGGAAATGAGTACGGGGCATCTGTGCAGTGAGAAGTGCTGTCCTGCCTTGCAGGGGTTTGCCACTGTTATTCAGATCTCTTTGAACTCAGTGTCTTGGAATGTGTGTGACTAACAGGAGAACTTAGAATGCCGACCAACCAGTTAAACCAGTCATAAGAGTTATACAGCATATTTAAATACTGTAGATTAAAGTTGCCTTAAAGAGGATACATACTGTAGTGTTTTCCCATGTAAAACAATTTTAGCAAGTTTTTTCCCATGCCTTCACGATGCATACTGATCTGTGGTTTCACTTTCATTGCATTACCAGGCTCTCCCTATGATTTTACAATACTGGTCTTTGCTTTTCTATGCTTTTATCGTATTATAACACAGTGAACCTATGCCAAGGTACAGTAGCAGAACAACCATCAATAGAAAACTTCCTGCAGATGATAATCATTTCTTTCCAGTGTTCACTTGCTAATAATCCAAGCTATGTTTCAGAGTCAGTGATGCCTGATTACGTGGTGGTGGTTTTGTCAAATGGATTAATGTCCACATGGTGTTAGGTAGATCCTGAGATACAATGCACAGAAAGCTACTGTGAAACCTCTACCTGAAAACACTGCAAGAGATTGTATTTACAGAAGTTTGCTTATTGGGGAGGGGGGTGTTCAAAACACTGGGATAAATGTGTTGTCCTGATGTGACTGAAGAGAAGCAACAACATGCAATACCAATCAGAGCATTTTGCATAGCCTGTGCTTTAAAAGCCAGCACCGAATGATCTCCAAAGCGAGTTTTATTCTCAGGCTTGTCATATTTTTTCCCCTCTTGTGCAACATGTAGTCATTGTTATTTTCCACGCCCAGGGAAGACATCTGTGTTGCTGTGATTGAATCAGTTGATTGGAGGGCTGTTTAGACACAGTGATGTTAAGCATGCAGCTGAGTGAGGCTGTCTGCAAGACACAATGACTGCAGTGAAGTTAAGCATGCAGCTGAGTGAGGCTGTCTGCAAGACACGGTGACTGCAGTGAAGTTCCCTCCGCAGGATTCTGCGTTCTGATTACCTCTTGGCCAGGTGATTTGAGAACACCGCAATCGAGCGCTGTCAGGGCTGAAAGATCAAATAAACTGGAGAAGCGCTGCACCAGCCTTAGCAGTGTGAGCTTGAAAGTGATAACGATGCAACACTGCACACCTGTTCATGTGTAATTGTGGATCTGGGCATTGCTAAGATGCAGGGAGGTGGGCAATCTGGAAATCTTTAATGATGCATGAACAAGTGCACATTGCTCCTTTTTAATGTGATCAGGTTGTTTTGGGAGGGCTGAAATCACGTGTAAAACCTGGAGGATGCTGGTTATCAGTCTACAAGCTGGCAGTTCCCAAACCAGCCTTCTCAACTGCTGTAGGATCTACTGTATTACCTCATCTCACCAACAGGGGTCACCAACAGGGGTCTCTATCCAAAGGTATCATTAGGAGAATGTGTAGGTGCCGAAGGCCTGCTTTACTGGAGTTTTTTCAGCAGGTTGGAGAAACAAACTCTTGTAGCAATTCCTTTTGCAGTGCACGCAATCTAGAGGACACTGCTAACCCAAAACTGCCTGAATTAAATCTAGCTAAGTCCTGCACAAGCTTGTCTAAGGCCATATACCCAGAGACACTCGCTTGAGTGCCCCCCCCCCCTCCCCCAGTGTCCTTCATGTAGGGGGCTGCCTTACTACAGCAGTAAGGTCCAAGATTGTGCCTATCCGCATGCAAGAGAGTTTTATCTAATGGCCAGCATTAGATGCTGCATCAAGCACTATTAAGATAACAGAGCCATTGAATCAAAGCCTGTAATTTTATATCTTAATTATAATGAGGTCCCTCAAAGAAGAGGGTGATTGCTCTTGTATTACAACGTGTGACAGTTCTGATCAGCAGCCTGGGGCAGCAGCTTCTAATGGCCCATTGTTATAGTGCAGCTGTGAGGATCTATTATTATTTCCAACATGAGGGTGAGCGCTGCTGTCTCGCAGCAGCTTTTAGGAGAGAAATGGGGTCAGCATGTTGGAAAGACAAGCTGAAACCCTATATTCCTCTTCTCTCTATATACTGTATATACAACGATACTGTTTTATGGATTTCTCATTTGACAATGCAATGTTCTCAATCTGAGTTTCTTTTTAAGACATGTCATTATTATTATTTGTTTATTTATTATTAGTTTATTTAGCAGACACCTTTATCCAAGGCGACTTACAGAGACTAGGGTGTGTGAACTATGCATCAGCTGCAGAGTCACTTACAATTACGTCTCACCCGAAAGACGGAGCACAAGGAGGTGAAGTGACTTGCTCAGGGTCACACAGTGAGTCAGTGGCTGAGGTGGGATTTGAACCGGGGACCTCCTGGTTACAAGCCCTTTTCTTTAACCACTGGACCACACAGCCTCCTAATCCTCATCCTTGGCTCTAACTCTTTTTTTCAGGAATTTGGAACAATTGCATGAGTGACCTACAATATTTGCCAGCAAGCCAAGACTGCCATGAAATCCCAAGGCAGTCCCAGAAATATCGTATAGGCAAGGATAATTACAGTGTAGTTAGAGACACTTCAAAGACCTACGTGCCCTAGTTGATCAGAAGACCAAGGACCAAACAAAACAGCAGCAATTCGTGGGTGTGAGAATACTGTACAAACTATAGGCGTTCTGTAACACATAAAGGGGTCTATTGGATAAGTAGATGAGCTGACGATGAAGCAGGCTTACTGTATATTGCCTTTGAACATAACGTAGGAGTCGACCTGCTTTGTTTACCCTGTTCTTTAAATAGAGAACTGAGGTGAGGATGCTGTGTCTGTGCAAATGAGCTGTTTATATGTGGGCAGGTTAAATTGAAATAGGCATGTTTATATATATATATATATATATATATATATATATATATATATATATATATATATATATATATATATATATATATATATACACATAACTCATTACCACACACCATGCACATCTGCCAATGCATTACAGAGCTGGCTGAGTAATTGAAAGAATCTAAAACAAATATTGAGTGTAATTGGCTTCAGAAGTGAGCTGTTCTGTCTCTGCTTCCCTGCTAGGAATCAGCTGCTAGTTTCTGTCCTGGTCAACCCGGACACCTCAGTACAAAACTTGGTTACACTTTTTTCTACAATTTAAATTGTGTTAGGATTTGATTAATATTATCAGAGCTGCACCAACCAATCATTCGATTATTCAGATCCAGCTCTCCACAGTGAGGGTCATTGCTGTTGATCGGGCTGATTTACCCTTCCAAGTGAAGAAACAGCTGCTTGGGTTTGTGTGGATTGCTGCTCTCCACAGAGTCCAAGAAAAGCAGCAGTTCACACGAATCAAGCAGCTGTTTCTTCACTTGTTTCACTTGGAAATGTAAATGAGCCTTATCAACGCCAATGACCCTCACCTGATTGTCTGCACCTGATTTCTGTGGAGAGCTCAATTCGCATGATCGGTTTGTGCAGCACTACTTGTTCTGTTTTACTGGCTGCACACTTTGTACTTGCTTGAAAATTGGACACTAGGCAGATTTTTCAGAACTGTTAGCACTGATGCCAAACGTAGCAAATGGTGTCCACTGGCTTCATTACTTGCTTCTGTCCCAAACAAAGCAATTTACTCCTGAAAGCATGCCAGTGTTTGTAATGAGAAGCCAGCACATGCTTCTGTTGCTAAGAAGGGGCAGATTGTGATGTCTCCATTGACAATTGCAGGGTGTTTTCAAATACTGCTTATAGGAATCTCACTGGGCAAGAATGATTGCATGATTTATACACTCTGCAACCACTAAAATGTCAAGAATAACGACTTGGGTGCATTTGGTTAACCAGTTACTCTGTGGGCACAAAAACAATTCCATGTTTAAATAAAACAAATACTTTAGTTTATTTGCAAAATACCAAAAAATATACATGCCTGGCTGTAGTCTGTGAATGTTGTCCCAGTAAGAGAGAAAAAGAAAACTGGACTCTACCCTCAACCTTACCAATATGCTTGTAAGTGTGGGTTTGCATAGATCTATTCAAGATGAGACAGAATTGAATGAATTATTATTGATCCTTAAGAAGACCCTTAGAAATGGAGGGGCTAGTAAGATAGCCAATGCTTTGTGGATACATTCTCTACTGAGTCATATGCATTGTATAAACCAAAGATCATTTATATGCTTTTGAATGTATTCCCAATGATATAGGGGCTACTGCAAAATGGGGGCATGCAAACTAGAACTGTATTAGGACCTGTGTTATGCACGGAACACCTGCACAGGATGTGCAACTTTGTAATGCAAGTGACTAGACGGTATATGTGTTGAAGAGCTATGAACAGTCTTTCATTATTGGCAATAACACAGAGGACATGGCTGGCTTGTGGGTTAGTAATTGTTGTTTTCTCAATAACTCCCCTGCAGGCTGCATGCATCCCTTTCAGTCTCACCTTGTCATTGTTACAAACTGATCTCCTGATATTGTTTCAGCGCAGTGACTGTACCAGTTACTGCTACGATAGTCAAGAATCATATGACTGCTACTGATTCATACAATCTTATAAAACATGACGACAGGAGTCAGGTTTCCACTGCCTTTATCTGCTCAGGAAGCCTTTTTTCCTCTGATTAGTCAATGTGACAATCTGAAAAGGAACTCTTTTATTTAATAGCTCATGCTCCAGGCAGCACACCATGCTTCTTACATGCGGCAGGGTCTAAACTACAGCACTTTTTGCTCAGTAAAAGCATAGATCCTTTTTTTTTTTTTTTTCTTCTCCCCATTGAGCTCAAGGTAATAATTACATTAAAAAAGCTCTGCATGGTTTCTTCTTAACTCAGAGTAAAGTGGCATTCTGCACTGGAAACGATCCCAGTACTGCTGAGTGTTGAAAGCAATAAACTGACAATATGTGTCTGCAGAAGCAGCACACACCCAGTGTGTAATACCCCAAACACAAAATCCATTGCCTTGAACTTATTTTTATTATTTTTTATTATATTTGAAAATGCTCTCTTTGAACTTTTGTTTGTCAGCGTTTTCTGCAATGTTATTATGTACTGTGCTGCTGAGAGAGATGTATTTAATGAGTGCTGCTAGAGCATGATGTTCAGCTCTTCTTGTGTCTTGAGGATATTAAGGTTGTCATTCTTTGTGATTCATAAGATATGCTAATGATAAGCCTGTATCTGGTATAGGATAGCAGCCAGCTACTTTTAATACCCACTGACACACCATAGTTTTACACACAGAGACAAAGGGCAGGGAGAGGGGTGTTTAACAAGGGCTTGTCTTAAAGAGATGCAGTATCCCCTTTCCTCAGCTCAGATCAGGCTCTTATAAATCTGTTAAGAGTGCTGCCTAACGGAAAAATGTAAAACTGCTATTTCTGACTTGAAAACCAAAGTTAATTATCTTGACTCTTATAGCAACTTCAGGCAAGAACAGGTAGTCTGTATCTGAAATAGCTGTAGATATTTGCAGTTTGAAAAAAAGTTTTCAGTCGCACTTCGGGTTTATTGACTTAATGTTTTCATTACACACACAGCGTGTTTTTCAGGGCTCACTTTGGGTTTGTGGACTTTACATGTACATACACAAAGCACGAGACAGCACTCCTGCACTGACAGCAGGTAGCCCTGCGCCAGGTTTGAGTGGAAGCCTGTTCCACAACACCATACTGTAGAGAGAGTGGTGGTGTAAGCAAGGCTTTCTGTTCTACGCATATTTGGGGCTTTGAAGGGATTAGCAGAATCCAGAAACAGAAATGAAACAGGGATAGGGCAATGATCCCCACATCCAATCACCCAACCCCAGTCAGGCTTCAACCTGGCTTAAAAGCCACTGATCACGGTGCTGAGACAAAGAAAGTAAGAAAGGGGGTGGCTGCTGTCAGGGTTCCAGGTGCAGTGCTGTTTGCCAGTGCATTAAGATTCAATGCACAGCGGCAGGGATAGAGTCTTCTCCTCTGCAGAAAGTGGGTCAGCCTGCCTCTCCACACTAATGAAATCAGATTCTGCTTTATTGAGTTCTGTGCAGTTTCACGGCTATGAAATAAAAGCCAAACAGTGAGACCCATTCTAATAATAATAATCCGTTATAGTATTTGATAGTACCATTGTATTGTGTCAGAAAATACAATTTTAAAACATGCAAGTTGTTCCAGCTTTACATTAAAAGGAAGCTCCTAAAAGATACATTTTTGTGTTGAATTTCTATAATTCTAATAGAAAAAACCATGTGAAGCAAACTGTATTGTCAAAATCCGTTTCCTTAACTTAACCTGTTTATTTTAATGCTGTGCTGATAGAAATCCATTGTTAGTAGGATTACTATATTGAATACAAATGTTGAACATTAATTAGCAAGAAACTTTTCTCATCGCCTTACCATCTGTTTTACCAGGAGAATTAGATCTGTGTCTTCTGAAAGCTCCCTCTCACACACCCACAGAGATGAACTCGTCTGTAGAGATTATGGTTAAATACAGATTAATCAATTCTTTATTTATTGAATTTATGATACACTGAGGGTTGGCAATAACCTTAAAACCAGGGAATCTCTCCACTCATGGGCAATCTTACTTGAATCTGTCCACAGGCATTGCTGTTTATTTCTGCGTTATCAAGGGGCTGCCAGCAAATAAAAGAGGGAGTGTTGGAGGTTTGGGATTGTGGTGTAATGTCCAGGGCTGTGGGATGCACTGATGCTACCAATTCTGATACCCGTCGGTGAGATGAGGTTAGCTCTATAAACACACCTGCAGTCGATCCTGGCTTATTTGCGTAGTGGTTAAGACGCTCGATTGCGGAGTGAATGTTTCCTGGTTCATGCCCAGCCTCTATCCTGTTTCATTGGTGCCGTGACCTGATAGATCCTTTGACATTTCTGGGAAGCTGAAGTACTCCCAAGATTTCTCAAAGAACATTGTGGCTTTTTATCATTGGTCTTATGACTGGTGGTGTGGTAGACTGCCGTTAAAGATTCTGTCCTGTCCCATCGGTGAGATGAGATGAGGTTAACAACCCTAAAAGCACGGATGCAAATGAGCCCAGCTCTTCTGTAATGGCAGTTCATTATCAATCAGTTGGTCCTTAACCCTATTCATCTATGCTCTTCAAACCCCATTCGGTTCTGTACTGCACAACCACAGTGCTTCATCATGAGAGGTTTTTAATGTGGACAGCCCCCAGGGTTATGTAACTGTGCCAGTTCCAAGCCACTCTACCTTTGCTTTTATTATCTGAAGCTCATTTATTTTTCCTACCCTGCAGAAGTAGGATTTTTGCTCTGTGTGGAGCAGCAGTCTCTGCATGCTGCTGTGTGGTTCTAGGGGTGCAGTTTGTACTGTATATCAATTCTTTGCAAAGGCTGATACACTATCTACAGTGCCAATCCCCACAGCAGGGCAGTGTGTAGCCTGCAGCTGCTATGCAGTGAAACCAGGACTGTCTTAATCTCAGCACTTGGAGCACCTGAGACCGCAGCAGGTGCTCATGGAAAGCTGTACTAATGCATTCAGTGCACAGGGAATATTTGTCTCTATTATTAGAAGGGGGGTTATGACTCAACAGATTGCATTTGCACCAGGAGCCAAGACTGCCGGCCCATTCGCTTGTCTGGTTATTAGTAACGTCCCTAAGCGACACAGAACTCATATGTGCGGTTTGCAGGTCTTGACTGAAGTCTGTAATGATAATAACAACAATATAGAGGCTTGCCGGCTCAGGGCTGATGCAGCTCTGTGCTGTGGAGCGTTAACCCATCCAGCTACTCTGAGCCTCAAGGCTTGGGGGCTTCTAAGTAAAGTCCCTGAATTCATGTTGCACCGGCTTGCTTCCTAATGCAGTAGACCTCCTCTTAACAGATCCACATTAAATATATAGCCATGTGGTGAGCTCATTCATGCACACTCTCTGTTGTTTGAGGACAGCGAATATCCATTTGTCTTCGACTATCCAAGTACCGGCTGAAGCAGGAAGTCATTTCCTCATGCACCAAAAAGAAACTACTTAACTCTGAGACACTACAGGTTCACCAACAGAGCAATACAAAATGCATGAAATCAAATGTATACATTACTGAAATATGAGCCACACAGCAATACCCTCTATGCAGGATCCTCTGCACTTACAGGAATTCCCTTTGTGTCGGGCATTATTAAAGTACATATTGAAATACAAAGAACAACAACTTCACAGTGCTTTTGCGGCCCCTTTGGGGTGCAAGTAATATAGTCAAGTAAACAAAAATTATTCAAGTGTCCTCTTTGCAATGCGTGCTTGTAGTTGTGCGTGACTAGCATCGCCCTGCCCTGATTAATCCATCTTTCAGTTCATTATTTCTACCGTTCATCCTAAATGCTTTATTTGAATGCATGAAAACAAAGTGTGCTGGGGTTAAACAGTGCAACCCCTGTGCTGAGCCAGTGCTGTGCAGGGAGAGAGTGCCTTTGTTTATTCTGTATGGCATGACACGCGACGCTCAATGCTGCTATAAAAACATAAGAGGCTTCTTGTCCGAGCTGTTAACCTTTCTGGTTTTACTTTACTGGCATTACACGCCTGGGAGCTTTTTATGAGCGTTAAAAAAAAAAAAAAAAAGGTTTTAGTGGCTCCCGAGTGGCGCCTCTGGTAAAGGCGCTCTATAGCCTGGAGGTGTCCGGTTACAGTCCAAGTTATTCCACTGCTGACCGAGGATGGGAGCTCCCAGGGGGCAGCGCACAATTGGCTGAGCGCCGCCCGGGGAGTGTTCCATGCTCCATGCACTCTGAAGAACCTCCAAGTATCTATAAAGAAATGGAATGCTCCATGCACTCTGAAGAACCTCCAAGCATCTATAAAGAAATGGAATGCTCCATGCACTCTGAAGAACCTCCAAGCATCTATAAAGAAATGGAATGCTCCATGCACTCTGAAGAACCTCCAAGCATCTATAAAGAAATGGAATGCTCCATGCACTCTGAAGAACCTCCAAGCATCTATAAAGAAATGGAATGCTCCATGCACTCTGAAGATCCTCCAAGCATCTATAAAGAAATGGAATGCTCCATGCACTCTGAAGAATCTCCAAGCATCTTTCCTTTTTCATGTAGAGGGAATATAATTGCATGTTCTAGCAATCAACAGTTCCCCAGGATCTACTGGGTGAAAAGGGTTTCTGGACAATCTTTGCAAATAATCCACACCCAGTCAGTAGCACTGCCTCATTTGTGGATAGAAAAAAGCAGTATTGAAGCCCTTTCAGATTCTTCTTGAATGAAGAATCATTTTTCTCAGAACCACCAGTATGTGACACCATGACAAGAGGTCACTTTTTTCAGTTTGGAAAAGCAAGAGGAAGTATGATTGAGCTGAGTCGTGGGTAGCGGCTGCCTAACTATACTGATATAGCAGATGTACTGTAGTAATGCAAATTGGACACATCAAAGGCATGCTGTCATTTGGTCCAATTAGCTTCAGTTATGGCTTTTTAAGTGCAGCTTTTTCTACACTGTGAAATGTTTTAAAGGGCACATTTTGGAACCATAGGCAATGAAGTCATAATCTTCAAACCTCACATTCCTAACAGTTGCACTTTTATATAAAATTGCAGTGCTCTGAATTACAGGCATGCAACCATCCCTGTGAAACCAGAGCTGAAGCCCTGAAACACTTGAACTGTGCACTCCTTAGACATGGGTCAGCATACAATACAAACTCCCTTATATTCAATGTGGTGCTAAAAATTCATAACTACAAAATTCTTCCTTGTGAAAGAGAACAAAGTAAAGAAAACACCTTGTGTGGAGTTTCATTGATCCCGAAGAATGAATAAAACTCTTACTTTGTGTGGGTGTTTTACCGTGGGTTTAAGCCTTTTATGGCAATAAAAAGGGAGAAGTGACATCCAGAAAAATAAAGAAGAAACTGAAGGGTTATTGTTCCATTGGAGACAGGGACTGAATAAAGAGACCAATCCCAATTGTGTATGTGCCATTCCCTAGTGCACAGCCGCCACAAACCACTATTATTATTTATTTATTTATTTAGCAGACGCCTTTATCCAAGGCGACTTACAGAGACTAGGGTGTGTGAACTATGCATCAGCTGCAGAGTCACTTACAATTACGTCTCACCCGAAAGACGGAGCACAAGGAGGTTAAGTGACTTGCTCAGGGTCACACAATGTGTCAGTGGCTGAGGTGGGATTTGAACCGGGGACCTCCTGGTTACAAGCCCTTTTCGTTAACCACTGGACCACACAGCCTCCTACGACACTCCTATAAAAGGTGCCTCTTGTTCCACTAACATTCGAGTGGAACGAAGCACCTTTTATTAATCCAACACAGAATATCCAACGCCCTTGACAAACCACTAGGGTTAGGCTATTTGCAACATAACATACATTGCATTCTTCTATTGGTGTTTATCTGGCCAGCACCATTGCATTCTTCTAATGATGATTATCTAGCCAGCATTAGGGTTGGTCTCTGTTCTCTCTGGTCTATCCTCGACTCCTGTCCTGTAATTTCATTCACACGTTTTCTCAGTCAAAGGGGAGTTCAATTCAAGGTCTAGTTCAATTCAAGTTTTAAGGTATCATTAAAATATTTTGCATATTTTTTATAAGAGGAGACGATTATCAATTCAGGGATATACCAAGATAGTTAGTAAGTAGGGGTCCGATTGAGGAAAATGGGCACTACTATCCCTGCCCCCTAGTCTTGCTGTAAATCTTTTGTAGAACACACGGCCGCTGATACCCACCTGTGAGAAGCACACCTGATGAGCGCGTCACACGAAGAATACGATTCCAGCTGGACGGAGGTACACAGAGGAATTAAATCCCCCACTGACAGGGCACAAAGCATACAGGATGTGGCTGGCCTACATTTTGCTCAGTGGGGCACTGTGCTAACCTTAATAGAAACACACTGATGATGGTCTTTAAAGTTCTTTCAGCAGCTGCTCCCCTGCTAAGCTCGCAAATGTAAAGCTGAACACCAGCAAAGATGATTTCAAATCCTTTTCAGTTTCCATCTTACTTTTTGACACTTATTTTTGTATCTAGGTTGGCAAGTTAGGAGAGAGAGTAAAATGTCGAGACTTCTGGTCAAAGGTTAAAAAGTTAGTGTTACATATTGTTCTGACTTTCAACCCATACTGGTCTGTACCACACCGTGTAATGCTTTTGGATTTCCCTGGCCATTCTTTTAACTGCTAAACATTAATGAGGTTAAAACTCCACCCTTTATTAGATCATGTTAGACTATTGAGTTATTTGGGTGTTCTGGGGGTACAAGCAACTTTTGCTTAGAACTGAAAAGAGGACTGTTTTATAACAGGAAATTGTAACAGTGTCTTGGTAAACATGAAGAGCTCATGGATGCAGTTGTGTCAATGTGCTTCTGGATATGTGGCAGGGCTGTAGCCAGCCATGGAAAATCACTGAGGCACATATAAGTCACAGGACATAATAATATTCACAACCTGGGTCCTCTAAACTATTGTTAGAATTGTTTGCTAAACTGCAGTTTACAAGCGGCTTCCACTAGTGGTTTAGAATTGGAATATTAATAAGCTGGGTTTGCTAAACTGCGAGCTACCAAGGGAATTTATTATTCCTTATTATTAGGCTGATATGTACTTCTTTCTAATCAACATTATTACTTTGCCTCACCTTGTAAAAAAGTCACTGATAATCCTTGGTTGTTCCGAAGCCATTCGAACACGTTTAACTAGCAGCTACAGTAGTATGAACTGAGCCGTACGGTGTCGCTGTAGTCTGCAATGACAGTAAAAGATTTTGAAGAGCACAGAGGCTGTAGATATCGGCAGGGCTTTTAATGTATGCACACAACGAGGGATGAAATGCATTTTATTTTGCGTCAAAACAATGTGTAAAAGAGCCCAAATAAATCATTATTAGTCTGATTTTAATCAAGGCCCGAACCTCGGGTGTCTCATAGCTAACTATAGCCTTGTATGGTGAATTGATTATACAATATATAATAGCAATACAATTGTTGTAAATAGTCACATTGCATGAGGAAGGCAGCAAACCCAAATATAAAATGACAGCTTCCGTTTTATGATTAAGAATCCCAGCCAGAATCAAAAGAACTTAAACAGAAGCACGACAACGAAAGCAACAGGCACCCCCCTAGGGGTTCTGACAGGCAGGTCTATCATCTTCCCAAAACAACATGGTGTACGGTACAATAATAAAAAGATCACAGACAGTAATGAAAATGATTAGCTGTTCTTGTGGTCTTCACGGTGTTAGATGACGTAATCTGCTAGCCCCGTGCCTGGCAGGGCAGTGGGAGTTTTATATGACAGCCCTCTATCAGCATGAGGAGCCTGGTGAGTGAGATATTGCCATTTATCTGCCTCTGATATCGCATGTGGTGCAGGCGTGCTGCAGAATATCAGGTGATTAAGCGACAGGGGCGAGCTATTCGTAATCTCTGCCATTCTTTACAAGAGCACATTGCAGGGGCCTCTACTGTTGCACAAAATGGTGCAGTAATTCACAGGTTCATTGGCCTGTTTGATTTAATTGGCACACGTGTTTATGAAACCCAAGCCTCCACCCCCTTCCACTGTTCTTTTTTCCTATTTGTTTTCTTCATTTATACACCCCAGAGACATCATGTGGAGCAGCTGCAAGCCTCGTCACAGCCATTGCTTGTCACTGTTCAGGACCATGCTGACCCCTGTGAGTGAGATGAGATAATGGTACACACTGTAAATGCTGTTAAATACTTGTTTGGTGGTTATGTACAGCGGTTAAGATACAAGCTTATATATATTATATATATCTTTTATCGCTTAAATATAAATACAGCAAACATTTGCCTTACTGACGCTCTGCCTGTTACGCTGCATTTAGGAACCTGGCAGCCGGTTTTTACTGTGAAACAAATACAGCCCTATCAATGACTCACAGGCCTGGCAATGGTTGAGCCGTTAACAGGGAGCAATTTCAGGTGCAACTAACTGTAAACAAACTGCAACAGAAAATCCACATCTTTGAAGATCTCTCTAGTGATATCAATGGAAAACCAGCCAACAAATCATAGATGCTGGTAAAAGCCAGGAGCATGGAAACCCCATAGCTACTGTTAGGAAATGGAATGTCTTTTTCCAAATTCTTAATGGCCTGCAGGGGGCTCTCGTTTGTGTTGGCTGACCGTCAGTGCCACCCTGAGCCACAGCTTTCAATACACCCAGGTCATCTATTCTGGGGGGGCGGGGACCTCTATATTGGTACTGAGTTGAGAGGCTGAGAGGTTGCAAACTTCTAAAACTGCCATCTGTCAGACGAAAATGTCCCGGATCTGGAATCTGATGTGATCCAGCATACGTTAACCATGCAAACTCTGGGATAACAGTGTGCATGCGATTTAATGCTAACAACAGTAAATAAACCGATTGGACCTCTGTATCACTACAGCTGCTTGTATGTGTATTCTTAGAACTCTGATTGAGCGCTTCAAAAGTTATAGATGATGTCATTCTGTACTTTTTAAATAAATAAAATGGTCAAAATACACTGTACTGATGTATTCCTATTTTAATCACGGGTACCATGTTGAAGAAGGAAATGCAGCTAAAATCAAGCCACGTACGATCACAATTTTAATAATCCCAAATATGTGGCATATGACCTTTGAAAATATCAATATTTTTTTTTTTTTTAGAATTCTAAAAATGGTTCTAAAATGGATACAGTTTCCAGAAGGCCGACTGTATATCAAAATAGACTGATGGAAATAGCAACAGCCGTATTTATCCATTTGTTAGCAATTTGCTTCATCTTTCTTTCTTTTTATAACCCTTCACATCTGCTGAGAGGCTTGAAACTGCTGGTGCTGCTGTTCACTGAGGAGGGAGTCAGCCCTCATTGTACACAGCCAGTATTAGAATACTGGTTAGAGTCGCGTCACATGCAATGCCACTAAGGCCTGGCTTAAATCATCATGATTCCCTGAACACTGTTGACATATAGGCTATATCCATTAAACCACTAGACTTAACATAGCCATAGCCACACCCAAAGAAACAAAGAAAAGAGCTGTAAGGGAGTTGCTTGTACAAATTTCAATTTGTAATTAATGCATTCTGATCCTGCAGGGCGTTCTGTGAATTCCACATGATTCATTTTACTTTATAAAGCAGCATTCCTTATCTTAAATTAAAAAAAGAAGAATGCTGTACTTTTAACACACCTTGAATCACTGGTAAAATACCAATGAGGGCTTGGGGAGTGTGAGAAACACCGTACTGCATTAATGCAGTACAATTCCCTTAAGCATATACGTGTGAGCACAATGTGATCTAGATAGACTGCATAAAAACACATATCCCATTTACATACATACATTATATATATATATATATATATATATATATATATATATATATATATATATATATATATATATATAGTGGTGTAGCAAGTGGGGGGGGGGGGGGTTGGGCTTTGGAGAGTTGGAGAGTGGCAATTGTGAACCATGTATTTATGAAACACGGCTTCTGTTAAAAGATCACATGCATGATTAAAATACAGAACTCACCATAGCAGACAAGTAACAAGAGTATATTAAAATTAACATCAATGAAATAATCCACAATCAGGTTTCAAAACAGGTAGGCTACAATTACCAGCAGTGGGATAATTAGAAATTGAACTCAGTGCAAATACAATTACCATCAATGAAGGAGTTAAAGATTGAATTTCATACAGAGAATTGTACAGTTAAACAGGCAGCTCATAGAATCAGGACAATTGTGGTAACACAAGTAATTAGTACACTAAACAATTAAACATAATACTATAACAAGTAACTAGTACACTCCAAACCAAATGAATATCATACAAAATAATAATAATCTACCAAAATGAAAATAACCCACAATACAGCAAATCACTCTCCAATGACATTGTTACCAGTGTTACTTTCATTCAATGAGAATACAGATTAACATGGGGTAATATAGTAAGCAAATTACTCGAGTTCACTCTAAACCAATATTACACCAATCAATCCCCTTTAATTAACCTAAGCTAAGAAAGTGCACATTTTCCTTCCTAACGGGCAGCGTGCAAGGCTCCGGGAATACAGACGCACACAACTCCTTTCAAAACGTTTATAAGCTTAACTCCTGAGGACTGTCAAATACCACATCAGCCCAAACTTTTCACACAGCAGGTACAGGTTGATTACAACCACAGACTGCTTAACAGCCATATACACTGCTTTAACTGCACGAAACAGACCAAAAGAAAGCTAAAAACGATTATACTACCTCCATTCGCGCGGCATACTCGCAAACAAATGTGTGGCGCCGACTTTCCCGCAGCCTTGCATCTGCCATGTCTCAGTTTACACGGCCCTTTAAATGGTAACGAGGTGAAACGATTTATCCAATTGAATGCAGTTAATCAATTACACCTGCCACATTCTCTCAATAATGAAACTCACTTAACAGGTAGCACCCGCTACAGTGGTACAAGCAGATACCTTTGCACCTCTGAATTAAACTCAGCATCAGGTCTGCTTGTCTTTAGCTTGAACCACTAGAGAGATAATGGAACAAATTATACATTAAAAGTGTAGTCTGCAGAAAAGCAGGGAGGTTGTGTTTGGGTTTGCACTGTTTAGATCAATAGAATTAGACTCCCAGTGCCTTTAATTCATTCAGTCCACTCGATTGTTGTCAAGAAGGCCACCGTGATTGTATTGTCGTGAGAGGGCAGCGTGCATGTGTTTGCATGCCTTTGATCTACAGAATCAGGAAGCCTGTTTGCCCGTGGTTCTTGTGGTATGGTGGGTCATTAATCTCCTGTGTTGCCCCACATTATAATTGTTCTGATATTTGCACAGCGAATTCTAGAATGTCAACACAGTACGGTGTAGGTTACATGGCCCTGACCCAAGACTGGAACTCTGACCTCTCTTTGTTTTACTTCTCTGCTAAGTGCAGCAATGCCTATGTGTCTGCTGATTGAGTCAGCTCTGCAACATGCTGGTTTGGGTCTGATTGAGTGTTTAGCATCTAAATGCTGCTAATGCCAGCAATTCTCCTTGCCTTGCATAACTGTCGTCCCAGTGGGATTTCTAATACACAATATTATGTCAATTCCCCAATGTCCGAGTAATATTTTATGTAAGAAAGTAGGTAGACTCTTAATATTTTTTGCCCCCAAAGATCAAATAAACCTAATTGTATTATATTGTTATTTTAAAATGTATGTTTAACTGACGCTTAGCCACAGTCTGAATTTTCTCCTAACTGGTAATAAATGGTATGCCATGTTGAGTAGCTCATGTATACTTTTGGGAATGCTCAATCCTCCAGCATATGCATACAAAGCTGCATACAAAGATTTATACGCTGCACTTTAATAGTACTGGATACCGCAACCACTCAAATCTATGTCCTTTTAAGTATCTAGTGTACTTCAGTGCGAAAAAACACTTCATTGTCTGCTGCCTGCATGGCTAATTAAAGTCTGTTTGTTATTCAAGCAGCTCCCACCTCTGATCACAAGGGCTGAGAGCAGCTTTGGGGGATGCAGGTTTGGACTTGAAATGAATTTCATTTGCAATACATTATTCAGCAGTGGAATTCTTCAGTGTTCACATCATCACTAAAAGGTCAGCTCGGCAACGGAACATATTGGAATGTAAAGATTGACAGTAATAAGTGTGATTGATGGAGAGACACCAGATTGAATGTGGGTAGTTCATAAAGATCAGGCTGCTTGGTCTTCACTTAACCTGCATCGTTATTGAAAGTGGTCCCCCTTCTTATCAATGGTCAGGCGGCTTTGTGCAAGCAAGGGTGAAGCCCTCCACACTGTAGAACCCCATGCAGGACATTTTCCCAAATTCCTGATTGTGGCTTGAGAAATCCATGGCATATGAGCTTGGGAATGGCTGTGCTGAAAAAGGATCAACCCCCAGGCACTTCCTTTACAAATGGATGGAGATAGATGGAGAATTCCCGGTTATAAATGGATCATGCTTGGTTAATGACATTGTTGTGTGGAATGGCATGGCATAGTCGGTGGATGGCTTTAAATTTCTTTGGTCGTGGAGATGAGGGGTGCTTTGATAGACTGCCACTTTGAATCAAGAGGTCCTGAAGAAGATCACACACACATTCCAGAGTAGGATTTTGCTGCATAACTGGTGGTATATATTGTACATCACAAGAGAAAACAAAATCCACATACTTCTAACTGTGGACCTCTCTAACAGCGTCTGACACTCCTCAGCTTGGTGTTGGTTTGTCTGCTTGTCTCGGGTCAATATCCAAGACCTGTGTTCATCACATTGGCACACTTCTGTCTGAGAGAGCTTGGTTGCCACATCCACCGCTGGAGAATGAAAGTCAGCTGCATTCTTATTCACAAATTACAATGAAGTGCTGGTGACTTGCTGTTTGTGCTGTGAAAAAGCAGCCAGTGGAACCAGTACTGCCTGTCTTTTTATTATAATGCCATCAGCAAAACAATTCCTTCTATTTCTGTCTATAAATACAAAAGAATTTGGATGCTTGATGCCAGCGGCAGAAATATGCAGAAAAACATGGATTTTGCCCAGGAATGACTCACCCTACATTCTCCTTTCATTTCTTCTGGAAATGAGAACGCAATATACATGACCATACTGACGTGAAGTTCAATTAGAGAAGCAGGTTGAACAAATGGTTCAAAATTAGAAAAAACTTAAAAAAATGTCATTTTTGCTCTTCTTATTGAAACACATCAAAGCATTTCAAGTAGTACTGACTCAGCAATAACCTTTTAAAGAGATAAAAGACCCATTTTTGGCAACTGCGCTTCCATGACATGCGTCAACACCGCTTCTGTTATATTACATATATACTGTATAAACAGATGCTTCAATAAGCCTGACGTTATTTTCACTTGGATCCCATATGAAGCTTGGATATGTGGTCATGTTTTTTGTAGTAGCACTGTCAACACACTTGCAGTTCCACTATTTAGGATGTTTAATAATCATTGCTTTTGACTGAGGTGGGGAAAATACAAATCCGAGCCTTTACGATTGTCATCAATCACCTGTTGTACTGCTGTACTGAATGCTGCAATGAAACAGAAATATAGCCGTGCTTGAATCCTTCCTGCAGTGCAATTCTATACATTTACGTTCTCCTGACTCCATACAGAAGAGAAATCGGGATCTGCTACAATTCCTGTAATGATGCAAACAGAGGGCATGTTTCCTGTTTGTGCCTGCGTTTGTGAAATCTCCAGTGTCTGATCTCCAGCGACTGTTAATAGACACTATAAGGGAGCTTCGATAGGCTGTTATTAGGAGGCAATGTTCTCAGCGAGGCCTAGAAAATGAAAGGTCTGTCTCTCTGTCATTATCATCCCTACCTGCTTGTGCTGCCCTCAAAAGTGCACCATCAAAAAACATGAGACAGCGAGGCCATTGTGCACTGCTGTGGATAAAATGTGCTTAAAAAGTATGATTGCCTTTGAACTGAAACCAGAGAGAATAAAGGGTGGATTATACAGGGATGCAACTTTAATTTACAGAAAAAGACAAACAATAAATCATTCTGGGAGAGGGACTGAACTCCAGACTCCAGTCCCTTACATTATGAGGGACAGGCAGTAGGGAGTGTGGGGATCACACTGGCTCCAGTTCAGAGCAATTACTTAAATTTATTTTTTAGTTTTGATCATTTAATTGCAGACTGCCTTCAAACAGGGATTTTGTTTTCCTTCAGTACAGAAGAATGGCAACCTGTTATTTATTCATGGACACTGTGTATTGCATGCTGCACACGTCTTGTATGCTGTACAATACTAGACCATCTCTTACATACTACTCAATTAAAAACACCACAGTACAATGATAGCTGTAGTGCCTGTTGTAAAAGTCTCTACCACGATGATACCCCAAGTGGAAGGCTCATTTTATAACCAGGATTTACTTTGCTGTACTGACACATAATCACAATGTTATTATGCATAGTTACAAGGTACTTAATGTAAAAAAATAGCATGAATAGCCCTAATCTTAACCCATTAGAAATGTGCTCCATAGTGATTTTGCAAAAAAAAAACAAAAAACAGCTCAATTACTAGCCATGAACCCAGAACTGCAGACTGCTCTTGACAATCATTGAGAATATTACTGGACACTTCATTATCAAAAGACTGCAAAAACAGAACCTAGCTCTGACCCTAAAATCTGCTATCTGATTCTTATTGTGATATTAATACTTTACCTGCTCGAAACTATAGTGCTGTTAATGCTCTCAGCCAGTGATATGTTAACAGTTAGGATAAACGGCATTTGGGCGTGTTATGTGTTTTTTTCTTCTGTTTTACAGAAATTTTAAGCGAAAAATAAAACAGCTTTTTAATTGAACTGAAATGTCACCATGCTCGTTTCGAGAAACCTTTTACCTTTACAAGATTAAAAACAGCAGATGGCTTCCAGAGATATTTTTACCAAGTAACCATATTTTATAACTCCCATAAAATATAACTTTTTATACAGTGCTGGTATCAATGCTCAAAGTGCAACGACAAACAAAGTCTTTAATCAACCAGTCATATTGGTTTAAATATGAATGAGTGCATTGGCTAGTGCTGATGAGATTTTTCATTGTGTTATTCATATACGTATCTACATACATATTAATACATGTACATGTGGTTTTGTTCATGAAAGACGTTATTCTTAGTTGAATTACTGTACAGTATAATGCCCTGATATGGATTTTTGCAGAGGGAGCAGCTCTCTTATAGTGAGCAGTGCAGTTATCAGCAATGCAGCATCCTCCCAGTGACCCAGCCCAGGACCCCCCTGCTTGCATTTCAGCTCCAACATTCCAAATGCTATAATTCCAAAGCACTCCAGGAACATCTTGGCGCATGCTAATTCCACTGTCTTTTAAGAAGATTACAAGGAGAGTAATAGGAACACTGCGATCTGAAAGGCAAGCTGCCGCATTTCATACAGTTAAGTGCTCTACTAATCTGAGTGCACATGCCACGCTTGTCAGGGCATTATCTCGCCAAGACCTTCCTGGTGCTTGAGTTTCACAGGAAAACTGTAACCCATTTGTAAAGTGGCTGTGATTGAAGTGAAGGCTTGGCTGTCATCTCCTGACTTTCCTCCCCTGCTGGATTCAATTAGTCCGTAGAGTCTGTTCTGTGGATCTCACTCTGCTGCTCTGTACTCGTGTGTAATGAAGGGTGGCTTTGTGATTCTCAAGGTCCTTGTTGACTACATAAAGGACACAAAGCTGAGGCCACAATGTGACCTGATCTAAGGCAGTAGAATGGAAAACTGTCCTTCAGCATTTGGCCAGCAATCATCATTTCTTATAGTCCTGGAGAATGTAGAGGAGTTGCTTTTATTGTTTAACCACGTAACCCTAACCCACTTCAGACGTATACATACTGCATAACCAACAATAACAGTGCTGCTGGCAGCTATTGGAAAAATCTGACTGCCCAGTGACAGAATCCTAGCAATGCCTTTGTTTTTACAGCTGAGGGCAATCCTATTAAATGTGCATTCAAAATTGTATACAGTATGCATAGATTCATTTTTATTCATGAAGAAATATGATATGATTCAAGCGCTTTTACAGTATCACAAAAAAATATTTTAAAGTAATATATAAAAATATAATATTGATCTTATATGCCTTAGAAAAATGACCTAGTCATAGTCAGAAAGCCTTCGGTGTCACAATCGATGTTATGTACAGTACATATACAATCAGCATTGATGCTCATTTTATGAACGTTACGTACAGTACATCTACAATCAGCATTGATGCTCATTTTATAAACGTTACGTACAGTACATCTGCAATCAGCATTGAGGCTCATTTTATGAACGTTACGTACAGTACATCTGCAATCAGCATTGAGGCTCATTTTATGAACGTTACGTACAGTACATCTGCAATCAGCATTGAGGCTCATTTTATGAACGTTACGTACAGTACATCTGCAATCAGCATTGAGGCTCATTTTATGAACGTTACGTACAGTACATCTGCAATCAGCATTGAGGCTCATTTTATGAACGTTACGTACAGTACATCTGCAATCAGCATTGAGGCTCATTTTATAAACGTTACGTACAGTACATCTGCAATCAGCATTGAGGCTCATTTTATAAACGTTACGTACAGTACATCTGCAATCAGCATTGAGGCTCATTTTATGAACGTTACGTACAGTACATCTGCAATCAGCATTGAGGCTCATTTTATGAACGTTACGTACAGTACATCTGCAATCAGCATTGATGCTCATTTTATAAACGTTACGTACAGTACATCTACAATCAGCATTGATGCTCATTTTATAAACGTTACGTACAGTACATCTGCAATCAGCATTGAGGCTCATTTTATGAACGTTACGTACAGTACATCTGCAATCAGCATTGATGCTCATTTTATAAACGTTACGTACAGTACATCTGCAATCAGCATTGAGGCTCATTTTATGAACGTTACGTACAGTACATCTACAATCAGCATTGATGCTCATTTTATGAACGTTACGTACAGTACATCTGCAATCAGCATTGAGGCTCATTTTATGAACGTTACGTACAGTACATCTGCAATCAGCATTGAGGCTCATTTTATGAACGTTACGTACAGTACATCTGCAATCAGCATTGAGGCTCATTTTATAAACGTTACGTACAGTACATCTGCAATCAGCATTGAGGCTCATTTTATGAACGTTACGTACAGTACATCTGCAATCAGCATTGAGGCTCATTTTATGAACGTTACGTACAGTACATCTGCAATCAGCATTGAGGCTCATTTTATAAACGTTACGTAGAGTACATCTGCAATCAGCATTGATGCTCATTTTATAAATGTTACGTACAGTACATCTGCAATCAGCATTGATGCTCATTTTATAAACGTTACGTACAGTACATCTGCAATCAGCATTGATGCTCATTTTATAAACGTTACGTACAGTACATCTACTAGCAAAAGTAATTGTTTTTATTGAGCGAATGTTTGTTTTTTTATAAGCGCCCTGGAGCAATTGAGCTGACCAGTAGAGTAAAAAAAAAACTCTGTCAGCCAAACTCAAGCCAAGTACAATAGAAGGTTTGCTTTACTGATCAGTGAACAACAGCTGAACTAAATACTACGGTGGCTCAAAAATTGTTATGTCAAGTTCCTGTGATAATTGATCTCGGGATCTCAACATGATGGTTTGAAATGTCGAGTTCCTGAGATCATTTATCTCGTGATGCAGTCATAATAACAATTTTTACATTTTTTTTCATGTCCTCAATGAGCCACTGTAAAATACTGCTATACTTTCAATATATAGTACTGATTTATTTTGAATATATACAGTATATAATAATACATTACATTCCCACGAATGACAAGTGGAATGCAGTCTGTCAAAGAGGATGCTTGTAAAGTTTAGGATGGTGGTATTAGATCCACTGCTGTTTAAATCACTATCCCCCTCAAGGCCCTGTCTCCATTTGAATAGATTTTGGTACATTTATTACAATTCCATTTTTGGGGATCTAGAATCCACTGAAGTGGAGGCCATGTGGTTCAAGCACCCTGGAAAATGATAGTGTGTAAGGACAGCACGAAGACTCAGGAGGATAAGCAAAAATGTCAACAGGACAGATAATGCCTTGGGGTGTGGCATGTGTTCTTTTGCCTAAACTAATTATCTTTTGACATTTTCTTAAATGAGCAAAATTAACGCGGAGCCATGTTGATGACTGATAGCCCTAGTGGAGGTGGTGTGAGATTTTGAGTTTTTAGACCCTTCTTGTCAGCACTGCAATTATACACAAAGACAGGACGTCTTGTTCAGAACATAATGAAACAGTAATAGTGATGTCATGGGCAGCCTGTGGTTGACAAGCTATTTATTCCTACTCAATGCTCAGGTGCTGTATTTCCACAGTGTGTTTGAGGGTCACCACTACAGAAGCAGCTCCGTTACTGGTACCCGTTCTGAGATGAAGGGGGCTTTACTGAAATCAAGAGAGACCGTGGCGCTATCTAATCAACGTCAAAACGAGGAACTTATTTTTCAAAAACTTTTTTTCAGTCCTAATTTGAGCCATATGCACCGAAACTGAACAGCGAGCATGCAGGCACACGTCTCCTTTATGAAGAGAGAAAGTCTTGATTTTATACAAAGCATATAATCTGACCACCTGTTGGTCATTTTACTCTTTTCAAACCAGCTCTGGCTCTGATTGAAATAATAGAGATTAAAGATGTGCTTGGAGATGTACCTTTTTAATGCTATAGCCGTAATGTACTTTTCACAGTTCAATAGATTCCATCACAGATAATGTGTCTCTGTGTCCCTTATACTCCCCTGTTAATGGCAGTCCTCAGATGATTTACACAATGTCAGGCTGTGCTGAGCCCCTGCATCGCTGACACATGTCAATAGCATTCCTAATCTACCTGCACACTCGGATCCCGTTATCTCTCGTATTTTCAGGTGATTGATTTAACGGTTAGAGTGTCAAATGTACACTGGGGCACCATTTCTTGAATTCCATTTAACCTTTGAAGTTTAACTCAAGAAAGCCTTTTGTAGAAATAGGTGTGGATTCAATTCCATCCAGAAATACAGCACCCTTTTATGGCCATGCATATGTATGTATGTATGTATGTATGTATGTATGTATGTATAATAAGGTGACAATTTAAGAATCCACCTGAGAAATAGTCAAAGATGGCCATCCAGTCAGCTGATTGTATGATCTTCAAATCCTCTTTCTTTATACAACACCCCATACCATGGTTCGAATTTCACCATGTTCAAGAGCTTTTGAGACCTGTTTAGCAGGGCAGCGATTGTAGCAATATTGCACAAAATGTTCTATGCATGGTGTCTCTCAGGCTTTAATTACTCTCCATCGCTTGGTTTTCTTAGAAATTCACTAACGCCTATCATTATGACTGGATCAATGCTAATATAAACCACTGTGTTGTACAAGCTGGAATAGGCTGTTATTCAGAGACAGCAATTAAAGAGTGATAATGTAATATAGAACTACAGGTGATAATGGTGAAACAATTAGCATTTACTTTGAAAGGGATTGCATAGCAGAGCTCTAGATCTTTTTCTTTCTATCGATCTGCTTTCATTATCTCCACTAAAGCTCTGATGAATGAGAGTGATGGGATGCACTGGGGCACTTGGACTGGTGCCTGACGCTGTAACCCGTAACTCGTAATGCCATTGGAAGGTGGCCCATGCTTTATGACACATACTCAGCAGAACTGATTGTGTTTGAAAAGCTTATTAAAGTACTGTAATATCAAAGATAGCTCAGATTCCTTGAGTGTTTCTGCTACCCGCTTCCCTCGTGGATTTCTCTCTGTCCGTTCACGCCATGCCTGGATCGTCAGTCTTCTACTCCCAGTGCATGCAGTGACTGAAGGGGATGCATTGAACACAACCTGCCCTGGCTAGATTCATCATTTAACAAATTCGGTAATTGATTACAATGTATCCATTGCCCTGCAGTCGATTTAAAATGTTAAGGAAAACTGTCAAAGTTTCCTCGCTAACATTTAGACCTGTGACAGGAAGTACAGTACTATAGGACTAGGGAAATGCCAAGGGACAGAAGTAATACTTCTGTAATAAACAGTGTGGTGTGATCCACTGACATTAAGGGGGTTTACCCTGACTCAGGTGAGTTTAAAAGCTCAGTAAGCACTCCTCATCACTGAGTATGGGCACTCACCAGTTCAAGCCCAGCCTCCACCCTGTTACACACACATACTGTACAGTATGTTGCAAAACAGTACCCTGACAGTTTTGAAAAGCACTAAAAAGCAAAGTTCAATTCCTTTCCATGCACCCTTGGCATTCTCTGCTTTGAGGACTGTGTCTTACGACCCCAGTACCCAACTTTTCCACTGTCGGGGTAGCATATCGGCCAACATTTTCAGGCTGTGCTATGGGCTTAATTAGTTACATCTCAGCTTGGGAATACTGCAACCAATTGAGTCTGGAGTGCTTTAGTGAAGGCTTAGCATGCATTATTAGTCTTTGTTACCCTGATACTATACAGTAATTGCATCAATGGCTAGTCTAAGCCAATGCTTTCAATGCACAAAGCATCTTTGTTATTTGTTATTTACCTTGTTGTACTCAGTTTTCCAATATGCTTTATAATAGTGGTTCCCTCTCAGTCCTGCATGGTAACTGATCATCCTCACACAGCATTGCCATCATTAGAGAAATGTTCAATAGCCTGCCGGCGATGATCATTATGAAAACTTCATGAAATCAATCCCCGCTCCAGGCAGGGTCTGAGTTAGTCTCTCGTCTCCGGGTGACTTGTTTAGATACTCATGTCCTTCACTCTGGTGTGGCAGTGATTAGGAAGCGGCTCCTGAAGTTACATTAAAATCATTAGCAACAGTCAGCAGTAGAAATAACTAGCAGTCTACCTTAAGAAAGAAAGAAAGAAAGAAAGAAAGAAAGAAAGAAAGAAAGAAAGAAAGAATTGCAAACACTTCAAATGAATAAAACGAAAGAAAAATGAAAATGCAAGTTCTAAATGGAATAACTCTAAAATGTATTGATGGAACTTCTTGACTGCGTTGCACATCAATAATACAAGGCTTTCAAATAATGATTGAAAGCAAGGAGTCCTACACATTCCAACGGATTAGCTGTCATTCCCATGGTGTTCCACTTTGATTCATTTTTAATCAGTGGCTTTCCATTTTTAAAATGAAAGTAAACTAAAGCATTGATTACAAAAGAAATACAAAATAGGATTCTGCTGATCCACTTCTGTTTTATGTTTCTCTAAATCATCCTTTACCTGGCTCAGAGCTTGACTGGAGAATCCTAAATGCCAGGACTAACAGCCTACCTCATTCCTTTCAGAGCATGCAACCTTTCAGCTCTACGCGTTCTATCACTACAGCATGAAGAGTAGGTAGGGCTAGGACTTGAGAGTCACGTTGTCACAGGGTTTGAATGGCAGAAGGAAGGCTGTTCAGACACGCTCCAAGCAAGCTCAAAGCCAATAACAATTAAAAGAGGAAGTAGAAGATAAGGCCCATAAAATTCCTTGTTGCAAAACGTTCTACTTTTCCATACGTGGAACAAAAAGCAAACAACTTAAAGACATTTAAAGTGATTTACTCTTTAAACAATACTGAGCTAGTGGGGATTTAAAGGTGGAGAATGACTCAGTGCCATGCATATTAGGAGCAATAGCATTGACAGAGGAGCAGCAAACATGAACAGAGACACTGAGTATGCTGCCTAAAGATTTAACCAGGATTAGTCTACAATTAGTTGCATGCATCTCCATTTCATTGCATTGCCTTTTAAAAGCATACCCATGCATGCAAACTCAATCTGCACCCTTCCCATGCTTGTTCCTTTGTTTCCCAGTTTACCATGTTTTTAGCTTTGTTTACCACAGTTTGCAGTGTTTTTTTTCAGTATATTTTATACAAGTGTGTATCCTTTTCTATGGGAAACCTTAATAAAGGTTTCCTTATTAATTAAGTTATGCTGGTCACTGGGATCTAAGAGAAACATTCTAAATGTCAGCTTTTAAAAATAACAATCGCGCTAAAAAGTAGAAATCCAGAGCCCTGCTAGGAATGCAGAGCAGCGAGATGGGCACCACACACAGAATATGTGATCAGACAGCAGCATTGTCAGAGAAGGGCAGCAGAGGCTCAGAGAGACAGATATAATGCCACTCATTTCATAGGTGACTGGAGAGGAACACAGCTTCCCAATCCTGACTGGAATGTGCAAATGGAAATAAATAGAGCTTTCACTGTGATCAGCCAGACCCATTGCTCATACACATCGCTATAACCATCACCGGACTGCTGGAGCAGAACTTTAGCACTTATATGCCTTTTCTACTGTCTAAAAAACAAAATGAAAAGAAAGCAAAAAGCATGGGCTTATAAATTTCATGATAACCTAAAAAAGGATTAATGGGAGGCTTTTGGTGCCTTTTTGGAGCTATGTGTTTTCTGAAAATTAGAGATTATATATATATATATATTTTTTTTTTTTTACTTGAGTATTTACAATTAAGGATGAGAAATGGATAACATGGTAACAATGGTAACATATAATTACAATGTTATTATGCAAAGTTACAATGTACTTAATGTGGAAAACCCTAACTCTAACCCTTACCCCCCTAACCCTAATTCTTTTCTGATACAATTATATACTTTTCAAACATGTTATTACCAGGCCTTGGTGGAGTAACAGTTCTCAAAGGGTGTATCAACAGTTTGAATTCTTATCACTTTGACCTTTTTGCCATGTCACCTGTTGTTTTATTTATTTTTTTGTCTCGTGTATGTTTTTCATTAGTAGTACACAGTCTTTTGTCACATGCAGATCATCAGACTATTAATAACAGGGGCATTTTACCCCCTCTTGGTATGTATAGTGTACAATGCAACCCTTTTATTCATGTTACATTCCTTCAGTTCAATTAATCCCTTATCATGCATCAGCCCTGCTATTAAAATGTGATTGAAAAACTGACTGATCATGAATAGTAAGAACCACACCACTGAAAGCACATGGTTTGCTTTAATTATTCATGTATTTATTTAAACCCATTTTCCTCTGATGTATTTTAATCGAGCTGTATTCTGAAGTGTACGCATAACGGATTCAACATTTTATTATAGTTTTTTCGTATTTTGCTTTCAGAAAAATAACTGTGTTGCTTTTCTTTCTTAAGAAAGCAGTTACTGAAAGAAATTCTTGACTTTTTTTGTTCTCTGTTGGGCAAACGTGACACTGCTAAGAAAGGGGGTTGTGTTTAGAAATGAAAATGATCTAATAAAGCCGTAATTCATTACAGCAGGGCCCTGAAAACAAGAGGTAACAGCCGTGACGGGGAAGAGATAAAAAGCTGGCAGGGTCATATCTGATGCATTACACGCACACACAGAGCCGCTCTGTCAGCATGTCACGCAGCGTGTCAGAAGACGCTAATGTTATCATGCTGATGATATGTGATTATGCTTCCCATATTCTGCTGGTGAATCGGAGTTCCTACACTGTAGCTGCAGCCGTGGGTTTGTGTCAAAGTGTCACCTTGGTTAATTGGGGGACCAGGCTCTGCTTTATGGCTGGTCTTCTTTATTGAACGACCAGAGACTGTTGTTGTAGAAGATAAAAAGCTGAGTTATTGAGTGTTCGACCAGCGTTCAGGTGAACTGACATGCTTTAAAGTAACCATGCCATTTAAAGCTATCATCTGTCTGTACATTTTAGACTCTGAAGCTCCAATTCTCCCGGTGCACAGCATTGCCACCCCTCCATGTGCCCCCATCCTCCCCCAGGATGCCTGGATTTCAAAAACAGGATGTGCTGGCAAATGTTTTAAAGGAGCCCTTGCAGAGTCAGCACCAAGCCATTGCTTTGCAGAAAACAATTGGAAGGAGTCAATTAGATATTCCAGGATGAAGAGGCCACAGTGCTTCTCCTGGGATGACAGAACAGTGCAGTTATTTTAACACGATGCGTGGCAGGCCATGTGAGGCAACACATAAGCACTTAGACTGTGGTGAGTGGGCAAATCAACTTAGAAAGATGTTTTCCACATCTTCATTGCCTTCCACAAATGGAATGAAAAGCACATCTACACATCCTCTCTATGAGAGTTTTATTTCTCTAGAACTTGTCAACACAGCACTCAGAGGTTACTGAGTCCACAGCCTAGTCCTGGAAATATACTGACTGTCAGATCAGAAAACTGTAAATAAGATAAAAAGAAATATATACAGTCTTTACTGGGAAATAATCCAAAACCCTGATTTCAAGACCAAAATGCAGTAAGATTGCATCAGGACTTAACTAACTTTAATTTACGGTGCTGGCATTGCGCTGCTGTATTACCCACATGGATTAAAACAGCCAGATAAGGTTAAAGACAGGGATCTTATATTGTGTCCTGGGAAGGCATATTGAAATCCTGGGACTCCAGCGTGCCCCTTGCCTGACCCTCACCTTTCATTGTGTAGTCTGTTAAATAGAAAGCACTCAATATGACTTCATGTCAGGTATTCATCTTTTTTGCCCCCTCTTCATGTGCAGGAATCCTGACCAGCCACAAGGTGCCTTTTGGAAATGCAACGACGAGATGACTTTGGAAATGCATGCAGAGAAGCAATTCCACAGACCCAACTACATTTTTACAGCTAGCTTGACTTTGTTTCTCCCTGGTTGCTTGGCTACATGAGTTATGCATGCACACATAAGCGCCTCACTGCAGTAGACAAATGAACATACATACATTAAGTAGCAAGTTTACAAGAAGCAGCCTTTTGGCATGGAAGGTGAATTTTCATTCTGAACAAACCAACCCTGACTCCTTCAAAAGCTGCATACACATTTAATCACACTCCAGTCAGCCCTGGCCTTGCTGATTTGTCCCATTTTTCTATTCTTGACTGTTGTCATTATTGATGGCATAGCTGGAGTCAAAGCAAAGAATGAGGTAATATGTGCTACAAAAAACAAACAAAAAAAACCCCTCCATTTGACTTTGATGAAAATATATTCAATTGTGAAAACTTCGGGGGAACAAGACACATCAGAATGATGCTTCTTTATCATTTCTAATTCAAAGCATCTTCATGTGAAACATCTCTAGTTAGATTTTCCTGGCTTTTCTCTGTGTTTTTTGAAGTTATATTTTGACCTTATCAGAAAACCTCCCTTGCAATACAATTCCTATTCTTAATGGACTTGTTTTTACTTTGCACTAAATGATTCATGTCTAATGCATATTTGATAGTTTTGCCATCGCTGTCGGTCCTCTGTGAGTAATTAGAGAGGTTCCTGGCCAGGCAAGTACTTCTCTCAAGTTCTGCTTTTGTTGCTGGTGATCTAGGACATCCACCCTGCAATGCAATGATGCGCTGATTGTATTTTTAAAGAACAGTCCCACTTGCACACTTTCATGACTGCTACCATGGTATTTCTACAGTTTTCTGTGCAGTTTATACTGTGCATTTACCATAGTTTGCCCTGGTTTGCATGTTTATTGATATGCTTTACCATACCCCGCTATTCTTTATGATGCATATCTATGTTTTACTGTGCCTTGTATACCCCGGTATTGCTTTACAGAAAGCGGTCTTGCAAGAGTATTAATAATGAAAGGCAACTGCTCTGAAATTTCCAGGACTTGAGATTGTTTTTGTCCTTTGCTAAAATGTAATTTTCCTTTGATTGTTTCTTTTAAGTGAAGCTTGTGATCAGGGACACTTCCAGCTTTTTCTAATCAAGGCGCAGCTGAAGTTCATGTATTTCATTTGAAATGTCTATTTTATGCTTGGCCAAGTCTCGAAATTTGAGTAACTTCTCAGCCACTTTTTTCAAATCCCAATTTTTGTACTTCAGCAAATTCTGTGCTGTCAGTAAAGAAGTCACACAGAGATCGAGTAACAAGAGGGGAGGGACAATTGTAGTACTGTGCTGTAGGGGCCAGTGGTTTGGTGAGTCATTCCAGAACCAGCGACTTCTAAAAAACGAAATGCTAGATACATTTGTATCCATTTTGACCATTTTTTTTTCCTGAATATACTGCACTGAATGTAATTATGGGTTACTTTCCTAGGTTACAATTCCCACTGATGGGATATCCTAGACAAAAGATTGAAAGCACTAAGAGATAGAAAAGCCATATTTTTTTATTTTCTTTTTTAAGCATCTGCTAACTGTCCTCGCAGATCTGCAGAGGCACGTTACAGCACCTTTACTCCTCAGCATTATAATGCACATGATTGTGAGACACCATCTTACACAACCGTGACTATTTTCACAAAATGCAATTTACGAATGGCCAACAAGAAAAGAAAAAATAAATAAACACCAGGCTACATTGTAGCGCAACAGAAAATATTCGTATGATGTACTGTTTCCTGCAGAATTAGAAAAATAAAATTGCAGGTTGATTTAACAAAGGAGTACAGTTGATTAAAAAAGGGAAATCCTGCATTGGGCTCAAAGGGACTGTTGGGAATCCTGTCCCCATGGGACATCCATGGAAATGTGATACTTCAACAGGACATGTAATGAATTAGTATCTCAGTCTATTGAATTGAATGGAAAGGCAAGAGCTCATGCAGAATTCTTAATCTACGAAAGGGTTGGGCCAAGAGGCTGCAACAACTGAAGCCATCCTTAATCCCCAGAATAAATATATTGAATATTCAAATGAGTTAAAGCTCCTTGCTTTGACAATGTGCCCTACAGTATATACTGCCCAGAGGAGTCTGCTACCTCGACACATGAAACTTCCGCTCCACACAGACTGTTTAATCCGCTTATTTGGAAGGCTTTAATAACTATAGATGGGCTTGCACTGACGGCTGTCAATTCACAGTAAAACAGGTCGTCTGTTGACACTGGTGTGTCATTTAAGTTCAGGCAGGCTCAGCTGAGCTGTTTCACTGTAAATCACTTAGGAGTCGAGGGATGTTCTCTCCGCCTCATTTCTCCTGGTTAAAACACATATATTATATGACGTATTATATGTATTAAACTTTTTTGAACTACTTAATTAAATTATTGGTGAACCCGTGACGGAGGCAGCCACTGTGACTCTGTGAGATCCAGAGATTACCGACATCCTAATTGTATTTGTTAAAATGAAACTGAAGTTCTTGCTGTTTGCTTCTCATCCATGCTAGTTTAATTTCAGTTGCACAGTCCTGTACAGTGTTCCAAAACATGATGCTGTGATTGTTCCAATGGCTGACAAATGCATGCTGTTAGATTGGTGCAAATGCTCATTAAAAGCAGGAAGCACATGCTATCTACACATGCTGGAATGCTGCTGCTGCTGGCTAATGCAATGCAATGGGATAAAACCGATACGTCTGATCGGGAGGCTTTTAAAGGATTGTGACAAAGGAAAGCCCACAGCAAGTCAGGCTGTTCAGGGGTCCAGTAGAGCCATGCTGTGTCTCATATTTCAAGAGGTTTCTGCTAATTATGAAGTGCAGTGAAGGCAGAATATTTCGTTGAAACTTCATGCATTAATCCTATTATAATGCATGAACAACAGTTAGAGGTCATTCTTTGTATATTGGCTTCATCTTTGTTCTACTAAAAATTACAATACAGTAAAACACATGCTGCACGAATATAGAGCTGAAAAGATCAAAACCCAAAGCGGTTTACAAAAAAACACATAATCAAAACATAATTACATCTAAAAACACAATTCATATTTATTTTAAAAGCAACATTAATATTCCTTAATGAAACTCCTTACTGCATCTCATAAATAATTAACGAGACAAAAAAGCGAATTAAGAAATGGCTTTTCAAAATGAAATGGCTTCACACGTGAATTGAGCACAGTTACAGAAGAGAAGGAACAAAGCAGCACACAAAATGAACCCTCAGTGGTCTCCTCACCAGCGACTGGTAAGCACTCACTGTCCTTTGTTTTGAATTAAAGCTGCAGTTGTGTTCAGTTTCGCTGTTCCTTTGGCATTGTCAGTGTGTTAAATATCTTTCTTCTGTGCAGTTAGTTTACATTCCTTTAGGTTCCACTAACAATTTACATGAACTAAATGACTGCGTATTTACATAGTAGTTACTTAGCAAATACATGTGCACTTACACAGAATTACAATGTTATTATGCATAGTTACACCATACTTAATGTGTAAATCGTTTTGCACAACATATGTAAGTACACAATTGTATCTGAAAAGGGTTAGGATTAGGTTTAGAGTTAGAGTTAGGGTAACTACTATGTCAATACAGTGTTACCCCTTCATGAATGTACCCTATGTTTTTGTTACTATAAAGTCGAGCACCAGGGATTCAGTGATTCAGTAGCACAGCCTTTCTTGTCAGGTTGTTAGGCCAGGCCTGCTTTGGCTTCTGCTGGCTCACCTACAGCACATTTCACTGGTGCTGTCCTTCGACCATGAGGAATGTATATCATCTCCGCTCAATAAGCCCTCTTGACGCTGAATTTATAGCTCAGCTGCGTCACTTTATAGATTTTTCTTCTCTCTCCTGCCTTCTGTTAAGAGATGCTCTTGGGTTTGTATTAGCCGAGACTGCGATGGAACAGGGGAAAAATGAAGATAACTGTAGACCAGGACTTAAAAGCTTTTCAGCCACAAGTCTGGCTCTGCTAGAAACAAAGGAAAGTGTCATTATAGGCTCAGTTGATGGGAGACAGAGGGCACTGTATTAGGGAACAGCCTCACCCATCCAGTTTTCATGTGAAAGAAGAGAAAATAAGGCTCTTGAGACTAAGAGTTATGGAACAATATGATTTTTTTTTTTTTTTTAGTTTTTAAAAGTTAGCCCTACAGAAATGCACAGTAAAACAAACAAACAAAAAAGAAATAATAATAATATGTTATTATTTTCAGATAAAAGGGACAGAGACAAAACAGTTTGTTGCAATAGCGGCTGATGCAATACGGTACATCCCGGATTATAACAGATGTTGCTGAGTGATATGTTCTGCACCGTTCGAGTATTACGAGATTCGGGCGGTCAGTAAAACATTTAGGAAGCTGCACATTTCCCATTCCGTGCTCCCGGGACGTCTCAGAACTGACACTTAATTTGCTTTGAGGACCCTGGCCACATGCTGTACGTAAAGCACAATGGGCTTTTGCTAATTGGGCAAAATGAGGTGGGAGTATTTATGTGAAAGAAACGTTGTAAAGTGCGTCTTATTTCCGCAGTGGAAGCTCTTTACACAATTAACAGGATGTGCTGTTTTAAGGCCCTGCTCATGAAGAGGAGTGCACTATGCACTGTCATAAGCGTCAGGGCTGGCTCTTTGATTCTGTCTGTAGAAAGGCTGAGTGTTTAGAGCAAGATGTCTGGTCACACGTACAGAACAGCAACGGAACTGGGGAGTGTAAAGTGCAGGGAGTTAAACACAAAGGAGCAACATAATACCTGACACTTAAGAAATGAAAGTGAAGGGGTTCCTGAGTGGTGCATCCAGTAAAAGCACTCGTGTAGAGTGCAGGATGCGTCCTATAGCCTGGACGTCACCGGTTCGAGTCCAGGCTATTCCTTTGCCAACTGAGGATGGGAGCTCCCAGGGCGGCGCTTGGCGCTTGCCCAATTGTGGGGGGAGGGAGGGGTTAGGTCGGCTAGGGTGTCTTCGGCTCACCGTGCACCAGCGACCCCTGTAGTCTGGCCGGGCGCCTGCGGACTTGCCTGTAAGCTGCCCAGGGCTGCGTTGTCCTCCGACGCTATAGCTCTGGGTGGCTGCATGGTGAGTCTGCAGTGTATAAAAAAGTGGACGGCTGACGGCACACGTTTGAGGACGGGTGGCAGCGTGAGCGGGTTGAAATAAAAAAATAAATAATTGGGCTTTCCAAATTGGGGAGAAAATGAGAAAAAATAATTGCAAAAAAGGAAAAAAAGAAATGAAAGTGCGGCAGAGTGCCGGAAAGTCCCCATGTCCTGTGTTATAATGTACAGCAGGCATGCTTTCCTCCAGGGGGCAGCACAGTGATCACTGCTGGCTGGACTATACAGAGTGGATCCGATGAGGACACAGGTGTAGTGGGATCTATTCAATTAATCAACTGGTGTTAAAATGATCACTGGCATTAAAATAAGAGGAATTCATGAGAGCCAACACCTGTAACAGTGTGTGTGCGGGTGCGAGCGTAAGTGTGTGTGAGTCTCTCTTTGGTGTAAAATGCCAAGATTGGTCCTTTTTTAATATATTTTAACAGTGGTGGTTCGATGTACTGTCAAGACAAGCTATACTTAGGGAGAGAGGGGTTAGTGAGGCAGCCCGTTTAACTGGGACAGATTGGGACAGTTTTTTTCTTCTTTTAAATTGCATCATAATGCAATCTGGTACTTGTAGTATTTAATTTGTTTCTAAAACAAGAGATACTGGTAGAAGGTACATGAATGTGCTGGGAAAACAGACTGTCAGGTGAACCCAGAGTCACAGTCAGCCTAAGGGGAGTTCACTGAAACATACACACATTAGAGAAATGCAAAGTTCCTACTCCAAATATAACACACAGGCAAGGACTAGGGCTTATAGGAAGAAACAGACATGAAGACTCTCTCTTTCTCTCTCTCTGCAGTTGCAAAGCATTTCTAGTGATTTTAAACTACATAATAATTGTATTCCTAACTTCCACAACACACTTGTTAGTGGTATTTCATTGCTAGCGTTCAATACACAATCAGTGCTGGCTGTTCGTATTAGTTTCTGACCACTCAGTACAAGTCTGTCACTCTGCCCCACATAGCTACTGATTTTACTGTGCTCCTGGAAACCAGCATGCAGTTTATTTCTTTGCATTTTGTGTCTGTCTGATAGAGGCAGAGTTGGAAAAGGATGACCTATTTAAACGAAGACCGCCTTGGGGGGACTGCTGAGATTGAAATGGTCAAATGCAGGAAATTCTCATTAACCTCATTTGCACTTTACTGTTTGTTCAGTTTCTGCCTAGCGGGGCTCTCTGGTGTGAGAAAAATAACACTGGGAGGCCATTTGTATAACACCAGTATATTACCCTGAAGAAACACTGGCTGTTGGCATAACAATGGCTTTCGAACAGATATAAGGATCTGGATATGCCTGATGACATTGTAGCTGCCCATCTCTAATGGGACATCCAGGAATGGCAATGGTGTATGCTGGTCAGAGCTAGTGATCTGTTGGATTTCAACTGGCCATGCAGCTCCTGAGGAGAGATGGGGTTGGATAAGGAGCTGGTGAAGCAGGTCCAAGAAAATCCCTTTAGCATGACGTTCTAGAGCCAAGGCTTCTAAAGTCAACGCTCCAAACTAAGTGTTCACACCAGTGAGACCCCTGCTGAAAAACCTTGGGATTGATGAAAAACCTTAACCTGCACAAACGTGAAAATCCATTGCACGGCCGTGAGACTCTCAAAATTGTGAAAAACCGTGAGTTTCATGGGTAAACCTTAAGACTTGACATCCATGTGAATCTATGTGCTGTACACCTATTCTAGTATGTGGGGCCGCATCATCCCTCCTATAGAAGCTCGGTGGAGACATTTAGGGTACTTTCAAATACTGACTGAAAAGTTACATGAACTCCAATTGAGATCAGTACCAGTGTTTTACAATATTGGGATCGCTGTGCAGTATGTGTTCTATACTGCTTTATTAACACTGTATAACAAAGTTATTATGCATCTATTATATAGTTATAAAACACTTATGCAACATTAATAAGCAGCACCTTAATATAAAGTGTTACCAAAAATGGTAATTAGTACATGGGGAGACTCTCTATATTTGTTATTGAGTGTGTGCATCCTTAAAAATATGCTGACAAATGACTGATATGTCTTTATAATGTTCCATATGCATATGTTTGGAACAGGCAGAATCGATAGGGGTTAATGTACCAGCAGTGACAGTACAGCAGGGACACAGTACAAAAGAAATGTACAAAGCAGGACTGTTTGGATGTGTGTCACTCTCCTGCCTCCCTGATCCTCAATCTGTGTAGAACACGCAGCTCAGGATTTCCACTTCAAGAAAGTAGAGGGGCGTGGCAACACTTTACATGAAGTGTCTCTAATTACTGTGTATTTACATGCTAGTTACTGAGGAAATACTTGTGTACTTACACATAATTACATGTTATTATGCATAGTTACAAAGTGCTTAATATGTAATTTCTTTTTGCATGATATAAACCTAACCCTTTCCCTAAACCTATCCCTAACCCTAATAAACAGTTCACACAAAACAATACATATACTTCAAACACTATTATTCAGGCTGTGCATTTGCCTTCACTGAACAGAAAATACTCATCTAAACTCCTCCCAGCAAACAAATGATTTTCTCTCCCTTATATACATGTGGCCATTCCCCGATTAGCACTCAATTACCTAATTGGGGAATGGCCATGTCTGTGATTGTTGGCAGGTATATATTTTACCCCATCCCTTACATATCCACACCGGCTTACACCCTGCCACACTGTTCAGGTATTTTTTGGAATTATAAAAAAGAACAGTTTTTCACATGTTTTTTTTTTTTCTTTGTTTGATAGCTTTCTTTTGCTTTCCCTCCTGGAGCTGTATGAATAAACTACATGTTCTCAATACCAGGCAGCTGTTACAGTTTGTCGCAGCTGCTTTTCAAACCAGCACAGTGCTTCTTTAGTTCAGCTATCCTGGCCTGTGTCTCCCACAGGATGGAGGGTGCACTTCACGCAATCCCATTTATTTTTCATCAATTTATCTCGGACTCAGTTTTTCTGTAGTAGTCTGTTGGGGTTATTATGCAAGGTTATACGTTGTGTCAGATTGAATGCCACGGATCACATTTCTTCCCAACTTCATAAATCTTGTATTTTATTGTTGAAATTAATGAAGGCATTAAAGGCCTGGTTCGCAATTAATTTATCATCCCCATTGAGTCATTCCTGATTATCACAGGCACATCCAGATAATCAAAGCACTGCACGATATCGCAATCAAATATAAGAACAATGATGGGCACATCTTCTAATCAGAGTGTCGTTACTGTATATGTAAGGCAACGAACGTTAAGTTGAAAGAAAGGTACATAGTGTGAGAAGCATCTCAAATCAACAGTGACACGTCCTTCTGCCACAATGCTATGACCTATCTATCTATCTATCTATCTATCTATCTATCTATCTATCTATCTATCTATCTATCTATCTATCTATCGCTCTTCCTTTATCTGAACTCCAGTGGCTGTATGTACCAGATTAACCACCAAAGAACAGGGAAGAGAGTGTCTGTTGGAAAAATCACGAATCTTATAATAATATATTATAACATTCTTAAAAATGTTTGTATTGTAATAGAGAGTTGCTATCTTCAATCAGAATCTTTAACTGTTAATAAGATTATCAATTAATAATCATATGTGTATATATATATATATATATATATATATATATATATATATATATATATACACACACGTTTCTAAGTATTTCTTCTTTTCCTGGTTCTTTTAAAATCAAGTTTTCAACAAAAGTTCAGTCGCATTCTAAAGAATCAGTACTTTTTCTGAAGAATGTAAATGTTGTTGCAGTGGAATTTCTGAAAATAAACCCCTCCCTTTCATTCATTGTGGGTCAGAGAGAATAAAGGCTCTTAAAGATGACCTTTGAAAAAGAATTCTTCTATTTTTTCTTTTTTTACACAAACTATTTCTTTCCATTATTTGCTGGCCCCAGATAATTTCCACACATTTTTAACAGGTTTAACACAATAGTCCCGAGATTACAAGAGTACAGAGACCCACACCTACACAAAAGATCATGCCAAGTGCACCCTTAGTAAGACTTTGTGTGCTGAATGATTCTAAATTACGTCAGCTCCAAATGGTTCAAAATGCTGCAGCCAGTCCTTACTCCCTCGCTCACGCCATTCACATTACTCCAGCTCTTAAATCACTGCCCTGGCTTCCTGTTCAACTCAGGATTGATTTGAGAATTCTGTTTACTACTTTATAAGGCTCTTCATGGTTCTGGACCGTTGTATCTACAGGAGCTGTCGGCACCTTATGCTCCTGGCTGCACTGTGAGAGCAGTGAATGCTGAACTTTTGGTGCTTCCTAGAAGTCATCTAAAATAAGGAGGTTGAAAGCACGTCAGATGGGAACTTTAACTGAGGTCGATGACTCTAATTGTACTGAAATCTTTTATGTGAAAAATATATAACTCACTTGCAGTATTATTGTTATTTCTTTTTTTTTTCTGGCGTATCAAATATTAAGAGTCAGGATTACAGAGGCTGTTTAATGATATTGCTAATATAGTTTTGCCAGAGCCATTTGCCCACATACAAAGAATTCTAATTCAACGGAGAAAAGTGGGAGAGATTAACAGCCAGTCAATGAAAGGGCCTAACTCCTGTAGGCTCATGAAGCATCAATCTCTTTTATTGCATGTAGATATATAACAGATGATTATAAACCTTGAAGTTTGGTTTTCTCTATCAAGGTAACCAAAAGCTAGCTCTTCCATTTAATCCTGACGCACAGGTGCAGGTAGTAACATTTTTTCATGAATCAAGAATGATACTAATTGCATTTAAGTGTAAAGACCTTCATATATTCGACCAATACAAATTCTGATTACAATTATAAGAAAAAGATAAGATATATCAATGTCCAGCAAATGTGCAAGCTGATCTCTGGTAATTCCCTCTGTGTCAGGTTTAATTGCTTAAGTAAAGACCCAACAAATCATCTGAGCGGTGCTGCTTCCTAAAGCAGACCTGAAATAGCTTGTAGACCAGAATAGAATATCAGCTCCTTGAAGTCTGTGCTCAGGATCAATATTCAAGCTAAACTGGATTCAAATACTGCAGCAAAAACACGTTGTAAAATAAGTGATAGCAACCATGGCTTGGCTCATTTCATATGTCTGCTGTCTGCTGAACATTTATAAACCACAGGCTGTTCATGGATTATTAATAGATAAACACAATTATATTAATCTCTCTCTCTCTCTCTCTCTCTCTCTCTCTCTCTCTCTCTCTCTCTCTCTCTCTCTCTCTCTCTCTCTCTCTCTTGCTCTCCCTCTCTCCCTCTCTCCCCCCTCTCTCTCTCTCTCCCTCTCTCCCTCTCCCTCTCTCTCTCTCCCTCTCTCCCTCTCCCTATATATATATAAATTCCATTGGGTGCTTTTTGGATGCTCTGACCTTGAATGAGTTGAAAATCAGCTTGCATCTTGCAGCATGCTATACGGTATTTTATATAGAGTAGTTCAATAACAATAGTTAAGCAGCATAGCTAGTTCTAAAGTGATGAAAGCTATCTGATACGAAGACATTTCAGATGGAAACCATCTCCGAATTAGCCACATTTTTCAGGGAATTATTTAGAACTGAAACATGTAATGAATGCAAATGGACAGACAGCAAAGCAGAACTGGAAGGCCAAGCTCAGGAATGATGTGGTAAGCAGATACCAGGGGATTGTATTGTAGTATGTAACAATTGAACACTCTTGAGGTACACTGTATCTACAAGTCTGAGAGACATAAACAAAGACTCCTTCAGTGAAGAGAGGTATTTAAACCACTTGCATAGAAATACTGTAAAAGAGCAGAATTATAGCCATTATTATTCTTAACACAGTCATTGAGAAACCTTTATCAAAACAAGAAAAAAGGTTGTTTTAACTTTAAGTCCCATTGTGTATGGAAAATAAACACACACACACACACACACACACACACACACACACACACACACACACACACACACACACACACACACACACACACACACACACGACTCAGATCTCAGAATCCTGGAGATCAAGGCTGATGCATCAAAGCTGCTTCACAAGCAAAGCCACAAAGTAATGTGCACAGGTTTCAACCCCCAGTGGACATCAGTCTACATTACGAATTTCAATTACGAAAAGAACATTTGTTAACGTCTTTGTGTACCCACCCAGTATTTGCACACATGGCTGTGTATTTACCGTGCAAGTACCTCCTAACCACACTGCGCAATTAAAGGGTAATTAGTGTAATTAGAAACACTTAATGGGACATGCTACTGAATTACATCAACACATAAATAAATAGCCTCTTGCTGATGAAAGGAAAAACTGATACTAATTGAGTATTTCATTTGGGGCCATGCAAACTACAGCTTGATTATACAAAGAATTGCTGGCTAAAAGCTACAACAATTGCCTGGATTTTCCAAGTCCCCTTATTAAGTTGGGTTGTAAATGCCCCTTCGTTTAAGTTATATATGCCAGTTTAAAGGGAATGCAACATGAAAATGAATGAAAGATCAATACAAAACAGTAGTAATCAGGGTTGTACAGGAATGCGTACTTTTCAGCAGGCATTCAATCAATCTTTTGATTAAGGTGTTGATTTCAAAACAAGAAAAGCTGTCCTTCCCTCACCTTTAAAACGGAGTAGCAATCAATGACAATTAAACTTCAGCACTGAGTGTTTTAAAAGCCAATTGGAAGCGAATTTTCCTCTCGTCCGGGGCGCTGACATGTTTACTACTGTACCGAGGCCATGAACTGACTTTCCATTCCTAAAGGCAATTACATTACGAACGTGCACGCAGATGGTGCTGCTATAGTATAGCACTGTATTTCAACCGTACTAAATGAAAGAAGCCATACCTTAGCATTACAGCACGGTACGAAACAGGACCCATTGCAACCAACAAAATCAAACAGCCCTCGATTAGCCCAAATCGGTAGCACTTTACATTCAGTGTCTCTAATTACTGTGCATTTACATTGTAGTTACTTAGTAATTACACGTGTACTTAAACATAATTACAATGTTATTATACATAGTTACAATGTATTTAATGTGTAAATCTTTTTGCATGATATAACCCTAACCCTAATCTATTTCTGATACAATTGTGTACTTACGTATATCATGCAAAGAGATTTACACCTTGAGTACATTGTAACTATGCATAATAACATTGTAATTCTATTTAAGTACACATGTATTTATTAAGTAACTATAGTAGAACCTCATTTATCCATTGTACTATGTAAATGCACAGAAATTAGAGTGTTATGCACTAATCTTGGACTATCCCCTGATACTTTAGGTAAGGAAGTCTGAGATTAGTGCTAAACTAGGTCTGTGAAATCTGTTGTTTAAAGTTTTGAAATGCAGTTACAATGTCCTTGTGCTGAGACAGAGAAGTGAACCCAACAGTGGCTATACTGTCTGGGGTAGAAGTGAACCCAACAGTGGCTATACTGTCTGGGGTAGAAGTGAACCCAACAGTGGCTATAATGTCTGGGGTAGGGTTCCCCTCATTCACTCCATGAAGCCTCTAGTCAGCACTGGCTGTTTCATTATCGATCCAGGAGTTCAATAAATATGCTGAGACTTGTAATAAATTATGAATGTAGCTCAAATGAATTCATCATGCGTGTTCAATACCGGTCCATGTCGGTGTGCTCATGAAATATTAACCTGGCATTTAATAGTCTTCCTTTATTCATTCCTTGACATTTTTCCAAGAGACTAAACTTCCGATAAAGAACCATTTACTTTGCTTTGCTAACAAAGCTTTTTTGTGCAAAAAATGTACACATTAAGTACATTGTAACTATGCTTAGTGACATTGTAATAATGTGGGAGTACACATGTATTTACTAAGTAATTACTATGTAAGTACACAGTAATTCGAGACACTGGATGTAAAGTGTTACCCTTATTGCAATATTTCCTTTATACAGTACTTTAATACTTTGTGTAGAAGGATAGTCACAACATAATTGTTTTATTTATTTGTGTATTTAGTTATTTATTTACACAGGGTACACCACACGTTCACAATAGTTACCAACATTGCTTTATATTTCAGGGGACAGTGTATTTGAATACAACCAGATCATGGGCAGGGATTTTGGCTGCGATGTTATTGTGGTTTAGTGTGATATTTTCTGTTGTGCTTTGCAGTATACCACTATTAAACACTAGCATTGCTAATTAACTGATAGAAAGGTAGTAAAAAGGCAAACATCTATGAAGTAAACCCTGACGCGGGAGAGTGCTGATGCTGTTATAAACTGGAAAGGATTGGAAGGGATTTTTTGCTTTGGAAGGGAATTTTATACAGGACTGAATCATCTGCAGAGAGCGGTTCAAGATTCCATCCCTGTACTTTAGAAAGCATCTACCATTGGATAATGTCCCCTCTGCTCTGACCTGATTGGCTGATACGAGTCATGATGTTTTCAATACTGACATGTGCTGGACGGTATGGCTTGATGTTTTAAACCCAGCAGTGGCCTGTATATTTTACCAAGGATAGCCGTCACCAGCTAATGAGCTGAATGCTCCTCACAGTTAAAACAAACAGTTTAGCCTAAGATTTGCAGAAAGGGACCTGTTAAATGTGTTGTCTCGGCTTACGTGATTCTCTTAGGGTGGCTAAAAATAACAACCCTATAAATAGTTTTTTTATTTCAGGGATGTTCTTTCAAAGCCATTGAGAATAATTTAATTAGAACCAGCTGAAAAGCAGTCGGCAGTTGTGGGGAAGAGAGTTGTTGTCTTTTAGACTTTTGTCAAGCTGTTGGCATTGGATGATACGTTTCCATAGGGGTGGCTAACCATCCACTGCAAGAACGCTTCCTGACATTACTGTCCTGAGCCTCCCTTAATCTGCTGTATATACATGCATAAGGAGGCCGGTGTTGTTTCACTGTATCCATGCCTCTATTGGGGTACATACTGCACATGAACGAAACTGGGAATCTTGAAATTTACTGGGGGCAGAGCTTTATAAACGGGTGCGTAGAACCTTGGTGGTCTGGAAATGGTATATCAGAGTAACTACATTAAAGAAAGCTGATAAGAAGCTGCACATATTTTTGTATACAGGCTGTCCATTCGTCCAATTCTCAATGTTCTCTTAGCTTTCACACTTTGAACTGCATCTGTGGTGAAGGGAACATTAGATAGTGAGCAATCTGATAGTGACATCAGGGTGACATTGGGAGTTAAGGATAGGTGTAGGTTTATGTGTAGATGCTTCTGCAAGTGGGAATGTTCCTGGAATCAACACCGTGTGACTTATAAAAACTTATACGAAGGTGAGACTTATACACTGTTTTACTGAAGTAGTGTTTATATCCCACCACCTTGTCTTTTCCACAGGGGTCAGCAATATCTGTAATAAAAGTGCACCAGGTCAAAATAGTGTAACTTTTCTTATCTGAAAACTGTTTCATCCATTCTATTTTAAATTGACAAGAGTTCAATGTGCAGTGATACATTCTGCCCACCAAAGCAGAAAAAAAGGGAATGGAAAAATAAATGGTTTTCTCCGAACAGTGTCATTTGTCATTTTGATACTGGTGTTTGCCACAGCTGGACAGCTGGAGGGAGCTGTCTTTGAAGAAATTTGTTAAAACAAGTTAAACGCAGTGGATTGCGCAGTGCTTAACACAGAACACTGTTAAAGCTCTTGAAGATTAGACAGCCCGTGTATCCTAGGTGTGCGTGAAAAATATGCTCTTTCACTTTCAAGTTCTACAATCAGAGAAACTGTGCATTTTTTATATATTTTTTTTGTTACATCAACAGTTTTATTTTCTATTCACTAAAAAAAAAGCAAATCTGGACCAAACTGTCTAATGCATCATTGCCACAAGAGAGATAAGAGACAGGGCTTGAGAAGAAAGGACAAGACAGACACATGCCCAAACCATTAGCCCTGGCCTTTACACACTGTCTCAGTGCTGTATTGTAACACTGGGTTATTCCAAACCTAACTGCAACTATAACGCAGACTTAAATTGGAGCCCCGAAACAAGCATATCAACAGGGACATCAGACACATACAAAAGAAAGCTATGGGCACCTTGTTCAATCTGACATGGATTGGACCGATGGCGAAATTAACAGTATAACTGTGAGAAAGGGTGACAAAAAGAAATGAGCAATTTGGAAATAGACTGGTAGACTAGCTTGGTGTGACTGTCTTTGAATTGGATACTGGATTGAGCTTGTTGTGACAAGTCTTAATTTAGTGTAGGAGGAGTGCTGTGGATTATATCACTGAAGAATATGAGTCTCGTCTCTAACCACCCACCCCTGTAGACTGCAGATCTGAGCTAATAGTTCAGAAGGAATCCTTGGCCATGTGCATGTATGAACAACAACACCACCTGCTGGATACTTAGCGCATTGCAAGTGAAATAGTTTTAAAAAGTGCATCCTGTGCATCTACACAAATCTGCACAGCTGTGACACAATCAGGCCTTTCACCCACTTACGTTACAAGTCGGTCATCAGCCCTTTCACTTATGCCAAACCTAAAGTAATTGAATTAACCCCTGTGGTTCCGGCTGGCCTCTATAGGAGTTGTTGAGTAATATTGTACTGTACATAATGTTCTAAACACCACCTACAGTGCTGTAATTACTAATTGTATACCTTATAGTTCATAACAATAAATGCAAAGAGCACTCATAGGTAACATTTTGAAACATTGAATTACTGTTTCAAGCAGGTTTTATTACCAATAATAAATGAAGTTGCTAACACACTGGCAGAGTTGAGTCTGTAATAGATTAGCATTAGACAAAACAGATGTGTGCATTTTGTAAGCATAACATCACATCTTCCTTGTCTTGATTGAGTCCCCATAGCAACCGGAGCCTCCCCCCCTCTGTCTCCAGCCATGCTGAGGAAACAGCTTATTCCACACTCAAAAGCTGGAGTACGACCAATTTTCTAAAAGACTTAAATTATATTTAAATCAGCTATAAAAAGACTATGAGACTCTGAGTGAGGCTTCTACATTGAGCAAGTTTGCAATACAATAGTTATGATATTAGAAAAAAATAAAGCTTATTCATGTACACACACACACACACACACACACACACACACACACACACACACACATATATATATATATATATATATATATATATATATATATATATATATAGAGGGGCTTCAGTGAGTTACAGGAAAATAATTTCATCCAGGGTTTCTGGCTCAGGATGCAAATATAGCCTTCATCCATGTATTTTATATATATATATATATATATATATATATATATATATAGATAGATAGATAGATAGATAGATAGATAGATAGATAGATAGATAGATAGATAGATAGATAGATAGATAGATAGATAGATAGATAGATAGATAGATAGAAGGATAGATAGATAGATAGATAGATAGATAGATAGATAGATAGATAGATAGATAGATAGATAGATAGATAGATAGATAGATAGATAAATATCAGCAGTACTATATGTTCCAGTACTTTATCAGTAGATCAGTGTTTTAGTCCCAAGGTTTTTGTTTTGCTTTGCTTTTCGTTTGGGCAGGCAGGGTGCATGTCTTAGAGACATAGCTATTGGTTATCTAATATCTGCTTTAGAGAAGAGCGCTAGTCTAAGGGGTCAGGGTAGGGTTATGATTTAAACGAGGGCGGATCGATGCACTTTGCTCATTAAACTCTCTATTCCTCCCACGTGCCTTTTTCTCCTGAATTGTTGTATTGACCCTCTTGTTAACAGCATTAAATACAATAATAAACACGCAGTGAGGAGGCCTGTGGCAGAGCAGGGTTCCAGGTATTAGGGCAGCAGAAATCACCTGCTGTAGGATTAAGCAGTGAAGCCTCTGGGCAATAGCTTTGACTGCCTGTCAGCCAGCTTTCTTTGTTATCATCAAGTTTGCCTCCTCTCCAGCTGGTGGGCCATACCAGCCATATTTCTACATCTACAAGGGCCTGGCCTGCCTGGAAATACAATAATCAAGAATTAGCAGCAGCAGCAACAGCAGCAGCTGCTAAATTCTGGCAAATTTCAGCTTCAGCTAATCTTGCCAAGCCATATTAAAACAAACAAGGAACAAACGATAAGGGTAATTCAGTTTTAATTCAGTCAAGCTGGGATCCCTGTGCCTGGGTGATACACTACGAAGAGCACGCTGTACTGTCAAACCATGTGATGTATGACAGATAAACCACTGGGTCCTCACTCCACCAGGACTTGTACAGATCCGGTCCATACAGAAATGCTTTATAATGCATTCACATCTGTGCTATACCCTGTTCTGTATATGAGGGGCTTTTTGAGATACATTTTTTTTCTTATTTAATATAAATAACTTATAAAAAAACAATCAGTATCTAAACAAATTGCAATCCAGTCAACACTTGCTGTATATACCATAAAGTCATTTACACATTAAGTATGTTATAACTTTGCATAATAGCATCACAATTATTAAGTAATTGCTACGTAAATGCACAGTAATTAGATACACTTAATGTACAGTGTTACTGTAAATGCATAAGGAAAAAAACTAGAATAATAGTATGACTTATCATTCCGAGTGTATAAATGAACCATCATACCTGAATGGGCTTCCATTGCGCCCTGGAGCAAAGAGCTTTTACAAGCACGGGTCAATGCATTCATCTTTTATGCACAGGCTTCTAAAACTTTCCAGGGAAGGGAAGGGAAGAGAAAAATCTGAACAGGTTTTCGATCTGAGCTGAGCAGAGCCTGTAACATCTACAGCAGGATGTCATGCTGCCCATACACTGTACTGCGTCTCAGTGGAAATGGCTTTTCAGGGGAATAAGTGGTTAACTCCTCCTTCAGATATGTATTTGCAACAACTGTTCATAGTTGTTGGGATGATTCACATAGATTCAAGAAAGCTACTGGCCCACATTATCTCTTGACCTTGTGTCACTCGTGTCACAATCCAGCTGTAAACAGCTGGTACAGGCTCTGATTTGTTGGTTTGAATCACAGTGTTACAGGTGAATAAAGGTGCTTCTGGAAATGTCAGCATCATTGTGGTTTTCAGCTCCACTCTTTGACTCTAACTGTGAGCGCAATTAATAGGAGCAGATGGATTAATTAAAAAGGCTGGAGGCGACACGCTACGGAGGAAAGAGGAAAGAGCATTAACGATGTCTGAGAGCAGGAGCAGCTTCCACAGCAAGAGAGGCAATGTAGGATGTGTGCGTGTGTGCGTGTGTGGCTGTGCAAGTGTGTGTTTGTGTGTGCATGTTCAACATAACAGATATGTGAAGGTATTTCTGGATCTCCTCCTAGCTGCTGCTGATGAGTTAATGATACTGACATCAGCATAAGACACATGCTAACCTCTCGACTGCATGCTCTCTTTAGTTGAATGGTAACAGCTGTGATTCTTTAGAGTGTATTTTTGTCACTAAATGGTGTCAGTAGTTAGCTAGATCCGCCCCTAATTGAAAATCAGAAGGAAGAGATTTCTCTTTGTGATCTGTGTACAAATAAAAACACAGAGCCAAATGAGTCTTTTGTTAACAGCTTCTGCTCATTCCAGCCATGGAACCAGCATTCAGCAGGCACAAGAGACATGGAGGGAAGCTGTGAGCAATATCAGGAAGATGAAGGTAGATTAAACTATAGAATCTGATAAAGGAAACACAGAGCCTCCGTTAACAAAAGCCCTGGCAAACCACAGCTTTGTAAGAGCTGGGATTTGCATTGCCATATCCCTGCAGGTAAAACCTACAATGCAGAAATATCATCTCTCAGCTGGCATTTAAGATCGTTCCGACAGATGAGATTATCACCCAGAGCGATCAAGACAGTGTCCAGCATTTCCTTGGCAAAGACAGCAAACCATCCAGCCTGTAACATTTTGATTGCGCTGTCCAGATCTTGAAAACCAGTCGTTTCAATAATTTAACAAAAAGAAGGAAAAAAAAGTCCAGTTAAAAAAAGATGCATGATGCAAGGTGTCGTCTTTAGAAAGTGGTTTGATTTTTATTTTCTGAAAAATGTTCCCCATTTTACAGTTTCTTTAAAATATTCTTCACTGCCGAAAAAAAATACAAAATTTCATGGCAGAGATTTACCAAATTCAATCTGAGATTTTGCTCTCTTCTATTGATGAGAGCACTGTGACACTAAACTCCTTGGCAAGATAGACTAGTGGACAGGGAAAAGGTTTTCAGTCCATCTGTAACCCTGCTTTGATACTTTGTAGTTGAAAAGGTCAGTGAGATGCAGCCCAGACCCATTTTAGAAGTGACATCTAACCACAAATCATCAGGAAGCCAAGTGATGAGGCATAATGCTGCTCCTGTGATGCCCCGGAAGTACAGTGCAGCTCTATCGAGCGACTGTGTCTTTACAGTGACATAAACCAAACAAGGGCTACTGTGTCTGGGATTTAAAAAATATGCTACGCAGTTGAATGTAGGCCTGATCAAAGCGCAATAATGTTGCAGCAAAGTGTGGAAAGAAAATGCAAGTGACACTGCAGTAAACAAACTTGAGATTTCTATTCTCTTAGGTGCGGGAGTAGATTATCCTCTCTGTGGCCTCTGGCTGCAGAGGCCAAGGCAATAATTCATCTTTATTGCACATGATCAGGCCGACCTTAAATTATTGAGTGTGTGGCAGCGAGCTGATGAATTTTCTAAAGAAGGAAGTGCAAGTAAATCACTCTGTTGTAAACTGGATTTGAAAATGGCCAGTATAATGGTTCAGAAATGCTTGTGATATGAACCACATTTCTAAAGCACCTGCTCTAGTAAAATCAAATGGCAAATATGGCTCTGTAGACGTTATTAATGTAGGTGCTTAAAATGCTGCTGTTGTTTTGTCTTTTAAGACACAGAAATGCTATGTTTAATATGAAGTGATCGGAGAAGCTATTGTCGGATCACATTAGGATCAACTCTTCTTTATTTATCAACCCTCGAGCAATAAAAGACATTTCCAAGAGGCTTTTTTTAGACAGCAGCACCGCAGTTACTGTATATGAACTAGGGGTGTGCTGCTACTCGTGTACTCATACTCGCAATGGCCAGTATTTATCAGCAGGTATTAAATACATCCATTCATTAATGTGTTGATTTCAAAACAAGAAACAATCTCCTTCCTTCGCCTTTACAACTGACTGCCAGTCAATGGCAATTAACTTCCACATTGATTGTTTTAGAAGCCAATTGGAAGATAATTTTCCTCTCATCCGAGGTGCTGACATTTTTACTGCTGTACTGGCGTACTGAGGCCATCTGACAATGAAAAGTCAGTTTACTGCCTCAGCTTTGCAGTAGAGCAGCACACCTGTAACACAGATGAAACAACAGCACAAAAAACTACAATGTCCTGCAGTACAATGTCATGACTGTACTACCATGACTAAGCCTCTCAGGGAACCTCACCTAAAATATGTGAAGTAGATAATGTGTCACTCTGGGAGTAGGGAGACTCTGAAAACAAGTCATATTACTTCTACTAAGCAGCAGAGCAAAGCCTTTGTGGTTTAGCTTTCAGTATGTACGCAGTATCATCAGAGAAGGCGCGCGGTCGTGCCGAGACTCAAGTGTACTGGGAGTGTTCATTGAGAACACTCAAAGGCAGAGATCTTATTGTTCTTTGAGTGGATTCCATTAAGCATATCAGATAGATTCCTTCATGAGTCTTCTGTGCTCTGATTCACCTGACTGGGAGAGAATGGAATGGGACAAAACCAGGGGTGCCAGATAAGCAGGTGATCTTCCCAGGCGAGGAAGCAGAAAAAAGGCAACTCAATCATATTTATGGTTTTGTACTTTTACTTTTCACTCTTTTGTAGTTTTACTCTGTGGAGGTGATGCACCGTACAAGCACAGCAAGGTCAGGCAAGCATCACACATCTTCCTATGGATGTTCTCTGCAGTGGACAGGAGACACAGTATAATGGAAATGATCTGCAGGGTGACACAGTGCAGGACCAAATGAAGCAGTAACACATTACGTCTAATCACCCGCCTCTCCTTCCCATCTCCCAGGCATCTCTTATTGACATAGAAAGAATCCCTTTTGCCCTGCATTGTGAATCCAGTCTGAATACAGAAATGAGTAATATCTCAACCTAAATTAATCTGATTTCCAATTCAAAAACATGCCATTTACACAGCAATTACACTTTCACCAGTTTTATTGTCTCTGCGCACTGAGGCCATGGGGATGTGGTGTACTGTCAAGGGCTGCGTTCTTGTTTCCAAATAGACTGGCAAGCTGAGAAGAAAAAGAAAAACCAGAGAGCAAAAATAACAATAAAGCAAGGACAAAAAAAAAAAAAGATGATTATGTCCTGAATGGGTATGATCCTTGAGTCAGCCTACATAATAACTTCAAAGCATTGTTTAAAACTAAAGCCCTCTCTCTCTCTCCCTCTCTCTCTCTCCCTCTGAAAGAAACTCAGAAACAACTGTGTGATATTGAAAATGCTTGTCAAAGAAAGAACCTTACCAAGTTTCGTTTTAGTCATTTATAATCATCTTGTAAGATATATCCAGCAGCTTGGGTGGAAAGTGGACAGGACATCTTTTACCTCTTTGTCTTGACAGTGCTTCAGTGGATACTTCAGGTAAAACAAAGCGGCAGTGTGGAATTTCATCCCAGATGCTCATCTTTGATAGGCTTTGGAATTGAAGAGCACAGAACTCATGCTGTGTTCTAATTGGAATGACCCAGGAAGGATTCTGCAATGCAGGGTGTGTGTGTGTGTGTGTGTGGGGGTTGTGTTTGCCAAGGCTTACCTGATGATGTTTCTTAAGCAGGTGCTAATCTCTTGTAAATGGGGAGTGAATCTCAATCGGCCCTTTTCCTATGAAAACAAGAACATGCTCACTGTGCAGGTGTGCAGTAGTGGGAGTATTGACCCAGTGCAATAAACAAATCCACTGCAGCATCCCTCACAACACCAATGGAAATGAGCCAAAACAATAACCTCAATAACAGTCTTCCACTTCTGCACAAGCAACTGAGTCACTGATGAATGAGCTGGTTTTGTTCTGCATGCAAAGCAATAATTAATTCAGTCATCAGTTACATATAGAACTGTTCATCGGGGGATATTGCTGTGTTTGCACACTTTTAAAATAACTCATGCAATGCAGGGTAAGTCAGAATTGCAATTGGAAACACCCCTGGTATTTGCCAGTTTGGACTGATTGCTGAATACATTTAAATTCAGCATGTTACCAGGCTCAGGAATATGGCTTCGGCATGCCCATGCATATTTCAGAAGATGTTGTGGCACCCCTTAAAGTAGGCCTCTCAATAAAAAGCTTTATCAAATCACATAAATCAATTTGCTACTGCTTAGTCTTTTACAGTTGATAAGCAGACGTAAGTCTGTATGTCAGCAGTGGCTAATGTAAAACCCACAAAGGTACTCCGCCAGTAATAAGGCATATGAGGGGTTCCAGTTTAATCCTAGAAACATGGGATTCAATCCAATAGACTTGCACTGGTTTTAACAGGGATTTAAAAAGAAGCTAGGGATGGAGTCCTCCCATTCTGTGACCTCCGCAGCTAGTTTAGAAGCAGACAAGCACTGTGCTGTGTTAACCCTTACAGGGGCTGACTTCATAAACGCGTACTACAGTATACAGTAGAACCCTTGGAAGAACCTGACAAACTACAACATACACAACCATGCAAATTAACTGTGATTTGGTAACACTTTTAAAATACAGGCTAACAATTCATATGCTTTTCAATAGGGTTTCATAGGATTGCATGGGACTAACTGTTTTTTTTTTTTTTTGTAATGATTTTTCAAGTCCTGAAGATAGCAATACAAATGGCCACTAATTCATAATGAATTAGTGGAACACCACAGGGATAGCAGCTAATGCACTAGAGGTGTAGACACAGTACTGTGTAGTAGAATGAAATCAAACGCCATCTTCAGTCCTTGAAAGGCTTACCTCAGCTATGAGGCTGCAGTGTGTTTGCAGGTGAGTCCAATTCCTCTCCTTGATTTTCAGGGTAATTGCGCCACCCATCACCCAGGAACGATGACTCGACGACCTGCCTCTCAGCACCTCACACATGGAGGAAAACCAGCTTCTGTAGTGGGGAGCTAACACTGCCACTGGGGAGCTCACTAAAACTCCTGTGTAGCTCTAGTCTGTCCCCCAGTAGGTACAACTCCAGGAAACACTTTACATATCATTGAATCCTTATTCCTGCCAAGCTATAAAAAAGGAAATCCATCCTTTAATCCAGTTCATTCCAGATACTGCCTAATTGTGTTCAAGGTCAATAAACACCGGTATTCCCATTTGTTTTCATATCTGTACAATATTTGTTTTTATATTCATATCCCGGAGATGAATAATATTTCCTTTTCCTCTTTCTCTTTGCTTCTGATGGTGAGAGATCGCATGCAGGCCACTAAGGATTAAGGACCAGGCTGGAGTCTGTCAGCTGACTTATAAATATGTATTTAAGCTTCACTGTGCATCTGTTTTTTATACTATCCGCGTATACCCCTATCCATGCGTAATCTAACGCGACCTCCAGAACTGATTCTGCATTCGGCAGTGCAGTGGTTGGGGGTTGAATGAGGCAGTGTTTAGGTATGTCAGGTTAGACACTCAATCTTAAAATCCTAAAAGTAAAAACGAAAGAAAATGTGGGTACAAAATAGAGGTACATTCACTACACTGTAGCGACACTGTTGTGACATTTCTGGTGAATGATATACCAGCAAAATGACATGATCGTGAAGAGAGCTCTGTTGCATTCATGTTGTGGATGTACAGTACAGTATGGAGTGCCTCCCTGCAAGCTCTCAATATTAGTAAACACTATAACTCCAGTGTATTTATAGAAGATGAAGTTAATGTACCTGTATTCTGAATTGCAACCAAGGACACAAAAAAGGTGCCAGCTTCGGATATTAAAATGATCCTATAATTGTGTTTTATATCACTTCCCCGTTCTGACTTTTCTTCCTCTTCAACTCTTTTGCATCATATTGTCTGCAGATCGCTGTTTTGCATACCGCAATCTCATTACCATTTCATATCTTTTATGAGTTTAACACCATTCCCCTTTATATCTCCCCTCTCCTGCTCCCAAATTTCACTAAAGAGCTGCTGTACAAGAATGCTGTGATCTTTACTGTTGTCAGACCTTGTCATTTGGAAACTCAGGATTCTCAACAATACAGTAAGGCAGGGGTTCAGAGACCAAGCGTCTGTTTGCTGCTCCAGAAGAGCCATGCTACATTCACAGAGCGGACAGACACGGTTTTATATGACTCACCTCAATCTGAATACAGCAATCTGACAACAGAGTCATTCCAGCTCAAGTGCACCCGATTCTTTTTCCTCCATTTGTGGTGGATGATTAAGATACAAAAAACACATGTGATGGAGAAAATGCTTCCAGGGCAGGTGTCGTGTGCAGCCCCAAAGTGGTAAAAATATCATTTTAATGCATGTTTCAAGGGTTTTCCACACTATAGCTTTCAGAAGCTACTGTGCGAAGCCTTCAGAGCAATGCTGGAAAGTGGAAACTAATTACGCTTACCCACATTTCTATAACGTACCGAGACGGAGCAATAGAAGAACAGCCATGGACAAAATGAAAAACAAACCATTTTCCACTAGCACTTACCAGGCTGCTCTGTGTTGTAAAAAACACAAAATCATGCACACACCATGCACATCTCAAAGAAGAAGTGATGCTTGAAACACAGGCAGGTTCAGCAGGTAAAACAGGTGTAATTGCAAGGCTAATATGAGTGCTTCTGTCTGGTGCAGGTTTAGATAAATACGTGATTGAGCCATGACCTAGCAATTGTGGGTGCTGTGCCAAATATGGGAGATCAATGGAAACACTCAAGTACAGCAGTACTACTAAATGTAGTACTACTAAATGATATTCCTCATTGGTAATCAGTATGTTTTTTTTGTTTTGTTTTGTTTTCATAGAGCATTTATATATTTTTTTTCCAGAAACAGTGTCACTGTTTATACCATGGTCTTACAGTTCAGTACTCTATTTACTCCAACAAGGCTCTGGACTGTCCAGTTAGAATAGAATGGACTGAAAGTTCCACAAGTGAGTTCCACTGGGTACAAGCAGTACAAGTGATCTGATAACTAGGCTGCTGTTTTGAGTTTTGAGTTCCAGAGCATCTGTATTAAGAAGGAGTTGAACAGAAACAAAGTCCCACACCTTGGCAGAGACAAGCTGTATCAATTTCCTGCAGGATAAAATTCAGACCCCATCTGGCTCAGTGTTCCTGGGAGGCACGTGCAAGCTTCTTGTTGCTCTGATTTTGATCTGAATGCATGTGTTTCCCCTCCAGCTCCTGACACACACAAGCACACACGCATTCGCTTCAGTACTTAATGCAGAGGGGCCTGTATCTCAGCTTCCTTACCATCGATACCATTTTATCTGTCGCTGAGGCCAAGGTTGTTAATGTCATTGTCCAGCTGCTATGGGAGGAAATGCACCAAAAAGAAAGACGACCGACTCTGCCAATGAACTGCCTGAAGCAGATTAGGAAGGGCAGTAATTACGGTAGTTTGATTATCACCTAAGATTGATTAGACAACCCCCTAGTGTGTTGTAACACATTTGCATGGCTGCATGCAGACGCTGGGAGGTGTTTGTCCTTGGAACGTGCACAGCTAGCTAGCAAGCTGAATGCTAGTGATATGTGGAGCTGGAAACGTGCTTTGGTTTTCATACAGCGGTATACGGATTTATAAATATTTTCTTTACCTCCGATATAAAATACAGCAACCTCTGAAACAAATCTGTTGCTCCTGTGTCTTGAGTGATATGCAATGACTGTTCTCCTTTGTCACTGGAAGTCGCAGGCTGTATTTTGTGTCTGTAAAGAGAAATGACCTGACCTCAAACAGGTGACACCCATCACAGCCTTGGCACCCCTGCCCACACACAATGCTGCGGTCGGGGCTGCTTGAGGAAATGCCTCCATGTTATAGCAGCTGAACAACTGTGACTGTGCCCTTGTGAGCATGAGGGAGGTTAGCGCTCTGACTGCTGAACCACACGCACTCTTTCTGGTAGCTGGTTAGTATCAGCATGCCTGAATGCGGTGGCATTTCAGATAGCTGGCATGGGAGTGTGTGAGTGTGTGCGATACGGAGGTGTTGATAAATATGAGGAAGTGGATGTGTGTGGGAAGAGCTTCAGTAAGTGACACTAACACAGGACTTGAGGACTGCTACTGCTGAGGCCCGGCTCCTCTCAACAGGATTCATTTTAGAGACTTGAAATCCAGATTGATTTTATTCAAACTTAGTGAATGCTAAGGACGGTGCAAGCCCAAACCACTGCGTTCATTTTTCTACAGCTTTACATTCTGAGGGAATGGGGTAACCTTATTGAGTATTGAGATTGGCTTGTTCTGCTAACTGAACCCCGATAATGAAACATTAAACAGTGCTTTGTTTGTTTATTTCTTTTTAAAGCCAGTCGTGACTAATGAAAAGCTTCTTTGCCCGTCAAACCTCCGAAAGCAGCCCTAAACTGCAGTCTTCAAATTAAGTGTTACAGGGATCGAGTCGCAAAGCTTTAACTCACGACTTATGTGAAGAATGTATCTTTCATTTTCATGAATGTTTTCTTTATTTAATCCACCCTCTCCCTTATCTGCATTCCTGAACCTAGCTGCCTGCCCTCCATCCTTGGGTTCCATGCCTGAACACACACACAGTCAGATACACACTATTCATAGCTCTTCACAAATGACGAAACAGTGGGATTCCAGTTCAGACGAGCATGTAACGAGCATGGCTTCGGTTATTATGGTGACATAACCACTGACACTGGCTTGCTGACCACACTCACAGCCCTGTCTTGCCTCTCCGACAGATTGCAGGCTTTCCGCAAAGTTCACAGCACGCCAGGCGTACCTATTTTTTTACCGGTGCTCATGTTTAATTTTATTGAGGGCGTTTTTCTGCAGCTTTGCTGCCCCTATGAGTCTCGCTCCCTGACCTCAGAACCCTGCCCCTGGAATGCCCTGGAAATGAGCCATGAAGCTCAGCAGGTTTAATGCCTCATTAAAGACCTTTAGCAGTAATTAAATCCTTCTTTTATATCCTGATCAGGGAGTCTTACCAACACCTCCACAAGCAAACAGATCACTGCCGAAGTCCCTTTGGTCTAAAATCCTAGTCTCTCTGTGCTGGGTATCTTGTCTTCATTTGGCACGGTATTACAACACAGAAATCAACTCCCCTCTAGAATCCTTCCGGTTACTCTTGCCAGCTGCAGTGGTTTTTATCTTGCTGATAACCATTGAAGTGTTTGCTCAATGTTTACAAGTTTGTGTGCATTGCACTTAAAAGAGGATATCGGCCTTTAGTGGTGAAGCGCTCTCTTTAATCCCTGTACTATAGTTATATACTGTACCTGTACTGTGTAAAATCATCTGTGTAAGTACACTGGTCTCTAAAGACCACATTCAGTCCCCTAAGCAGTTTTGACTGTAATTAAAGAAGTGTCAACTAGGCTAAGCTGACCGCTGTCTGTTTACAGTTATCTGGGATCAAGAGAGGATTATGAAACAAATTATTCCTCTTTATTGGACTAAGAGGATTCTCTCTACAGATGGCACATGGGCCAGGCTTACTACACCTCTGATCTCCTGCAGTTACTGTAGGCATGATATATCACAGCCATGTAAAATAAAGCCTTGCGAAAGCCATGATTAACTGTGGTAACACACGGTAAATCTAAGGGAAAGAACAGGGAACTGCATAATAATGACCATTATAAGGACGGTAAGCCCTGATAAATTTTTAACATTTAATAAAGCAAAGGGAAAGCATGGTAAAGCATAGGCAATCATTGTAAATTATAGTGTGGTTATAAAATCAAGGCAAACCATGGTAAACTGTGGTAAACGCATAGTATAACCATGGGGAAAGCATGGTAAGAGTGTAAGCATAGCGTTGTAAAGTTTTGTAAGGGACGGTGCAGTACATTTGTTAAGTAGTTGCAGATGACAAACACTGTTGCTCTTTTTGCATTTGGTTGAATTTAGACTGCAGTAAGAAAGCTGAGCTATGTGTGCACAGTACAACGCTTCTTGATTCAGCTTTTCATTGCTGTACAGTATAGTATCATATTTACAAAACTCTTGCTTGCTCACATTATCCCTGGTTTATTTTAGGTGACTTGGAAAAGAACAATTGGTGGTATAATGGCTCTGTAGAAATGTAAAAGAATAAACGTGTGTAATGTGAAATATGATGTTTGGCTTAATAAAACTCTCTTGGAACACGCATCTGTTTTTAAGGCATTGGTTTCAACAACTCTTAATACTGGCAGAGTAAGCCCATAATAAAGTATGGTTAATTAGAGGCACATTGAAAATGCAGCACCTTCATACAGGCAATGACCACTTCTTGTATTCACAAGTCCTTGTGGTTTGGGACATATATAGCACATTAAGCCAGGCATGGTGTATTTATTTTAAATCTGGATTGCCAAGTCCTAATAGCCTCCCCCTTTTAAGCCTGTTTCTTACACTTGTTCCCAAGCAGCCTCGCTGTGCTCCTCTTCTCTGAGATTGAAGAGTGGGCGTGTATCCTGAATCAGGGATGTTGACATGCTTCAATACTGTACGCTTCCAAATATGATTACCTTAGTTACACACTAATTGGGAGCCCTTAATCTGAGCCAATTGAAGGAAGGCTGCACCTTTAAACAGGAAGGCCACCAGCTGGTTTCCTAGCAACAACCCATAATGATAACTTTGAGAAAATTGTGAATCAACCTTCAATTAAGACTTAAAAGACAACCCAAAATAGAAGTTTCTGATGTGCCTTTCCCTGTTATTATGCTTACAGCGACAGCTCTTTGAAACAACGCTATATATATATAGCAGAAAGAGCTTGGCTTGAGACAGATAGGGATCACTCATTACCTATTTTAAGTGCCTATATTTAGATATGATGCTGTTACGCTCATTTAAACCCTGCAAAGTTGTAAAAACCTAGTTTTTGAATGAGAAAGTAGAGCACTTTGATCGAGACAGAGTTTTGTCTTACTTACAGTCCCTTCTTCTTTGAACCTTGGCAAAGCTTGTGCAATAGCTCCTTCATTTCTCATAATGAATTAGCCCACCTGGTCTGCCTGTCTATGTCTTGTAATTTTACAGCCATTTTCAGAAACAAGCTGTCAGTGCTCCATTAAGTGTGCGTTTTCTATAGGATCTTGGTGCACATGAACTTAGTGCACCTGTGAGCACTAACACTCAAGGGCTGTTTCTGAGTAGGTCTGTTAGAATGGGCTGTCTGTGAGTGCTACCTTTGTTGCACACAATGAAATCAATGCAGATTAAAAAAAAAAATGCTTGCTCCAATGCCAGATTGAACCTGTACACGGTATAACTGTGTTGTCATCATTGCAGAGATACTGTGCATGTATTTCAGATCAGCGATTACATGACAGCTTAAGAATCCAACGCAACCTGCTTTGCAACTAATCATAACATGGAAGGAGAATACTTGCAACAGCATTCTGTTTATAAATCACTATCTGGAACTGTTTGGAAATCACACTTGAAATAGGATATATCCATGTGACCTTCCGGCCACATTGTCACATGACTCTAATAAAATGAGGAAGTCTGCTCAGTGCCCTGCCTGGCAATTAGGATTCTTCAAGTAGACTCACAGGCAGGTAAAAGACACATACAGGAGCAAAGTGGTAATATAGGAGGAGCAGTGCACAGAACCACGCAGTATAACATTATAAAATATGAAGGGATAGGTAAAAAAGAAACCCATTTAAATGGCTTTTCAAGCTGTTTACTGTTTTAACAGGTTCCAGTGCAAGCACGACCATTGCTTCTTTTGTAGCAACCTGACAGGGATATGAATGCACACTCTTTGCTTCTTTAGGTGCACTTCTAGAAAGACATCATTTTCAGCCACTAAGCTATATCTAAACTGAGCTACTTATTCCACCTTTCAAGTTCAATTCCAAGTGGAACATCCACCTGCAATGTATCTCGATTCAGCCAATCAAATGCCGGTGTTTCGGTTAGAAGCTCACTTCTTAATCTAAATTCATTCTGATCAGGGGCGTGGCATTCTTTTTTTATGCATGCGCTGCTTTGTGTAAACTAATTATTTCACTAAGCCAGTCAGTCAGCGGTGTTTAAAGCTCCCTTTTCTAAATGTAGATTTATCTAAGGAACTGCATGCTTTCTCGCTGTGCTGATGTTTTCTACGGGTTCTTTGATGCAATCCAGCTTACAGAGCCTGCTTCCTATAATAAGAAGCTAATAGCTCATCCCTGTTTTAAGATTTACGCTCTCTAAACAGCCACAGTTTATATTTAATAAGGATTTAACAAGAACAGTATTGAATCGCAAAAGTAATAGTAAATTACTAAGTAAAGCGCTTAGAAACTAGGACAAGGTGTCAGAAGTACACAGCAAACAACCCCAAACATTTGGCAGTTGTATATATGTGCTGGTGCCCAAAATTACTCTCTTTAATGCAAGATGCTCTGGTTCATATGGAGATTCACAACAGCTGAATTTGAAATTAGGAAGCAAAATGTGTGTGAAAATGTTTTTTTAGAGGGCTTTAGAGTCTAAAAAATAGATTATAACAATTTGTTTTGCCTGTCACTCAGTCAGCTTGCCACTGAGACACTAATCCTGCCCTTTTAATTCAGGGGACTCCCTCCCTCAATCAGCAATCTCTTAATCGAATATCAGACAGGTAATGATAGACAATACTCCATGCATTGAGAATGCATTATTATTCAAAAGCAAGAAGCAAAACCACGTAGACTCTTCACAAAGCTTCAAATACAACTGAAAACATGGTGCGCATGGTAGCAGTTATAAAACATATATGTGAGATTCTTAGCCGATTGATAGAGTCACTGTTGCATGTCTGACGCCTTCCTTGCTGTTTTTAATGACACAGGAACCAGTGTCTGTGGCCATTGTGGTTAATTTATAGTGTATTCTATAGAGGTACAATGCAAAACTGTGCCAAGACACAGTTCTGTGTCTGTATTAATGAGTCACACTTGTTGCACTGTTTATAAAAAGGACGTTTCAGTAAGTTGTTTTTTTTTGTGTCCATGCTGCCTTATTCTGCCTTTATCTTTTTGCTTGTGCTTATCAGGAGGAGTTTTCAGTTACAGTATTAAAACTATGGTTCTGGTTTCTTCGCTTGATTCATTTTACCAGCAGTAATAATGTGATACTCTTATAAACTCTTGCCCATCTCTTTGTTAATTTAACTCCATATGGATTGGGTTCTGCCCTGGAAGGACTGACTCTAATCAAACAGAATTGCCTGACTGTAATTAAACAGGCTTCAGACACACGTTATATCGTTATTATTATTATATTAGGACTCCTAATCAAGGCTTTCAAATCAAGTCTCCTGCCTACAGCATTATCACTGCTTCCTCGTTTCTTGTGCTTTAGAACGTGCCATTCTTTTCCTAACTGATGTTCTATCATGCTGTAGAAGAAAGGACTGAACTGGAATCAGGTGAAGCTGTGATAATTATTTGTGCAGAGATAAGAATGACACTCTGAAGAGGCTATGGGCCGTATTTACAAAGTGTTTCCTCCATTCTTTAATGAACTCCTGTTTTTTGAAAGGAGAAAAAAAAATCATGCCCATTCCCCCTCCCCTTGAGAAATCACAGCCTCTGGAAGTGCAGCAGTGGGAGTAACATGACATGGATGGCTTGTAGCATCTCTAGAGGCACCTGCTGCATACTCAACACACTGCCCTACATTCATCATTCATAGCAACCTGCGGCACAATATACATGCAGCATAGGGTTTGGAGGATGCCAACCCCTTTCACTGCAGGACTGCCACAGGAATGCCTTCAACACACTGGTTTGTTTCTTTACGGAATCCTGGATGTCCGCAGGCTTGAGAACTCCAAAAAAACATTCCGTAATCCCTAGTGACCTCATCGCCAGAAACTGGAATAATATGTAGTAACACACTGCAAACTGCAATGAGAATACTTTATTTTGTATTTTTAAAGAACTACTTTCCCTAGTAATAGAATACAAAACCTGAACTGCATTACAATGTGGTTAATATTACTGCCAAGGAAACAGCTCGTAGTCACAGTGCTACTAAGTATATCAATATCTTTTTAGTTCTACTGCAAATCTCCCATGCACTTGGGTAGAATAAGTGCAAATAATATAACCCAGACCAACAGGATCTACAGATACTGTAGGTATTTAATGATACCACTGTACTTATCAGTCTGGTGACTTTCCATTAGATTTTTTATTTTTTATATTGGAAACCCAAACCTAGCCACAGACAGGTCCCTCAATTTAATTTCTGCCTTGGGAGAATTCTTTAAACTGTGCTTGCAGAGTTATGCAACTGTCTCTTCCGTTGAGAAGAACATTTCGACAGAGAGAGAGAGAAATGCACATTCCATATTTAACAAGGTAAGCATTACAAGGGCCAGTGCTCAGCTTCTGCTGTTACTGTATTCCTGTACTAAGAGGACAAAACGAAAAACCTTTTTAGCTAGTGTGTGGAAAAGCACTACCCTGTGAAGCAGCCATGCTCCTGTTGCATAGCCATTTCACCCATTCCAAGTTTTAATATGAGCTTGATCAGCACACTGTGTATAGGTAACAAGCTCAGGCGTGTCTTATTAAACACATAGTGAAAGCAGGAATGGATCAAACTGCAATGCATTATAAATTAATTGAGTTCCTCTCAGCTAAAATGTTTCCTGAAGATTACCATGACACCTTACTTTACAGTAAGTGTCCCTTGCACAGAAAATCTTCCATTGACTAAATATATAACACAGATACAAAGTCTTGCTAAGACTGCAGTCTAGTTGAACCGTTTGAACTGCTGGCCCCACCTGCTTCCATACTACACTATACCATATAGCAGGTGAGGCACAGTGGAAGCTTTGACTTTGGAGTTTAAATATTTCACAGCTAACCCCACCCACAAAGTCCCTGAAAGCTGCTTCTAATCCGTTGTGACAGTCACCTGACAGAATCATCCACCTACAGTTCCAATTCTAAAAGATGTAGCCTCACTAAAACTACCCTGAACACTAACTATCATATCCAGCTTCAATAACCAGCGCTGCAAATCCAATCGTTTTCAACACACAATTATAAACAAGCCTCCCTCCTCCTTGGTCTTCACCAGACTACAGCACAACATGCATCATTTAAAAACACTGGATATCCTTTCTAAAAATAGGACCTTTTCAAATATTCATAAAAAAAGTAAGTGTGTCCCAGTGTATCAATGTCCTAACGAACGTGAAAACAAACTCCTCCTTCCCAAGATGATTTCATCTTTGCTACTGCAGAGGTGCTGTATTCACCTGCGTCTCAGGGTTTCTTTTATCAGGGTTAATGATCTGATTGCTTAATAATTTAGCTGAAACTGTCTACCTTTCCATTGCACTGTGTGCACTGTACTGAGCTACATTTCTCCCTTTCGTTTTTTCTGCTTCTTAAATTGGAATCTGTTATACTTAACATAAGAACATAAGAACATAAGAAAGGTTACAAACGAGAGGAGGCCATTCGGCCCATCTTGCTTGTTTGGTTGTTAGTCAAGCAGCTTCTTGAAGGATCCCAGTGTGTCAGCTTCAACAGCATTACTGGGGAGTTGGTTCCAGATTCCCACGATTCTCTGTGTAAAAAAGTGCCTCCTATTTTCTGTTCTGAATGCCCCTTTATCTAATCTCCATTTGTGACCCCTGGTCCTTGTTTCTTTTTTCAGGTTGAAAAAGTCCCCTGGGTCGACATTGTCAATACCTTTTAGAATTTTGAATGCTTGAATCAGATTGCCGCGTAGTCTTCTTTGTTCAAGACTGAATAGATTCAATTCTTTTAGCCTGTCTGCATACGACATACCTTTTAAACCCGGGATAATTCTGGTTGCTCTTCTTTGCACTCTTTCTAGAGCAGCAATATAATTTTTGAAGCGAGGTGACCAGAACTGAACACAATATTCTAGATGACATTACCTACTTTGATTTAAATTCAACACTTTTCACTCTATATCTGAGCATCTTGTTGGCATTTTTTATAGCTTCCCCACATTGTCTAGATGAAGACATTTCTGAGTCAACATAAACTCCTAGATCTTTTTTTATAGATTCCTTCTTCAATTTCAGTATCTCCCATGTTGTATTTATAATGGACATTGTTATTTCATGCATGTACCTTACACTTTTCTGTATTAAATATCATTTGCCATGTGTCTGCCCAGTTCTGAATGCTGTCTAGATCATTTTGAATGACCTTTGCCTTTTTGTGTTGTCTGCAAATTTAACAAGTTTGCTTACTATACCAGAATCTAAATCATTAATGTAGATTAGCTGTGGTACTCCACTGGTTACCTCGCTCCATTTTGAGGTTTCTCCTCTAATCAGTACTTTCTGTTTTCTACATGTTAACCACTCCCTACGCAGGACTTTGTCAAAAAGCTTTCTGTAAATCTAAATAAACCATGTCATATGCTTTGCTATTATCCATTGTTGATGTTGCATCCTCAAAAAAATCAAGCAGGTTAGTTAGACACAATCTCCCTTTCCTAAAACCATGCTGACTGTCTCCCAGGATACTGTTACCATATAGATAATTTTCCATTTTGGATCTTATTGTAGTTTCCGTAAGTTTGCATATAATAGAAGTCAGGCTTATTGGTCTGCAGTTACCTGGTTCGGCTTTATCTCCCTTTTTGTAGATAGTCTAGATTGCTTTCATGCTATCAGCTATCCCATATTGAACCCCTTAAGTTCACCATAGTAAAAGCACAGCAAAGTGCATTAAAGCATAGTAAAGCATAGGTAAGCTTTGTAAAGAGTAGCGAGTTATGGTAAAGCATATTAATAAACATGGCAATCCAGGGTAAACTATGGTAAATGCAGAGTATAACCAATGGAAAAGCATGAGGAAACTGCAAAATACCATGGGAAACTTTTATAAGGGTACACAATAAATAAAGAATTAAATTGGGATCACTGCAGATATATTGAAAAAGACACCTGGCACTAAAGTTCAGTTGTACTCACACTGTAGAGCTACTGCAGCATTAACACTTGAGAATGACAAATTGAATGTTATTAAAAATGTTTAATATGCAAGAAATGCGTGGCTCTGTGTGCGGCTACAGTGAAATACACTGATTTCTTTCTTTCTTTTTAAATTTGATGCACAGCAAAGGAAATCTTTTTTCCCCACTCATATGCTTTCACACTTTGCTTTGCATCTTTCTTGTTGAAATGCAGTCTCTGAAGGCTCCTTGCTGATTGTGAAGACAATAGTCAAATTATTTCTTTCGACAAATATGGAACAGTAACAGATTGCAATAGAAAATTCTACAAAACAAATGTATTGACATGTTTAAAATGGACATTTATGGAAAAAGGGCTTCAGTCATAAGAAAAAGATTTGCAGTTCTGGGACAGAGTTGCTTTTTTGTTTTTTTTTGCTGGATGGTTGAACAGAATATAATAATTCCAGGTTATGCTTCCTGCGGTAGTGTGTTATGGAGTTTCCATTAGATGACACTATGGTGCTCGCTAAGTATCCTAGAGTACAGAACGTCCTTTCTGATTGAGTCGAGTTTTGCAGAAAGTGCTGTGCTGTCTGTATTAGGATGTGGGAGTTTCCACCCTGCGCCGGCCCCACACCAGTGTTTTATTTAGTATTTAAATGTACTATTGAATTTAAAACTGGAATATGCCATGGTGCAGGGCTTTATGAGCTGTCTGTTTCAATGCAGCATCAAATAAATAAAACACACAATGACAATAGGAGGGCCGTCCAAGTGTAAACAGCCATGAGAATCTTCTCATGTGTGTTAATAACACAGCTGCCTTCCTCACTGCTGTACAGGCATGTCTTTATTTTCATTCCACGCTTAATTTAGAGTCCTGAACACAAACACCAGCAGGGGCTTGAAATGATGCAATTCGGTTTCATGTAAAGCTGCTCAAACTGGGGTTTCCCATATGATGTTAGGACAGGGAAAACCATGGAAATGTCACAGCATTCAATGGCATTGCAAACACAGGTCAAGGTCCTGGAGGGCCATCCCACCCCAGGTTTAACAGGTAAATTGATATAATGAACTACTTGAGGTTTAATTGGTTCAATGAAACAATTTCGAACAGGGTTGGAACAAAGAGCAGGAGTGGCATTGCCCTCCAGGACCGTGATTGACCACCCCTGCACTAGACAGTGGAGTTAATGTTGTTGGTAACCATGGCAACGGGGCTGTTTGGCGCTAGTATGAACAACCTTTACACCAGGGCTGCCCAATCCTGGTCCTGGACGGCCGGTGTCCTCCTGGCTTTTGTTCCAACTGCCCTCTAAATTACTTAATTGGACCAATCAAGCACTTATTAGAAGCTTAATTGGTCCAATTAAGCAATTTAGTGTACAGTTGGAACAAAAACCAGGAGGGACACCGGCCCTCCAGGACCAGGATTGGGCACCCCTGCTTTGCACTATATTCACTTGAGGCTTTTTCAATAGAACCGACAGGTGCTCCATTAAGTAATTTGTTTAATTGAACCTGTGTGTGTAATCAATGGTTTAGGGCAGTGCTTCTCAACCCTGGTCCTGGGGACCCACTGTCCTGCTGGTTTTTGTTTCCACTGAGCTCTTAATTACTTAATTGAACCCTTAATTTAACTATAATTTGCCTAATCAGCACTTTTTAATGATTTTAAACAGTTGGAGGCTCCAAGTTAAATATAAAATTATATAAGGAACTTGAATTCTCCAACTTTTTGTAAGCTAAACAATTACAAAAAAAAGTCAAATTAAGCTAATTGTTAGTTCAGTTAAGGTTTCAATTAAGTAACTGAGCGCCCGGTTGGAACAAAAACCAGCAGGACGGTGGGTCCCCAGGACCAGGGTTGAGAACCACTGGTTTAGGGAGCTAGCTGGAACAAGGTCCAGGCATGGGCTGGAATGAGAGAGCCAGCAGGCAGTAGCCTGGGTGTAAATGTTCTCAAAGTGTCAATTCAATTAATCGTGTAAAAACGGGTTGCCAACTGTGCAATGCAGCGTTCATCATTACAACCAATCAGAACGCGATTTCAGGGGCCTGGGTCACTGGCAGTCATTGTTCCTGGAACGCCATACAGAATATCTCATTTCAATGTTATTTTGAAATTGTCTGCCAAAACGTTTCCCCGCATTACAGTAAGATGTATCCGTCCTCCGAAGAGAGACGTTTTAGTGACTCTAAAGCAAGGCTGTAACACTGCCCAGTTAACTAAAAAATGCAGGTACAATTCACAATGAAACCAAATACACACTCCTTTTAAAATGCTGCCTGTGAAGCCATCTGAAACTGAGAAGTACCCGTGCGTTACACAATGCAATTTCCAGTTTTATGTATGTCTCTCTCTTAATTACATGCCACAGAAACAGGTTTCATGTATCTTTTCTTTATTGGTATTTGTGAGCTCACAGTAAACATCTTTTTTTTAAAAATAACATTTTTTATACACATTTACTATATACAACTGGAATACTTTAAGGTATGTCTTTTCTTTTGCACAGCAAAGATATAACATGTATGTTTATAAGAACATTTATGGCGAGGGGTAATAGGACAATACTATTACAAAATTACAAAGAATAAAACATTCAAACAAACTTCACAACAGTTATACTACTACTAATAATATATAAAAACGGAATGTTCTGAATAAATAAGCTAGTAATCGCGTTTTGTTGTGTGAATCATTCAGAAACTTGGAACTGCACGTGACCCCGCCCCAGGGCAGAGTTAATTAAAGAATTTGGCATATCTCTAGGTAAACACTGTACCTTCACAAGTTTCACGCGTCTCTTCGTCCATTAAGAGGAGGATACGTGTGCGTGTGTGCGCGCGTTAATAAAATTAGCTCTAAGTTCTCCTCCATAAACACTTGCAGTTACCGGAAGGACACGCTTCTGTATTGCAGAAGTGTCGTACACGTCAGTTCTTTATTGTGAATGTTGCACAGTATGGATTGCACATTATAAATACGACCCTTTAAAACAACAAAAAAAAAAAAAACACGAGGGGATAAAAAGCATGGTTGGAATGGGGCCGTTTTGTGTTAATATCAGCATGAAAAAAAAACACTTAAATGCAAATATATAATAATAATAATAATAATAATAATAATAATAATAATAATAATAATAATAAATCATGCTATCTCTTGCTCTTTGACTTCCTCGAAGCCGTTGCAAAGTGAATTCGGATCCTGGTTACTGTCTATTGAAGATTCGCTCCCCGTGCTTTCCCCGGACAGTAACCGGGTGACTCTCAGGTCCGATTTCAGAGTCTGGACGTCGTTACCAATGCACATTTCTCCCAGGTCGCTGATTATCTGAGAAAGTTCTTGTTTACCATTGCCCAAGCAGTCGTCATCTGTGTCCAGAATGTCTTCGCAGTCGAAATGTTTCGCTTTTTCCTCTTCCTCCTCCCCGAGAAGGTCCTCGGTGATGGAGCCCAATTTCGGTGCGCTCCGGCTCCGCTCCACGGGAGGTTTGTAATAGCACTGTCCGTTTAAGAGCTTCCTGAGGGGGACCAGGGGGATGGTCTGCTCCCCTATCAGCTGCTGTTGCTGGTGCCGGGCATCGTCCCTGCGCTTAACCCTCTTAAACTCTGCCAGGGCTGTAGCCGAAGTCTGGTACAACAAAAGCGCCATGGCTTTAGCTTTCTCGGGTTTGGAGACGAGCACAGCGTGGCACCGCAGCATGACGGCTTTGTGCTTCATCTCGTGCCTGTAAATCCAGGCGAAAATCCGGGGTAGTCTAGGGTCCGCAACGCAGTACGTTATCCGGTGCAACAGGTACAAGTGACCCGGTCTGCGCGCTTTGTCATCCACATGAACCATGCGGATCCCCTGGGAGCTGATGGTAAGTTTCATCTTGGTTCCGTTTTTGCCCATTTCGCTCTTGTTCCAGATCTTGCTCACGGCCACGTCCGTGCAGCCGTCTCCCTTGGACTGGATAGTGGTGGCGTTGCCCAGGTACAGCACCGTGTAAGTGGGGTCCTCGTTGGTGATACTCACTTTTTTTCTCTTGGATTTGAACATGCTTCCGACCCTGCTGAGAGCGCTCTCCGGGCAGGACTTTGCAAAGGACGTGAGTGCAGAGTAGTTCTTGAGACTCGCCGCATAGCCCTTCGGCTTTGACTGCTTGTCTTCTTCGATCAGATCGAATTTATTTTTCTTCCACGGCAGCATTATACGTTGCTCGAAAATAAAGTGCACTTGAAACCAACGCTACCACTACAATGTATTTGCGCCGGAAACTTAAAAGCATTCTCGCCTTGACTCATTTATTTAGTTATTGCTGCTGCTTCGATGAAATAATATTTTGCCACGCAGTCCACAGCGATGTTACTTCTTCTTCTGGTGGAGGTTCAGGTCCGACCGACCTGCTCTGTGTAAATTGATGTTTATGGATGGCAAGATCAGCTGTAAATATACACTGGGTTGAACCATTAAGCCTGATAAGGGCAGGGGAGGCGGAGAAAGCACAGTGAAGCAGGAGAGTACTTACACAATTATGGTAATGGTATTCATCTCGGTATGTTTTCTAATGCAGAACAAAAAGTGATTTAATGTCGTTGAATTATATTATATTATATTATATTATATTATATTATATTATATTATTTATTTATTTATGCAATTTAAAACGTTACATCTTTAGTATACTTTTGTAAGTTGTAAAGCTAGCCTATTCAAGGGTTGAATGTTGTTTTATTTCGTTCACAACAGCAATACCTCAAAGAGAAATAGTGCAGCCCATTTAAAAACAGGCTAAAGAAGTGCCGTGTTGGATATTTAAATAAGACATTGCTTGTGTAAACAGCAAATGCAGTGTTGTATTTTCGTATTGTTTATTTGATGCAATAATTAGTCAATTGGTGTAATAAACAGCAAGTCAGTCAGTCCATTAAAACGCGGTAGATGGTATGTCTCCACGTCTGCTTCCGCAACGTGTGCTTGTAATAATGACCAACGTAAACTACAAAGATGCAATTTGCAATGACACTGCCCCCACCCACACAAACAAAGTATATCATTTGAATTCGTCACAGGAAATGGAGTTATTTTTATTTATTCGAAAATGACGAAACACAGATTCAATTCCTGACGATACAGTAACCGCGAATAGGACGCAGTAAATAAAATCATTACAAAGTAGCTCTTTGTAAAACAGTGTTATAATAAGATATGCAAAATATGATCATCCGTTATTTTGTGTCCACTGCAGTATTACTGTGTCCCGTCAAAAAAAAAAAAAGTTAAAGTGTAATTAATTACTGCTGATTTGAACACGAGTATTCTTAAATCAAATGACATTATGCAGCAGGATTTGGTTAGTGGATTTTACTTTTACATTTTGTTAAACGCTGCCATCTGCAGGATAGCCGGTGCAAAAGCAACTAGATTAAGGAGTTGCGCTGTTCTTCTGTTCGTCCTCCAGTTCATAAATGTTCTTCTGTTCTAATGTCTGCTGTCAGCTTTTATGATCCTTTGTTCCTAACAACCCCCGGTGGCTGTAGTGTAATTTCGAGCTACAGCAGGAGAGACTGGTGGAGCACATCTTAATGCACACATTTGCTTTCGTCTAGCATCTTAAAGGCACTGTACATAGCAGTGATAAAACAGAGAATGCTACTGGCATCTGCATAATAGACCTACAGTAGACCTGGTACCAGATTACACTATAGAGACGTGCTTTAACTGGCTTCCCTTTATGTTCCGAAGCAGGGGAGTGCAAAGCTGGCCAGATCTTTGCGCCAGCAGTGCTCTAAGTAGTTTAATTAAACCAATCAAACCTCCACCCAGGCCGATTGTACATTCCATTTGACTATTAAACCAGGGAGTGGAATGGGCCTCCAGGATCAGAATTGGACCCCCCTGTTCCAGGGCTGTGACGGAGCATGACAAGCTGAGAGATCGGCCGGCCATCTAAGGGGAATGGACCTCATGTCACGCAGAGCTTTGTAAGTCAACAATAGTATTAAAAATAAAAATGTGAATAATTGAATAGCTCAGGCCCTTGAAGCCTGTTAGGGGAGTTCTGCTGACACACTTGAAGAGATGATGAAAGAAGAAAGATACAATATTTCCCTGAGGGTCGATTTCAGAAGGATCTCTTTCTTTTCTTATATCCTTGCGCAGGGCCACTGGGGCTCCCCTGTTGTTTATTAAACACTGCACCTGTACAATTTGCAGCCTGCCACATTGGGGATTATCCACTCTTTCTACGTTTTTATTTCTAGTTAATTAGAAGAGACCCCTGGAGCTGCAGTAGGGTAAGGTGCAGCTGACAGGTTTGACAGACAGCAGCATGGAGTGTGAGAGCAGACAGACAGAGGTGGAGCTGCCTGGGGAGAGTGCTGTTAGACTTGCTTATCAATAACTGCCTGGGGAGAGAGTGCTGTTATACTCGCTTATCAATACACAGCCAGGCAGGGCGCAGTAAACACTGCTGATGGGCTTCCCTGAGCTGGCTTGACAGACTATTTAACTGCTAATGATTTGAGCATTTCCATGATGTTCCCATTGGAAAACACCAATTACAGGGCTGAGTGTACTGTAACAGAACCAGATCCTTGGGATAAACCGAGCACAGTTATAGACTGAGGCGTTTCAATGAGTTATTATGCATCAGTCCATATCCGTGTGTAAGACTAGGGCAGCTGTTTCCTCAGCTCGCCCAGTACTGAGAGCTGTAGGTCGATTCGTACAGCTATGGCCAAAAGTTTTGCATCATCCTATTGAATTAACAAATGCTGCTCACTGGAACAGCTGCAGATCGTGCTGATAGTGCTGAACAGAGGTGTCTGCTGCACTGGTGTCACTGCTTGAAACACGAGACAGGCCGGTGATATTGCATGCAAAAACACAACACAGAAAGATAAGACAATAGACCCGTGCTGGCAGTCTGCCCACAGTTGATTTATTATTCTTGGAATACATATATATATATATATATATATATAATTACATCTGTATTCTGCTTCAGCAACCCATGGCATAAAAATGAACACACACACACACACACACAGTGCCCACTGTGCTAAATCATGTTTGGGGTTTCATCATGATGTGAATTGGAGGGTGGAACTGAGACCCAGCTGGAAACCCAAGGTGAAAGGCTGGTGTAGTCATCCATAGAAAAATAATATTTCTTTAACAGAAACAAGGGCGGTGTTCGACACAGATCTCAATGTGACACATAGCACCCCTAAAGGCAGGACCATGAACTGAAGTCATTGTATTTTATCTTGCTCTTAATTGTATTAATACTTGTACTGTGATTCATGAAATGTAATTTTTGTTTACGACTGTAAGTCGCCCTGGATAAGGGCGTCTGCTAAGAAATAAATAATAATAATAATAATAATAATAATAATAATAATAATAATAATAATAATAACTAGATGGTAACTTTACAAGTAAAGTTGTGGGGCTTGCTTTATTGGGAAAGTGGTCAAAGAGGCTGATTTGTGTCAAAAGTCACATTGTTTACTAATTGTCTCATGCTTAGAATGTGCTAGAATTTGAAATTTCTCAGAGTTCTATGACAGTTAATTCAACAGTGGGAAGTAGCCTCCTGAAAGAAGTTGATGCGGTTACTAAAACAGCTATACCTCTTGATTGGTAGACGCCATTCCTGTTTTGATTTCATATTTGAATAGCTGAGAAGTAGAGGAAGATTTCATTTCCTCTAAGTATTTGTCTAACTTGTTGGGGAAGTGGTCAAAACGGCAGTTATTTCTAAAAGTTCAGGTGTACCTCTTGCTTGGTAACAGTTATTTCTGTTTTGATTTCAGATTTGAATAGCAGAGAAGTAGATTAAGATTCCATATTACTTTTTGTCTTACTTGTTGGGAAAGTGGTCAAAGTGATTTGTGTCAAAAGTTACATCGTTTACAACAAACAGACTGTTGGAAGTCTGGGAGTTTTTAAACAATGAGGAGCTTTAGAATGTTGAAAAAAGTCCCATTAAAGTGAATGAAGATGGACAAAAAAAGGACAAAAAGCTTAATAGTTTAAAAAGTATAAAATATATCAAAAAGTTGTATACAAGCACACTATTCCAGACCGGTCGACACGTTTTAAAGTTTGAACGGCGTTTCTAGCTTAAACGGTGTAAGAGGAGTAGCGTGCCAAAGAAGAAGAAGAAGAAGAAGAAGAAGAAGTATGTCGAAGATTTAAAGTGGGGACTCTTGCTTCGCAAGCCCCACTAATAATAATGTTCTTTAGTGGCCACACCTGGAATGTTCAGTCTTCTCCACCTCGAGGGACAGGAACAAACATGGCTCAAAGAGTGACTGGAAGAAATACTCGCCTCGGTGTAAAGTGTATTGACGTGAGAGATGTGAGGGAAAGACTTCAAAACACATGAAGTTGCATTTTACAAGGGACTGCAGCAGTGATAGGTTAAAACAATAATAATAATAATAATAATAATAATAATAATAATAATAATAATAATAGTCTCTTACTTGCGCCACTGTCACCCAAAGGGGCGGCACAAAATAATGTATAAATTGTTTCTTTTGTTCAAGTTATTACCGTCATTATTACTAATTTTCATTAAGAGTTTGTTCAAGGAATGTTTAAAGTGTGAAGTTGTGTCTGTGTGTATTATTAGCACAATATACAGACGACTGTCGCACAACCTTCCCTAACCCCTGGGCAAAATATAGAGCTTAGCTATTGTCGGTTTTTATTATAATAATAATAATTATTATTATTATTATAATTATTATTATTATTATAATTATTATTATTAATACATAGAAAACTGCTGTGTGCTTAGGACAATGTATACAGATATTTATGTATCTCACTTGTGATATTTTTGCCCATTAAACGCGTAAATAACCTATGCCTTTTGAACCATTTGTGTGATATCAGCTGTCACTAGTAGGCCTATTAGGGTAGAGCATTTTAATTATTCAGACTCGGAGATTGAAATTACTTCTGATATTGTAAAGTTAACTATGTGAATGAAAAGTTGTTTACTTAAAATATGACCCAAGAATGTCCTTTTTTTTCTACATTTCAAAGGGAACTAATTTGCTTCACTACCGCTGCTCAGGACGGTACTCTAAATACAGAACACGATGTATACTTTTACTCACGCAAGAGGAGGGGGCAGTTTATGTGGAATCTCCAATTTAATGGTCATTTAATGTGTTTTTTTTATTGTGTTCCACTTAGCCATAATAAACAACGTAATATAACATTGTTTAAACTGCACGTTTATTTGTGGTGGACATTTTGATTTATAATTAAGTAGCTTAAATTCGTGTTTACCTTTGGTCTGATATTGGTATGTTCCATGTCTCTTCCTTCCTGTTTGTGGTCAACAGCACTCGCATGCTTTACTGTGTTTTGGCTGGATATAGTTGAAGCGAGCTGCACTTTCGTTGTTAAAGATTCTAGGGTTATGGGACAGGTACTGAATTTTAAAATAAAGTAAACAAAGATGGGAAAGAAGAAAAGCGGTGCCGGTGGAAGTACGGGCTTAGGCAGGGCCTTAATCAAAGAAAGACAGCTTGCAGGTCGGAGCCACAAGAAAACGGGGTCCTGGGTAGGCGGTTTCATAACATATATTTGTATCCCTTCAGTTTATTTAAGAATTGTGCATTTTTATTTTGTGTTAAGAGTACAGCACGCCTGTGTTTCTCCTCACAGCTCCACACGTGTGAGCTGAACGACGGGTACGACTGGGGTCGGCTTAACCTGCAGTCTGTAACGGAACAGAATTCTCTGGATGAATTCCTGGCCACAGCTGAGCTTGCAGGAACCGAGTTTGTTGCTGGTAAGAAACGTTGTGTATGTTTATGCGTACAGTCTAGGGTCAGGTTTCAGAGAAGCAGTGAGCACACTTCTAAAGAGCTGTTTGTTTGTGGCGGGGGATATGAAATCTAAAAGGTGAAAACTGTAACTGCCTTTAATCTTGTCCAGATTGTTATCATTGACTCTGAACATCCTAAAGACCGTTCAAAATTGCATTTGCACATTGTCCAATAATAATAATAAAAGATTTGTATACATGTTCTACAAATATTTACAATATTCAATTATGAGGGTTTACTGTTTGTGTAAAATGAATTGCGGTGGGAAACTCACTTAGTCCCGCTTTTGTATTAAGAGAAGCTCAATATCAAGTTTGTTCCTGCTGAGGCCAGAAGCGGCCTGCTGACAGCAGAGGAGAGCCAAAGGATCAAAGAGCTTCACGAGGAAAACAAGCATTTCCTCAGAATACCCCGCAGGTAACACATGACAAGCAGGGGTGGCAGCAATTCCTTTTAATCCATTCCATTTCCTTTTTAAAATCAATAAAAATCAATTCCCAATCCCCATTCCCTTTGAATCAACTCCCAAGAAAGCGCTTTGCAAGAAATGGAATTTAAAAAAAAAAGAAATTTTCCCCAGCCCTGACTGGGTTGCATTAGATTGTGCCTCCCGGGGTTTGCCTTGCTGGGTGGGGTGGGGGTGTGGGGAGGGAGCAGCTGTAATGTTGTTCTTTCTTTGTTTCTTCTCTTCAGACCGTTTTGGGATGAGAACACAAGCGCTGAGGTGCTCCAGCACGCAGAGAGAGACAGCTTTCTGTTGTGGAGGCGACAGCTTGTACTGTGAGTACCTACACTGTATACGACCAGAGCCTGGGAATAGGTGAAAACAGGTACTCTTATGCTTCAGTTTGGAATATGCAGATATTTCAAAGACTGCGCTATAGATGAAAAGCTGCTGCTGCTTCCTGGTACTTGATCACTCCAAAGGTCTAGCTACTGTGCAATCAGACCATATAGCCTACAGCAACAGGCATGGAAATGCAACACATATTGCATAGCAGTTTCACCCGTTCTACCAGGAATGGATCAAACTACTATGCAGTGAGAGTCTTATTTCCATACCTGAACAAAGGCACCAGTGCGGAACATTTTATTCAGTTGTATTTGAAATGTTTGCATGTCCTGGATTTAAAAAAAACTAAGTGAAGATCCAGACAGTTCAACCCTGAATGCTTGAATGTAATTAAGCACTGTAGACGTAGACCACGTTACCTGATGATGTGTTTTCTTTGTTTAGACTGGAGGAGCAGCAGACGCTGATTCTAACCCCTTTTGAAAGGAATCTGGATTTCTGGAGGCAGCTCTGGAGAGTAATTGAGAGAAGGTGAGGATGGCACAAGAAAGCTTTTCTCCTCGCGTTCTTCTCCACTATCTAGTAGTGAAAGGGAAGGAATGGGTGAAACTGCTGTGCAACAGGAGTCTTATTTCCATCCCTGATGTTATTGCAAGAAAAATGTCCCTGTGAATATCACAATATATGCTTATTTATTACATTGAATTTTGAGCTTAATTTTCTTATTGTTTTACAGCGACGTGGTAGTTCAAATTCTCGATGCCCGAAACCCCCTGCTGTTCAGAAGTCTTGATTTGGTAAGTTGGTCAGACTGATTTGAGATTGTTCACAGTAATACGAGGCACCTCTGTATAGAATGGCAATGGTTACTTAAAGAAGAAACAAAAGTTTCGGCTCATGCCTTTTGATGATAACACTTTAGAGTACCTAGGGTATCATTGAATTGAATTGTGATCCTTTGCTCCTTCCAGGAATGTTACGTCAAAGAGGTGTCTCAAGAGAAGGAGAACATGCTGCTGCTTAACAAAGCAGACCTGCTGACCCGGGAGCAGAGGCGGGTGTGGGCGAGGCACTTTGAGAAGGAGGGAGTCCGCGCCGTCTTCTGGTCAGCGCTGGCTGAGGGCATGAGGCTGGATGCTGAAGAAAAGGTATGCTGCATTGCTGTTTAAATGAAACAACCCACTAAGGACTATTTATTTAACATACATTCATGAACACACACAGACATACAACTATTAGAGCCATCTGCTACCAGAGTTGTGTTTTTTGGTGGTGTTGCCACAGGAACTGATTTCATAAACAAACATCCTTTTTTAATCTTTCTGTAATTGTACTTTTCCAGCCAGCGTTAATTAAACTATACTTTGTGACTGCTTATTAAAACTTCGATTTGGCTATACTAGGAGCATGAATAAGACTCGTGAGAATCTTTTTTTTTTTTTAGCATATGAACGTAAATAGGAAATAGTCTTGAGGATTTTATTGCACTCTTACTTGTGATCTGTTCAGGGAGAGGAGCTTGAAGGGATCACGGAAGAACAGAGTGATCGTGAAGGGGAAGACGACGAAGATGGGGACTCTGAAAATCAAATTCAAAGCAAGATGAGCCGAGCATGGCTCGAGAAGGCTGAGCAGTCAGGGAGTGTGGCGGCAGGTCGGGAGGGTAGCCCAGCAGCCCCTGAGGAGGATGAGGACAGTGAAGCCTTTGAGGACTGTGTGGAGGAAGGGGACTGGCAAACCTGCTCTGAAGACCAGGACTCGGAGAGCACAGAGAGCATGGTGGAGGCCTCCAGCGCTGCCAGGCCCTGTAAGAAAGCACTGCGAAACTCCAGCCGTCTGCTACAGAAAGAAGAGTTACTGGAGATCTTTAAAGCAGTACACACAGGGACCAGGGTCAAAGAGGGCCAGATTACTGTGGGCTTGGTGAGTGTTTACTGAAATGATCAAATATGCAGGGCTTGTGTTGAATTAGTATTCTCCTGGCTGTCAATGGTGGTCCAACACCATTAAATCAGAGCATTCCTCCAACTCTGACTTTACGGCCCACTGGCATATGAAGAAATCATATTAAGTGTGTATAAAAAAAAAAAAAAAGTACCTGAAACAATAGCAGTATATTCCCATTTACCTACTGCTACACCTGAAACATGATGTGACCTGATTTTTTTACCTTTTTTATTCTGTTATTTTGTAAAGGTTGGGTATCCTAATGTAGGAAAAAGTTCCACAATCAACACTATTCTGAGGAACAAGAAGGTTTCAGTGTCTGCAACTCCAGGGCACACAAAGCACTTTCAGGTAATATTGTTTCTTGTGAAACCTTTTTAACAGTTTACACACTGTGCTTGCAGATAGAGTGGAAGAGTTACTTATGCTTTCTGTGATATAGATTATCATCTTTTTGCAGATGAAGCCCAAATGCGTATTATGCATTTTTTGATTAACAACAAAAAATACTGTGATGCCTCTAGCAGGTGTACAAAGGGAGTAAAAATATATTGAATAAATAATTCACAAGTTTGTGGAGCTTGTGTATTCTCCTCTTCCCACAAAGTAATCTGTGCTGGACTTGTGTAAATCCACAGATTCAATATAGATTAAGCTATCAAATGGGAGCTCATTGCAGGCATCTTGGAGCCAGCTAGCAACCCCTAAAGAAGCAGTTATCAGGAGTTAGAGTCTGCAAATCACAGTATTCGCTCCTCATTACCCAAAGCTGTGTCTTCCCGTTTAGGGGTTTCTCAATACAGGGAAGCTCCTTGATACATTAGGTTCCTGCGATTGCCCTGCAGCCAGGATGCCAGACACCGTTATCAGAAGAACAGAATGACTTGGATTGTGTGTTTTGTGCTTAGACCCTGTACGTGGAGCCTGGTCTGTGTCTGTGCGACTGCCCTGGCCTGGTGATGCCCTCCTTTGTATCCACGAAAGCCGAGATGATCTGCTGCGGAATCCTGCCTATAGACCAGATGAGGGACCACGTGCCTCCCATTTCTTTGATATCCTATCCAAAGTTTTGAATTGACCATTCACAGTACAGTACAGTTTTCGGAGGTGGTTGTTACTTCTGGTTTTCCGATCTTTTGTGAACATAGGTATGCCAATAATCACCATCCCTATCGCATGTAGACCGGTGGCACTTAATTTTAATAAAGGGGTCTATTTTTAAATACTGCTTCCCTTTAACTGTTTGTTCTTTTTGTATACAATACAAATGCTATGTTTAGTTTCAATAGTGTTATTGCGGCTGTGTTTGGATCCTTGATATATATATTTTTTAATGGATTCAAGATACGAGGAAGAGTTTCAACAGCAGCCTGCTGTGGTGTGCTGTCGATGTTGTAATTGCAATATTACTTACTTTAATAAATCCCTTTCTCAAAGTAAAAATACCTTCTGAGGCACGTTGAGGGTATACAGAATTATTTTGACAACGTTAACTTTTTCTTCCGATGTTCCTTAACTGTACCACGTGTGCCAGCATATTCCACGACACGTGCTAGAGGCCACCTACGGGATTAACATCATCAGGCCACGGGAAGATGAGGATCCAGACCGCGCGCCCTCCGCCGAGGAGTTTCTCACAGCGTATGGGTGTAAGTTTTTATTGTGCTTCTCGTTAGTTGGAAGGATTGCACGAGAAAGCATTATGATATCGTCATATCACTTTTTACAGGTTGTGTTAAATCCCCAGAATTTGTTGGATTTTATAGAGATGTGAGAAGCTTCAATCCCTTCTTATTGCTGGGTGAGGCAAGGAGTGGCTTCTCTGTTTAAAGTTGTACTTCTTAGGAGGTACCCCTTGCCTTGTGATTGACCCGGCAAGATCACAAAACAGAGTCAGCCTCTTTAAAAACTATAAGGAGGTTTTCCACACCAATGATATCCAAGACGACCCTCAGGCAGAGTAAATCCACTCGGCTAATGTGCCTCTCAAATAAGAGCCAGGCTGGAATCGAACCTCCTTTGTGCGTATTGAGCCCCTATGCGACCCACATGATTTGAATGTTTGTAGGATCTAATCGACAGTATTGAGAGAGATGCCAGAGAAAGAGAGAGCTCTAGCCACAGCATTTACACTCCGTTTCATATTGGTTGCCCCTTTTAGATATGAGGGGGTTCATGACTGCTCATGGGCAGCCTGACCAGCCCAGATCGGCCCGCTACATCCTGAAGGATTATGTTAACGTGAGTTACTTTAGTCTGTTTCGATGTTTTCTAGAATATCGTATCGGGTGCTGCTCAATACAAGCCAATATCCACCCTACCTTTTAAATATACAGAATAATATACAGAAATGACACATAGGCAGGGAAGGAAATAAGACTTGCATTGCATAGCGGCATGATTCATTCCTGGTTTCACTATGAATTGAACCAGACACACCTGAGCTTGTTACCTGTACGCTGGGGCTGATGAAGCTTGTGATAAAATCTGGAATAGGTGAAACTGCTATGCCATAGGAGTGTTCTTTCCATCCCAGGTATGGCTATATATGGTACAAGCCATTTGATACAAACTATCTGGTGCAAATAAGTTTCTCATCAATTCAGTATCGGGGGGTACTATATATCATACTTATGTTTTCGATAGAGAATGGGATAAGATGATCTGGAACAAGCCCCTCATGAAACAATGTTTTGACAATGCACAGAAAACCTATCCATATCTGTCTGTCTGTCTATCTATTCAAAACATAATAAGTCTTTGTTATTATTATTTTTTTTCCTTCCAATTATTAGGGGAAGCTTTTATACTGTCATCCTCCACCCCACATAAAAGCCAGTGATTTTCAGCCCCAGCACAACAAGAAGCTAAATGATGAAGAGGAGCAAGGTGCCATGAAGACTGGCAAGCCCCTGAAAGTGAAGAGAATCGAGAACACTGTGGATAAGAACTTCTTCCACCAGGCAAGTTTTTACATTCTGACAATGTGGTGTTTTACTGCCAGATCTGCAGTGGTTTTCTCAAACAGTGTGCGTGCAGTGAATATCAAAATAACAATAAAAATGAAAATATGGGTAGATACTCCTCTGCCCTGTACTTTAGTGTTTTTTTTAAATTTATTTATATTTTATCATGAATTAACTATTAGTGACAGGTGAAAATGAAGCTCTTCTCTTTATCCTGGTAAGCAAAACAGACAGTGATCATAAGAGTTTCCTGGTTATACTCTGCAATCCGCAGTACAAACGTGTGTGTGTGTGTTGCTGCTTCTTTGATGCAGTGTTTGCAGCTGTCGAATCGTGGTCTGTAAAGGGATGCTGACCCCCTGCATTGTCTCTCGCAGGAGAATGTCCGTGCACTGACCAAGGGCGTTCAGTCAGTCATGGGCTACAAACCGGGAAATATGCCAGCGGCACCCGGAGCCAGCGTGGAAGGCATGGCAGGAAAGCCTTGGAAAAAACACGGCAACAGGAACAAAAAAGAGAAAGTGCGCAGGCTCAACAAACACCTGGATGCCTGACCTTACACAACACCTGCGATGAGACTGCATCAGAAAGACAGCACGGGGAAGCGGTCTACTAATGACAGTTTTCATGACCTGCGCAATAACATGCGTCATTGAAGCGAATTATTCAGCCTGCAGTTGGTTATTTTAAAACTTGCTACTTTCAATTTGAAGTTAAAAAAACAAACACACATGTATCTATTTTCTATTTTAAATCGTAGTGTTTTTACAGTGTGATGAATTTATTCCAGTGTTTGAACTTGCTGGTTCCTATACAATAACATTTGTGTGTCCTGTTGACATTACAGGTTAACTGTTAAAGATGTGTAGGTCTTAACAGATTTAAAGAAAACAAAAAAACAGTTAACATTCTGTATTAAGACAGGAAATAAACCCAAACTGTGGAAATTGAACTTAACCATCAAAAGCAGTCTGGTGTCGGAGCTGGTTGACTGCTTGTGGCTTTTGACACATATTGTGTATTCCTGCTATACTCGCAACACACACCCATAAGCAAATACTGTACAACAATGCCCGGTGGCTGTTATTGAGTCACAATTACATTTTGAGATGTCACGTCTCTGTTTTCACAAGCGGGGGTGGTGTGGGGTGGGGTTAGGAAATTAATCAAGCCTCACTGTAGCGCCTTATCGAGAAAGTTAATGAGAACTGGCTGCTGAAAAACCCTGCCCATGTTAACCTTTAGCCTGCTAAGATTTCTGTTGGGAGTCTGTCAGCTGGCAGGAGGAGTTGACAGACTGGTGTCATTCCCCAGATGAGTTATGTGGTCCAATTAATCAAAAGAAAAAGATTCTTTCTTGTACAGCAAGTGGACCAAGGTGGAAATCATATTACTCTAGATCACAAGCATTTCTTTACTGACAGAAACCCGAGAGGTTTAGGACTAAAGATTGACCTGTAACTAATCTGTCTGGACAAAACATTTTTCATCCTCTGTATTTAAAATGCAATTAAAATGATGTATACCCGCCTAGGCCTGTACGCTTGTTATAAACAAATGTCGGGGGGGGGGGGGTAGCATTGGCCTGGGCCAAGGAGCTATTTTGAAGCTGCTGTGATTTAAACACGGTCAAGGTGCTGCATTTATTACCATGGTGATGATGTTGCACTTCAGTATTTACATGTATCAAGAGCCTCACTTATCTAATAGGGCGTTGTGATCTGTGCTTTCATGAAGCTGATTGTGCTGATTTTGCATTGGACAGCTATGGCATGTATGTGTGTTGGGTACGTTATTTTTTTTTCTTACCATTTGGACTACATTTGTATGGCGGCGTGCCCTTGTCTGACACATTCCTAAAATGTAAAGCAAATAAATGGCTCGATAATCTTGTAAAAGTAAATGAAAAAAAAAGAAGATGATCTCAACAAGATAGTTTAAGGGATTTTCTTCCAGTCTGTCAGCAGGGCTTAGACAAAGACTCCAACCCCAGCTCTTTGCTGTCCTGTGTAGATGGTCTTAATTACATGCATGGACACACACACAGAAATGTATTCCCTTCTAAAACAGTTTTTGTATGGAGGCTTCTGTCTGAGCAAGGCTTTTTTGTAAAACGCGGTGGTGTAAAATGACATGGCCTGTAGTAGGAATGTACAATGCAGGGCTTGTTATTTTCAGCTCTACCCTAATCGGATTCTGTGGGTTTTGCCAACGCTGTGAATGCCTCTGTTTCCTTGACCCTAGTGGGGTGGTAAACGTAATACTTTGTGTCTGTAAACAAGTTTTCATTCTTTTACGTCCAGGCCTTGAGGCTGCGATAATAAAATAAACAAAAAACACACAAAACACATTAAACTAAATAAATAAACAAAGGGTAAAAAGCTGAAAGAAAATGGCTTGTATAGTGAAGTTATTTTGAAAGCTAGATGGAGAGAATGGAAGAGGTTGACAATTCTCTGCTGCTGATTTTTTTTTTTTAATTTTCCATATTCGGGTACATATTGAAACATGGAAAATGTGTTTTGGATTTTTCAGGTACACAAATTTACTCTGCTATGTAACATTGTCAGTATTGTGTGCTTTTCCTTAGTTTTACTTCTAAACAGGAATTTGCTGACCATTTTATTATGCGTGACCGGCAAACTTGTCCTTAATTTAACAGCATTAGGCAGTGTGATGGATGTCTATGGATGTGGAAGCATTGCAAGCTAGCATATTTTAGCGTCCCTGGAAGGTACATTGTAAAACCAACATCAATCAATAAATACTCGAAAAAAGATTCTCCTAAAATAATGCGGGGCGACTCAACCTGCTCTTCAGCTTTCCTTTGAAGAATTCTAACGGGCTGGTATCTGTTTTTGGAAGGGAGGGGGAGAGAGAGGGCGCGCAGGCGGTGCAGTGGGAACTTTGTCAAGCAAGGAAGAAACTTACGCTCTCTCCTGTAAGTTTCATTTGATTACTCTCTGTGACGAAGATAACTGTTCTATACAAAATAATGTTGGTATGTCAAGTCAATTGTGTCGTTGTTTCTGGAATGTAGTGATTAACTACAACAATAGTTTTTTTTTCCTGTTTTTTCTTACGGCCAGGAAGTGATTGAACAAATCCGTCATTGAACTGGAAAGACACAACTTTGGTGGAAAAGAGGGATTTAATTACTGTTTTCTTTTTAAAAGTATTTTTTTCATGAACTATTCTTAAGTAATTTTACACCTGCCTGTGAAAAACCAAAAATCAAAAAGATTTTCTGTAGTTTCCGTTGTGATGGAACGTTGCAGACTTTTAAATCTTTGATCTTCAAAATACTGCAAGAATTTTAGCCTACACATATATTTAAATGTAAGATATAACCATTTTCATTATATATATATATATATATATATATATATATATATATATATATATATATATATATATATATATATATATATATATATATATATAGGCTGGCAACATTATGGGTGATGTAGGAGAACTCGCCGGTAGTGGGTTGAACCAAACAGACGGCCTCGGTGTGTCTGAGATCATTTCCCTGTGGCACAAGGAATATTTAACCAAATGCTTCGCAAGCGAGAGAGTTTGTATGTCATTTGGTCTGTGGGTCATATCCGCCTTCCTATGGATCGTAGCACATACGATGTAAGTATATAATTCACCCGAACAGATACTTTCACCATTATTATTATTATTATTATTATTATTATTATTATCACCACAGGTGGGTCATCCTCTAAATCGAACTGAACAGCGATTGCAGCGTGCCGTATCGGACGCGAGATGACCCTGTTCAGGTGCACTAATTTAGTAGGCATGCTCGTCCTAAAACGGAAGCCTTTTGAAGCATTTTGTTGAGTAAGGTTGGCTAGCCTATGGCAGTCGCATGATGCGCTTCATGCTCAGTGCATGGCCAGGTAGACCCGCATAACCCAGTGTCTCAAGAGAAAGACATCACTAAAATGATCCCAGAATCTCATCAAGCAGCTTCTTGAAGGATCCCAGGGTGTCAGCTTCAACAACATTACTGGGGAGTTGGTTCCAGGCCCTCACAATTCTCTGTGTAAAAAAGTGCCTCCTATTTTCTGTTCTGAATGCCCCTTTATCTAATCTTCATTTGTGACCCCTGGTCCTTGTTTCTTTTTTCAGGTTGAAAAAGTCCCTTGGGTCAACATTGTCAATGCCTTTTAGGATTTTGAATGCTTGAATCAGATCGCTACATAGTCTTCTTTGTTCATGACTGAATAGTTTCAATTCTTTAAGCCTGTCTGCATATGACATGCCTTTTAAACCCAGAATAATTCTGGTCACTCTTCTTTGCACTCTTTCTAGAGCAGCAATATCCTTTTTGTAACGAGGTGACCAGAACTGAACACAATATTCTAGGTGAGGTCTTACTAAAGCATTGTAATGTTTTAACATTACTTCCTTTGATTTAAATTCAACACTTTTCATTCTATATCCAAGCATCTTGTTGGCCTTTTTTTATAGCTTCCCCACATTGTCTAGATGAAGACATTTCTGAGTCAACATAAACTCCTAGGTCTTTTTCATAGATTCCTTCTTCAATTTCAGTATCTCCCATGTGATATTTATAATGCATATTTTTATTGCCTGAATGCAATACTTTACACTTTTCTCTATTAAATGTCATTTGCCATGTGTCTGCCCAGTTCTGAATGCTGTCTAGATCATTTTGAATGACCTTTGCTGCTGCAACAGTGTTTGCCACTCCTCCTACTTTTGTGTCGTCTGCAAATTTAACAAGTTTGCTTACTATACCAGAATCTAAGTCATTAATGTAGATTAGGAATAGCAGAGTACTTAATACTGATCCCTGTGGTACACCACTGGTTACCTCGCTCCATTTTGAGGTTTCTCCTCTAATCAGTTCTTTCTGTTTTCTACATGTTAACCATTTCCTAATTCATGTGCATGCATTTCCTTGAATCCCTACTGCGTTCAGTTTGAGAATTAATCTTTTATGCGGGACTTTGTCAAAAGCTTTCTGGAAATCTAAATAAACCATGTCATATGCTTTGCAGTTATCCATTGTCGATGTTGCATCCTCAAAAAAATCAAGCAGGTTAGTTGGACATCAGACACCATGCTGACTGTCTCCCTGGTTTTGTTTTATTCATAAAAATGTTGCAAAAACTAGTAAAGTGCCACACAATAAGATACTCCTATATTTAAATAATAATATCAAAACAAAAATGCACGTTTGATGTATTCAATTTAACTGACTGAAACGTCACATGTATAATTAGGATTACATAAACAACACATTTAAAGCTTAACCGGTGAGTTAAAATGCAAGTATGATCCGCTAGTGTGGAATGTGCACAAAAAGACAGGTACAATTAGGCCTATCGATACAGATAATGAATATGTATTTTAAATGTGTTTGCCCAAATCACGCCTAATATAGCCTAATAAAAATGCTTTTATCATTAATAGGCTTATATGTATTACTGTATTTGCTTTTTTCATATTTTTGACTTTTTTTGCCGGTGCTGTCAATATCCTCAATGTTTTTAATCAAATGTTTGTAAAGAAGATGTACAAGATTTCTGAGTTTGTCTTTACACCTTAAATTGTGAATTTCCATCCGCACTTGTAGAGTCTTATTCTAAGTTAGTCCTCATGGTCTGGCTAACTGGTTCCACTTGTTCAGACTAGCTAAACCACTTGCTGTATGGTACGCCGCAATCAGGACTAACTTTGTACAGATCTGCAGGATTTGCTAGACCGCTTTTTAGTCCTGGTACGCTGCAGTCGACCCTCAATGTTTACGTGCATGTCCGCTGTTGCATAGCATTGGAATGTTAAAAGGACACTCATATGTTACTCATATGTTCAATATGCACAGTATAGTAGGGTAGACTATATAGAAACGAAGTTCAATATGTGCAATATTCCAATTTGAAAAGCAGCAAGAGAGCCATATTATTATTTAATAAAATGTTTGCTACTGATTACAAATGTCTTGAGCCATTTCTCAGCATATTCAGATCAAAATCCATCCTGAAAATATGTTACTTTAAAATAGAATTAACCTTTATCTAAATATATAAAGAGGGCGATGAATGAAACCTCTCGTGATTGTGAATTGTACCAACAACAACACTGGCACAGGCAAAGTATTTCACAGTGATACACACTTAATAACAATAATAATAATAATCATAATCATAATCATAATCATCATAATCATAATAATAATTGTAATAAAAAAAGCTCTGTCCGTTGGTGGTTGTCACTCCCTTGCTCTGAAGAAAAGTTTGGTTTGCAACAATAAATGACAAGTGATGTCAGAGCCATGGGCATTGAGGCAGTAGCTGAAATACCTCCTCAGAAGAGCCTAATAAAAGCAATCAGAATGTCCTCATAACCAGGCCATGGTGCTATTACTGCTGGCCTCGATGTAAGAGAGTATGTCTCAGAATAGCGTTTAGTTGTTTGCCTATTTCCAATGTAGGACTGATTATTAGGCCTTGACACAATTCTTAAAAACCTACAGCGAATCTTCATGGCCAGTTTCTGCTGACATACATTTTGAACAAAGCATTGCTGCCCTTGCAAAGCTATTGTTCCAGCTTGGAACTGGATGTGTCATCGAACATTCTGTATGTCAAAGAAATCTGAAGGAGTGGGATCACTGATGAGGGTCATTCTACTATACAGGGGGTTCTCCCACGCACAAAGCATTTCCGCAGATTGCATTTGCCTGCCTTGCTTTTTGGTTTTATGAATGAAAGGCAATTTAATGAATTAGAAAACAGGTGTATATTTTCAATACAAACAATGAATTCACTCAAACTTGCTAAGCAGCTTATATATTCACTTTTAAAAGTTTTCTATTGTAAAAGCAAAACAAAGTGTACTGTAATAAAGCATAGTGAAAGCATGGCAAAACATAGGTATGCATTGTAAAGAATAGTGAGGTATGGTAAAGCATATTAAAAAACATGGCAAACCAGGCTAACTAAGGAAAATGCATAGTAGCCATGGGAAACACATGAGAAAACTGCAAAAATTCTGTGCAAAAACACCTTGGTAAAATTCTATAAGGGGTAAGCTTGCATAAATCCTATCAGTATACACAGGATACAACTGAAGCACTCAAGAAGGAGTTTGCAGATTCATTTTGCAGAGCAGATCTGCAGTGCCAGAAGCAGCCAGTCCACTCTAGCAGCTCTGCGTTCATCACCATCTACAGCTTTCTGGGGAACATGAGGCTGTGTAGTCCAGTGGTTAAAGAAAAAGGGCTTGTAACCAGGAGGTCCCCGGTTCAAATCCCACCTCAGCCACTGACTCATTGTGTGACCCTGAGCAAGTCACTTAACCTCCTTGTGCTCCGTCTTTCGGGTGAGATGTAATTGTAAGTGACTCTGCAGCTGATGCATAGTTCACACACCTGAGTCTCTGTAAGTCGCCTTGGATAAAGGCGTCTGCTAAATAAACAAATAATAATAATAACACCGTGGGAGTCCTCTTAGCAAAACAGCTCACTGTACAGGTACAGTACCTGAGACAAGCTCTCATTCACTGTTCTATTATTTAATAAGCAGATCTCTACATGACCAGGGCTCGTGGTTTCTAGCCCTAACCTCTTCCATTATCCACGGATGTCTTTCCTCTTTGTTTAAATTCTAGGTCTTTACTGGCGCCTACTTGACCACTGTAGACATTCTTCATCCTCATTTTTTCTTCCCTGTCTGTAAATGGGAGACTTCAACCAGTGGAGGTACAGTATGTGTGAATGGAAATAAACAATCAGCTACTGGGGCTAATTCTGTCGATCCAGGGGGAAATGGGAGCAGTGCCTTGGTTTCCACTGGCAGCAGTCCCAGGTTCAAAGCACTTTCTGTTGGGACTAGGAGAGGAAGGAACAGGGGCCGGCTTGCTGTATGAATATGTTCCATCAACACACAGTTGTGTTTGTGATGCAATTCAAGTGCTCTGTATGGTCTCTGAGGTATAGGGGGCAACCCTGAAAATAAATCTTACTGTGATTTCAATCGTTTCGTTTCACGTTCAGGAAGCAGGAAGAAACTCAAGAATAGGAGGTGGAAGAGGAATGTGTTTGCCGTCACACTGCCCCTTGCTGTGGGATCAGGATACTACATCTCAAAGAACACATTTCAAAGCAAGCCCTTTGAGAACGAGTTTCACAGGACCGGGGGACGCCTGCTAACCACATTTCTGCAGGTAACTGAGTCACACTTCTCCGCATTATGACTTTTATTACTAATATTTAGTTTTCCAATTTTAAATACATAATAATTACCTCTCCTGTGTCAGATACGAGCTAGGAACAAAAAATAAATTCAATAAACCTGCTTAACAGTGCCGAGCCTTGTGGGCACTGGTAAGAGCAGCACCTGACAGACACATGGGTATTACAGTTCCACTAGGAAAGGAATCACAGTGGATGGCAGTGCCTCCTAATGGTCATTATGTAGAATTGCAGATGGCAATAGGAGGTTCAGAGACTCGCATACATTTGTTTCATTTTATAAACCTTCCTGCAGATTTGTATTGTCACAAACACCAAACACTGAATCTGAAGGAGCTAGGTTAAGCAGACAAGATTTCTCACTAATGCCCTCAAGGAACATGACTTTATTCCAAGGGTCTTAACAAACAACACGACTCTACTGAGGCATTCGCTACAGTGTTTTATCTGCTTCACTACGGTTATTGTCAGTTTTAACTTTGATATTTGTCTCTGCACAACATGATATCCCATTGCTTTATCAGACCTGTACTCTAGTTTAGGATCTCCAGGTGTGGTTTCTCTTCTCAGGATAACACAGAAATCCTGGGCTATGCACTGGGCTTGGTGGCATTCATCATCTGCTGGACGGCTAAGTTTTCTCACATCTCCAGAGCAGTGAGTAGCATCTAACTTGTATATGCTGTTGTTTGTTCTGCATGTGTGAAAACAACTTCTGATTGTTCTGTTTATTGCATATCCACACCTCTATGGGCAAAGCAATCTATATGCAGATCAAATAATAGAAGCCTATTATTTATTTTTATTTTTTTTAAATCATAGTTTAGAATTTCAGGTTAATAATTTTCATGCTCACTCTGCCCATCCTAAAAGGGTTTTCTGTTGCTTTAACTTAAAATCACGACTGCATTGACATTATAAGGGCATCACAAGTATCAATATGAGAGTTTAAGTGCAATTATGAGATGTGTAGAAATAATGAAAATAATTGCACCTGTATTGTAGTGAGAACCTACCAAGCAATTGTCCTGTGCAGCGTTGCTGTGTTGAGATGTAATTACAGTCTCTATCTCCCTCTGTTTTATACTGTGCTGTGCAGCGTTGCTGTGTTGATTACAGTCTCTATCTCTATAAGTAATAAAACACAAAGCAATAGAGATCATGGGTGTTAAATGCGTACCATTTGAGACGTAACCCTTCTGTGTGTAAGCTAACCCCCGGGTGTTTCTCTCAGTACAAAGTGAGGATGTTCTCCGCAGTCCTTATCTGGTCTCAGGTGTTCTCCATCTTGGCCAGTGTCCTCTATGCAGCATCCATCTTATTCCACGACAAACAGCTCAAGTACATCCTGACAGCGTTGCCGTGGTTACTGAACTCACTGGGCTGTTTCAGCCCTGGGCACTGCTGTATCCTTTGCAGGATTAAAAAATACAATTTATGTAATTTCTGTATTTGCCATTTTCCAAAATAAATTCAGTTGAAGGACTGTGTATTGCAAGAACTGCCATTGTGTGTGTTGTGCATATTGCATTATTAATTGTCAACCTTTTTATGGGATGATTCACTTTTAAGAACATATCAAATTCAAACCTGTATTAACAAAGGAAGAAACACACAGAGCTGCTGTCTTCACAAAAGAGAGAAGAATATCTGTCTTCCTTTTGAATCATTGCTTTCCTTGCCGCACTTTGACCGTTGCCCCTTGACCCAACGCTCACAGATTCTGCTGCTGCTGTGCTGCACGAAGCCCAGTGCCAGCCAGCAGACAGACCTTGAGAGAACCAGGGGAGCCAATACCCAGGCTCTGCTAGCCCAGGGGAAGAGGAGGAGCTGCACGTGAAATCAAACAAAAACCAAAAGTGAGACGCTGGGTATGGTTTGACTTTATATGTATCGTTTACTGTGAAACAGCACAGACTGCTTAATGCTGTATCTGGAACCAGAGGCAATTGCCTGGGGTCCCAGGCCATGGGGGGGGGCCCACTTAGGCTGAGTTAGGTCATATCTACAGAGTAGTGAAAAACAAATTGAACGCTAACATTCATAATAGCACCGCATATGTCACCTTATAGTACCACATATGTCATGTTCATGATGCTGTTTAATTTTACGACAATTGTAATATGTAAAATGGTATCATTGCCTTTTAACAGGTATGTAAATATAATTAGGCCAACTGGTCTTTTAGTTTTGCATTCTGGATTTTTTAAGTGATTTGTTTATTTCTTATGTCAAAGTCATTTTCCAAGCAAAGTAGCAGCGGAAGTCATCCCATATGCGGGTGGGAGGAGGGAGGAGGGAGGAGGGAGGAGGGAGGAGGGAGGAAGGAGGGGTCCACACCTGAGCCTCTGTCCGGGGCCCCTCACGAGTCTAACGCTGGCTCTGTCTGTAACTGCCAGCAGCAAACAGGAAGTATCTACAGAAAGGTCTTTCATGGAGCTGCTGGTCCACTTTGTGCTCACATGGTCACAAACAGACTTTCTGTAGGGTTATACTGTTTGCAGTCCCTTGATCTAATCAACAAAAGAAATGTGTTCCATTAACCTTTGTGGATTTAATTACCCATGTTTTTTTTTTTCTTTGTAAAAAGTATAAAGCAGCTTCTGTGATCAGCTGTAATTGCAGCACACATCAAGAACCGCTTTGCATGCATAACTAATTAAAGCCTGGCTTGAAGTGTTTTATAGCACTGTATACACACTGTATAAATGAGTATATTGAGGGCAGAATGTCAGCCGTTTTTTCTTCTTTGTAGGATTCTGACTGGATACCACTTAATACACTCCCTAACAACCGCTACCTACACAGAATGGCTGAGATTGGAGATTTCATGGACCTGAGCATGAGCACAGCTTTGTTTCAGTGTGTCGCTGTGGTGGCTAAAATCCCTGAAATCCCTACACAGCATGTGGTTTCGTTTCTGATCCATGTTCAAATCATGTCTTCATTTGTTGTTTTGCATACGGTACAACAGTGTAATAAAACCCAAATGAAACAACCGTGTAACATTCAAAGCTTTGGACAGACATGAGCTACTGCAAAGAAATGTATGTGTGTTACAGGTTCCATTCGGAGCGATAAGGCTTCCAGGGGAGGGAGAGGTTAGCCCCACAGAGATCTCCAAGGACCCTGAACCGCCAGCCTACCCTCCCCTTGAAGGTGATCCGTGCTGCCCTCTCTTCCTCCTCCTCCTCCTCCGGCAGCGTCTCAGGCGGTCCCTCCATGACCTCGGAGCTCGAGGTACACGTGCTTGGCACTGCCAGCCATTCCTCTCATAGGGTGACCAGCTCACGCCACTAGACTGGAAACAGTAAATGCATGGCAATTTAACTTGTGTTGTAGCTACTCAAAGTGTCATAAATGGTAGGCATGTAGTGGAAGTTGCATGTGTTAAAGACTCTCTGTTATGATGTAATCCGGTAGCATTGGTCATTCTATTCTTAACCCATACTCTACCACATAACAGATGTGCTTCCATCTGTCACGTTTCCTTAGAGCGCCACACTGAGGTGTCATACAACCAGCCCTTTGCCAAGTTGAAAAGGGTATAACGTGAATATTGCAATATTTAGGATTGGAAAAAACTAGGATCCATAACAAGATACAGTATATATATAATGACTAGCGGCTAAATGTAAGGGGCTTTACAGTAGTTAAAAATGACATTTAAAATAACTTCTTTGTGTTTTACAATTTAATACTAAACTAAAAATGTAGGCAAGACGTACTTCTTTTATAGTCCCACAGGTGGCAGTATTGTATAATACACAAACTGATGGATACAAATTATAGCTGAATTTGACTTTTTACTGCCTTTTGTTGTATATCATGTTTACTGCTTTATGGGAATGTTTTTGTATTATAACTTAATAACAATTAACATGTTAACAAATGTGTTTCATTATTTGTTGACAGTTACTATAGTAGTTATTAAAGTAGTCGATCATATCGGTGAAAAGGGTTTCAATTTGTTCAGACATTTTAAAAGACAACAGCATGTAGTAACCTAGTAATTATAAACAACCATCATCAAAATAAAAAAATAAAAGAATATTTGGGCATTTGTAAGTAAGCTTGTAAAATAAAGCATGACCCAAAACCTTGAATAATTTTATATTAGCAGAAGAGAATCCTAGCTTTTCTAGAACTACCTCCCTCATGAGATGGCATTCCTGTTTTAGACTTGTCCCAGACACTTTCTTGACACGTTGTCTTCTGTCTCATAGTAGGACTAGTACAGGTAAAAGAGGAGCAGCACCCCTGAGCCTAAAGTCTCTCAGACCCTTGTTACAGGGTCCAGACTTGATCAAGTTTAATTCCAAAAAGAAATGCCCTCGTAATAAAATGAGCACTGAAATATTCGCTATCCTGAATCCTCTACTGCAGGCATCACTTTGAAGTTCGCATAGCCTTGTCACATGGACCTCTGCCTGCAGTTGAATGAATGGCTTCAGGGTGCGCTGACCAGAGCAGACCCAGCTGTCTCCTGTTTCTCTAAGCTGTGAATGATGATATTCTCTGTTCTTTTCAATCATGTTAGATCCTCTTTGTTTAGTTCTGTTGATTTGTTTTCTTACTCCACAGCAACATTATTTGGAAGCCCTAAACAGAGAACAGGTATGGAACCTTATAGTTTTACATTGCATGTGTTTTGTCTGGTACTGTATCACGTATTGGGGTGCAGTGGGGGTGCATTGTATAACCCTCCCAGCTTATGAGTTGGAATTCCTTGGTGAAATGCACTTTGTATTTTGTATAGAAACTGGAATGTATTATCAGAGATATCGGCCAGGGTAAATGTTATAACTAGGATTGTGTGAATAGCGATCAACATCAATTATGCCAGTGGCTCAACATCAATGGTGGAGGAACAATCTGTCTGCAGTATTCAAATATATGCACCAAAAAAAGAAACAAATGCATTTGAAATATTTGTCATTACCTACCTACCTACCTACCTACCTTCACTCCATCTGCACTCAGTGGTTCTTCACCTGAGCCGCATAGTGTACTGGAAAAGCCCCCTCCCCCCACTAACACTTACACAGTCCAGTAACCCTGCTAGGTGAGGAGTGCTATGAGATCCACAGTGAGCCATTCAGCTCCAGCCTTTCCGCCTCCTCCTGGTGTTGAACTGTACCCCAGCTAACACAGCTGTGAGTTACCCCTCCCCACCTCACAAACACAGATTACATCAGTGTACAATGATGTGTCCCCAATTCCCTCCGCTAGCTTCGATTGGGAGCCTGTAGCTGGTGAGGATCTGGGATTACAAAGAAAGGGTTGGGCATGTATTAAATAGGCAGGGTCTGTGGGGGATTGAGCATTCTCTGCTTCTATTTTGGGTATCGTTTTTAGAAATGACTAGCTAACGTTGGCATGTCTCACGAGTGGTTACATTAAGAGCTGGCCACACCTCACAGCAACAAAATACAAAAACTCATCCAAAACAAAACACTGCTTAGAAGTACACGTCTAACTCTCTGCTGTGCATTCTGATCTACATGTCTAACTCTCTGCTGTGCATTCTGACCTACACGTCTAACTCTCTGCTGTGCATTCTGATCTACACGTCTAACTCTCTGCTGTGCATTCTGACCTACACGTCTAACTCTCTGCTGTGCATTCTGATCTACACGTCTAACTCTCTGCTGTGCATTCTGATCTACACGTCTAACTCTCTGCTGTGCATTCTGACCTACACTTCTAACTCTCTGCTGTGCATTCTGATCTACACGTCTAACTCTCTGCTGTGCATTCTGATCTACACGTCTAACTCTCTGCTGTGCATTCTGATCTACACGTCTAACTCTCTGCTGTACATTCTGATCTACACGTCTAACTCTCTGCTGTGCATTCCGTTCAAAGGATTTTGAGTTCTTTAAGTTTTGTGATAAGTAACAACCATTCTCAATACTAATCTGTTGGAACATGTCAGATACACCAACTCATATGCTCAATATTTAGTTCTACAAATATCAATATATAGTTCAGTTATAGTTATTCAGTTGATTTTAATGATTTTTGTATTAAACATTGCCACCTTTGAAATAAAACAGAGCCTTACTCCCCTGACACTTTTAAAGACTAAAAACTATTTTTTAAATAAACTTAATACAAAAGGGCTATTTTTAAAGGGGCGTTATTTAAAGTGCTCAGGAATAGGATTTATTCTGGCAACCTGTTTCATTTAACAGGGACCTATCGTATTGGGAGGAACTGGTTTTGACTTTCTAGGCTTTTTTATTATTTTGTAAAAAAAAAAAGGCTACAGTAGGTTTAAGTGTCAGTTAATGCACTTTAAAAAATATAGTTTTGATGCCTGGATGGTATGCAAAGAGAAGCATGACCCCAATCAAGTCTTATATTGGCTGTCCATAGAGACACGCACCACTACTGTAGTACTACAGGAATGGAAATAAGACTCCTATTGCATAGCAGTTTCACCCATTCCAGGTTTTAATATGTACTATCTTAGCCACAGTGTGTAGGTAACAAGCTCAGGTGTGTCTTATTAAACTCATAGTAAAACCAAGAATGGATGAAACTGCTATGCAGTGGGAGTCTTAGTTCCATCCCTGTACTGTAGCACCATAGACTATATCTGTGAAGTCATTTATCTGGGGACTTGTGTAGGATTGAATTACCTAGCATAGGGCCTAGGCTTTATATTTCCCGCATCTGACTGTGTTGTTTTTGGCTTTCCTTTTGTCACAGAAATAAAACCAAAAGCTTTCATCTAACTAACGCTAGTCAATGGTCGAGTCCAGTGATTCCTCCTGAAAGACCATCATCAATAATCACAAATCATGTGAAGATGCAAAGGCATGTACCAGGAGGAATTGGAGCTTTCTCATTTGAGCTGAAACAAACAAGACTTTCTATCTAAGGGTTCAGAGATTAGGGCCCACTTTCTTTTCTTTTTTTCCTTGCTCCATACTCAGCACTTTGTAAAAACATTGTGTCCTTACTTCCTTTGTTTTTTATGCACCATACTAAATAATAAGTTCCCAATAGAACTGTCTTGATTGGGACCGGTTCCCTGACCTACTGTATCAGAGGGTCGTTAGTTTGCTTCCTTTGGACCAGCAGTCTGCTTTGTTATCAGCTCCCCGACAGAGAGCTTTCATCCCCTGTCATGTCAATCCTGAGTCTGATGAGAGCCGAGCCAGTCCCTCCATTACAGGGGCCCTCGCCCTCATCAATTAGTGCTGTTTAAAATCTCCCTAAAAACATTAAGAATAGAAAAGCTATTTAGATCCATGGCTGGCCTTTGATCTCATGTGGTGCCAATGAGATGTCGGAGCAATACTGAATATTCTAAGTGATGGGCAGTTAATGAATTTCCTTTCCTGTGATATATGGACAATGTGCAGATTAGAAGTACAATGTAGAGGAAATTCTTTTCCTCAATTGCATTTCCTAGAATGATTAATTTTTTTTTTTACATAAAACTATGGTAAATGCAAATTTTACAGTTTCTGCTGTCTCTCTGGAAAAAAAGAAAAGTTAATTCCAGTTAACAGTAAGTGCATAATTACCCTAAGCAAATTTACAAAACGAGGGATGGCTCTTCTGCTCGTCCCTTTTCCTAGTAGCTGGCTGATCTCAAATCTTTGTCAAGTCGTGTCTTAAAGGATCCCAATGATTTAGCATCAAAAACATGGCTAGGTAACACATTCCACACCCTCACCAGTCACTGGGGAAGGAAGCATCTCCTGCTTTCTGTCGTAGGTCTGCCTTCACTTCATTTACAGCTGTGTCCTCTGGACCTGGTTTCTGTATAGATGTATAATTGGGAGCAGTGCATTTCACCTTGGCATTCTATCGTGGGATTGAATGCAAGGTAGTTTACAAAAATAAGATCTGCTTCAAAAAAAACTCTCAGTTAGAGCTCTCCACAGCTGTTGTATAACAAGATATAGTGCTGTACACAAGATGAACTACCACAGTGCAGAAACAGTTTTCACATCTGATTTAACTAGAAATCTGTAGCGAGCCAAACACATACTAAACCATTTGGGCTAAGAGGAAGCTGGTGCCATTAACAATGCAGACGTTAGGTGCCAGCCTCATGGGCAGTGATTTACTCTCAGGGCGAGGCTTGCTCTGTCGTTTTACCATTTGCCATGCTTTGTGTGTTGCAGCTTTCCTGCACGCCTTGTTAAACAGCTGTGCTTTGCTTCAACAGCAGCAAGTATTATGCCATGTTTACACAGAGCGTTTCATGTTTGTGAGGAGCTGGTGAGAGACACTTTCAATGTGGTTTAGAGTGACAGTGTGCCTCTGGGCATGTGACTCATTCCATTTAATAACACCATCTGAAAAACTCACTGCTTTTTCAGCCCTGTGTGGGGATGTAAAAGCACAGTTTCACATAAGTCTAATTTATCCCTTTCATTCTTTGAACTTATGCAAGTACAATAGACCATCCCTTTAGAGCAGATCATGAGCGTGTAATGACTGAAGACAACAGCCTGTGGCAGTCTATCCCTAATCCCGAATAAATAACTTGTAATTAATAAATAGATTTATGGTCTTGTGAAGTTTCTTTGCAAGCTTGAGGCAAAAAAAGTTATTAAACTTAATATGAAGATTGCATAGCATTCTAATTGTGCAGGTGTTGCTGTATATATTATTGAAGTAGACGGCAACAGTGCTTTGTGTCACTCACAGTGCCATTACTAGTACAGGCAAGGCTGACTGGCAGTACCCAGAGACAGGTGCTATTTAAATACAGTACAGATCATTTAACACGACAAATGGATTCATCCAAGTTGACTTTAAAACAGGTTTCATGGTAAAATAAAAAATACAGCTACAACTATGAAGCTAGTGTACAAGGTGCATGGAATTGGAGGTACTACAATAATACCATTATTTATATTATAATGTTGTGTGACCATTTCACTGTGTATGGTGGTATGGTAAACTTACTTGATTTGTGTGATATAATATTTCACACAGAGCTCGACCTTATAGAATCAATATAAAATGGACGACATGGCTTACACAAGGCGCGTTGAGACATGGTTTAAATTAGTACAGACGCCATCTAATGCGTTTTCAGGACCCGCCACCCGTGACAATTATGCTGTAATTACTTCACAACACTTTGCCGTTGATATGAAGAATTGCATTACTGTTTTGTCTTTACATACATACATACTAACTCTGCCCAGGAACAGAATAATAATAATAATCATCACAATTCAATGACAAACATATGGTATCTCGGGATATATATTCGCGGCACCAGTTTATTACAAAAATATATATTACCTGTACTGTATATATTACCTGTACTGTAACACTTGAAATGTATTTGCTTACAATTGTAAGTCGCCCTGGATAAGGGCGTCTGCTAAGAAATAAATAATAATAATAATAATAATAATAATAAATAAGTCAAACGTGAAAGCGTATGTTCTACGTTAGCACGCTTCACGCTCGCAATATAGCCGACTAGAAAACGCCGGCGTGTGTGTATTTCAGCGTGGGGGGAAATATATATATATATATATATATATATATATATATATATATATATATATATATATATATATATATATATATATATATATATATATGGATAATGTTGACGTTGCCTTGATTGAGCGTATACTTAATTAAAAAAAAAAAAATTAACATGGTTTCTTTATAACGGTAAAATAAATCAAAGCGGAGAAAAAGCCATGAGCAGAATTTCACCGGACTCTGTAGTTTGAAGTGACCTCATTTCCGGCTCTACTGCTTGTTTCCTGCTGAGAGCAGCAGAGCCAGCATTGAGCGAGTTGTGTGTTTTGACACTTCACTCACACCTTCCTTAAAAAAAGCACGTTTCACACCGAATTACTTCTCAGCATGACTCTCGGGTGATAAATAAAGGGGTCCAGGTGGTTTTGGGTGAGTTGTGTATGTTTTATGTGTATGTTTAACGTCGCCTTTTCATGTGATAGGGCGAGTGATAGTTGTAACAGCACCCCAGCTCCTGCTCGTCTGAGTTGTGTTTCACTATATCATTTTGTGGTAGCGGCGTGTCACGTTGTTGCACAAGGATAGGGGACATTAAACAGCGTTGTCTGTTGAGTCCACATTTCAAAAGTGTAAGACAAGGATAAGATTGACGTATATGTAATTAAAAACCGGTATCTAAACTACCGGTTGTAGTAAATACTCTTATACAAAGGATTTTATGGCTCTCAAGGTGAAATCATATTGCACAACGGTTTCAGTTTTTTTTTGTGTGTGTTTTGCTTATATATATATATGGTGTATTGTTCCTGTGCTTTTTGTTTAAAAATATTGGAATACAAATGTACAGTTTGTGTGTGTGTGTGTTTTATTTTTTATTTTATTGAAGGCCAATAGATTTTAGAGGTTACTAAACAAAAGGAAAAAAAAGACTACATCTAGCGATTATGCGCGTGTGGTTGCAAATATAATAACCATCCGTGGGGATACGAGTAGGACTAGTGTTATTTAAACCATTCACAAATAGCCTGTTCGGATATTATTATTATTTACGCTCTGTACAGTAAAAGCACGATGTGGTGGTGTCATGACGTTCACAACACGGAAACAGCACAAAAAAAAGGTATATTTTCAACCAAACAAAAAAATACTGCGTTTCAAAAACCTTTAGATAGCTTTGTTACAAAGACAATATTTGTTTGGTGTTTTATTTGATAAATCTATATATTTTTTTTACTATGTTAATATTCCGTTCGATGACACGCACTTTATTGTAAGTGTGTCATGTCTGCGTTGTTCCCGGCAAAATAATTCACCCTGGCGCCATGCTAATAATAGTATTAATATTTAAATGTTATCATTCTGTGTCGGTACTGTCTGTGAGAGTGGTGTGTGGTTCTCGTAGTCACTATTATAGTAACAGTAACACACACACACACGAGGATTGTTTTTGTGTGTTGCGATTCAGAATGTCCCTTTGTGAACAAGTGAAAATCCAATGTAACTGTATGTGTTTCAGCTTGTTTGATATTTTCAATATCAGTAAGCATTCCACCATGCTAGAGGTGCCAGAGAACAGCGATGGGGACCGCTGCCTTTTAATCGAAGCGGTGAGCCTAAACTACCCACTGGAGCACTTCAGGTTGAGGTGGTAATTTGTCAAATTTGGAAATAGGTTCATATTTTCCAGTCGCACTCCGACCCCTCAGATAACCCTGCAGTACATTACAAAGCAATGCCATTCACATTTTATAGACAATAATTATTATTATTATTTGTTTATTTAGCAGACGCCTTTATCCAAGGCGACTTACAGAGACTAGGGTGTGTGAACTATGCATCAGCTGCAGAGTCACTTACAACTACGTCTCACCCGAAAGACGGAGCACAAGGAGGTGAAGTGACTTGCTCAGGGTCACACAATGAGTCAGTGGCTGAGGTGGGATTTGAACCGGGGACCTCCTGGTTACAAGCCCTTTTCTTTACCCACTGGACCACACAGCCTTCACACAGCAATGTTGCATAGCCACTTCACAAAAGACTGCATTTAGCAGTTAAGTACACAGAACACGGTCTTGTTTGTGGGTTAGGGGAATGCTGGATCATACTCATGTGTGATAACATTTGTATTAAAACGAAGGTCCTGGGGGTCACAGGCTGGCTGCAGGTGTCACCCGGTGGTTTATGCAGTGCTGAAAAGGGTCACATGCAGGTCCCAGCTGCTGTGTTTAATAAAGCATGGCCTGGCTTGAAATGCTGTGCTGTGCTGTGGGAGTCCTTGTTTTAATTCCTGTTAACCAATGACAGATTTGAAGCAGATAAGAGAAAATCAATGAAACCACGTCAATCCGTTTCATGTGTATAATTTTGTATTGTTTATGCTTAGATAATTATTTGCAACACTGTTGCCAAAGTACAAATTCGAAGGTGGGTCAAAATGTGACATTTCCATGCTACTAGTGCAGTAAGCACCCAAGTTGTGAACACACATATTTTCCAGTTCATGCAGCTGTATAGGGGTGGACTAAAACCACCACAAATACGATATTTCTTTCAATTTTGCATGTATACCATTTTAATTTTTCTTTTTAAAGTGAACCAGAAATGCATTTTCCTGATGGTGCAAGTCTGTGGATCGTGGAACAAGATTTTGGGTCAATTCCTGTTTTTCAATTACCAATCCCAGTTCCTTTTAATTGCTTTCATTTGAAGCCTATTTAATTGACTACGAGTGACTTGAGTTTCAGTAATGTGTTGCCACTCTGAGAAGCTCATTTTAACAGAATAGTGCTGATTGCAGTTTTTGATCAGTGATGTGTTGGAATTGGGAATTCATTTTAAAAAGGGTGAATTTAGGTTGAAAGGGATCTGCAGACTGCATTTGACATCGTACATGTATCTGAGATGCAAACTCTTGTATTCTGTTTTAATAGAAAGCAGTATAAAAATCCAGCTTGGACTATAATTACACTGAAAGGTGAGATCATCAAGAAAGTTCCTTATTATAAATACTTAGGCAGACTTAGTCTGTGTCACCATAGTCCTTTGGGCGAGTACTTAGAACAAATGTACACCTATACTCTCATGTTTAGTCTTGCCTTAAAAAAATACAGGGAAGTCCATTTTCTAACAGGGTGTAGCAGTGGTGAATAAGCATTCACAAATAATGCTTAGTAAACAGTCACTCTGAACTGAAACCTCCCTTCATCTCCCCTGAAATGCCAACCCCATCCGTTTTTCTCCCACTGCTAATTAAAAAAAAAAAAGCCACCTAGCTAACAATTTCAGCCCGAGGGCTACAGTGACACTTACTTTTAATTGGGACTTTAGTGAAGACCGTGTGTGTACGTGAGTATGTTAATTATTGTAGATAGTAATTCATAGCCAGCCAGCATTTTTGTAAATAGCAACACATGTAATGTACAATAAAATAAACATTTTATTAGTTTCATCTGTGTCAATTTCAGGCGGATCTTCATAGTCGGCAAGGTAACACAGCTGAGAGAATTTTTTCTTCTGTCTGTTGCTGTCAGTCTCCGTTTCTCAGCACACAGTACAGTTAGTCGCTCAGTAACGAGGTGCAAACAGGTGATTGATCGATATGTATGAGCGTTCACAAGGGGCTTTATTAAAAAAAAAAAAAGTAAATCTAAATTTATAACGATGTTTATTTCTTAGCAAAATAAAATCTAAGCCTATTTTTAGGGACCCCAACTGTTGTTGTTGATTCCAACTTAGGCACTTTACGTCAGGACTAGCAAGTTTCAAAAGGTACTAGTCCTTCTGGACTAGTAGTATTATTATTATTATTATTATTATTAGTTTTATTTTAGCAGATGCCTTTATCCAAGGCGACTTACAGAGACTAGGGTGTGTGAACTGTGCATCAGCTGCAGAGTCACTTACAATTACGTCTCACCCAAAAGACGGAGCACAAGGAGGTGAAGTGACTTGCTCAGGGTCACACAATGAGTCAGTGGCTGAGGTGGGATTTGAACCGGGGACCTCCTGGTTACAAGCCCTTTTCTTTAACCACTGGACCAAGATTCTTAAAGGAATGGTCCTTTGTTGCTTAACTGCTTTGGTTAATAGGCAGGATACCAACTATAATCTGCGTTCCTGGGATTCTGCTAACCTGGTCGTTCCAAGGGTTGGCACATGTTTGGGTAAAATATCCTTTGCCTGTCGGCTTCCAAAAACGTGTAACTCTTTTTAACCATGATATAAGGAGTACATTTGATAGTCTTTCTTTTTAAAATGTTTTAAAAATGATCTCTGTAAATTGTTTAGGGTTATGTAAATGTTTTGATCCTGATTAAGGATCTGTACATGTTTGGGCGAATGTCCTTTGCTTATGACTCCTATGTGAGTAACTCAGTACCACACATGCTATTGTGTATGTCTGTTGACAGGACCCCCTTGTAAATGAGATCTAGGTCTCAATGGGTTAAATTCCTGTATAAATAAATACGTAAAAAAAAAAAATTCCATAGCTGATTCATGACGATCCATCCCATCTTGACCACATCCTGTCGCCTGATGTTGCGCAACCAATCTGACTGTGCCTTCATTCTCAAAACTGTCTTAGCCCAGTAGTAAACTGTTCACCTCATGATCTCGCCAATGAGACTGTGCGGTTTATTACTCCCTTACATTCAGTGACAGTTTCCCATGTTCTGTTCATGTTGTCCCGTGGTATTTTTTAATGTTTTATTTGATTGTTATTTCCTCAGGTCCTCACTACAGTAGCACAAATGACTTGTGGTTTACACAATCCCTCTGAAAGACAACTTAACCTTTTTAGTTTATTAACACAAACAAACATTCAAAGATATCTTTTATATTACTTTTAGTATTTCATCCTTTTAACCTGCCTTTTTTTAATCAGTATTCTGTAACTATAGCTAAAGAGCTACTCAGTAAAAAATAAAATGAAACATGCTTACTGTATTGAGTACAAAGACGGACATTTCCCAAAAGTGTTTTTGATTTGCTGGCAGTGTAAACTCTCCTTTCGTTTTTACTCATTGTAGAGGACCATTTAGTATGAACAATTATAACTCCTACAGTATCAGTCCAGGATATCAGCTGCTGTGTTTGGGTTACAGCAAGCAGCCCACTGAATGAACTCGCTGACCAGTGAACACCAGGAGGGGTGGGGGCGGGGGTGGGTTAGTCAGACGCACCAGTCAATCTGGTGATAATTTCCCATCAGGCCTTTGGAATGGCAGCTTGGCCTCTTTGTTTCTCTTCTATTGATCCTGAGCTGCCTTGCCTTTGCTAGGCAGCAGCATATGGTACCTGTCTTTTTGTATTGTCATTCTTGGTCTCATACTGTAGCATGGAGAGGGTAAAAATGGCTTTCACCTCCCTGCAACCCTGCCTTTTTTCACCTCTCACAGCAAAGTACAGTTTATTCTTGGATAGAAGTTTAAACTTCTATCCAAGAATAAGAATGAAAGAAATCATTATTAGGGCTTACCACTTAGTACATCTTACTCTACCCTTTCATTAAATATTGAAAATTGCTGGACGAAATGTAGTTTTGGACACATAATAAATATATTTTTCACTGACATTTTTTAAAACATTTTCCGTTATTTTATTATTATTATTATTATTTATTTCTTAGCAGAAATAATTATTTTATAATTATTTCTGCTAAGAAATAATTATAAAATATAAAATATGAGGTCATCATGCATTTGCATCTTCCATGTGTCCCCATATAAAGACTAGAGAGAGTGTTGTTGTTGTTGTTGTTATTATTATTATTATTATTATTATTATTATTTTTTTTTTTTTTTTTTAATCCGTCAGGTCGCCATGCATGTAAGGGTTGAATGGTAATAATTTGGGAATGCTCTTAAGCATGGGGATCATAGTTGCTCAGTTTAACAGTGACAAGAGGTCAGATTACCTTACTATCTAAAATAAACATCAATAACGACAAAATGCAAAGCTGCATTCACGTGTCTGAGTTTATACTGCTGTATAAGAGAGTTCAATTATTACCTTATTGAATTCCTTCAGGCAAGTACATAGATTGCATTTTTCTTAACCAACAGTGGGGAAATTTCATGTTAAAACATAATTGACTAGCATTGTCATAATCTAGGAATGCAAGCCTTAGTTGATATAAATACTTTAATAAATCAACATTGCCTGAAATGTGATAACGATCAAACATTGAGACTGAAGTCTTTTTTGCACATTTCAATATCAATAACTTGAGTGATCAGAGTTTCCTTTAGAGATCATGATACTGGAGATTTCGAGCTTGGATAACGTTACTGAAACACGAAAGCTCAAGATTTATTTATTTTTTCTTTCTTCAGTTTGTCAGACTGAGACTAGCAAGAGCCAGGTGAAAGGAAAACAGCTCTGCTACTTAGGGAGGATACTGCGCTTAAGCTGTTGTGTCCTTGGATTGCTGAGTAGAGACATCTACATTACTTGGGATGACCCTCCTACTTCCCCAGTGCAAATTTCTCAAGTGAGACTCATCGGCAGAGATCAGATAAGCACAGCTCAGAAAGTGCTGACCTGAAGCTGCCCCCAGCGCTCACACATCCACACCTCTGCAGCAGCTGTGCGTTGAGGCGGAAGTGTGATGCTGAGGGTAAGATGGGTTTAAGAGTGACTTCTAATGGTCAGTCAGGGGTGGACAATCCCGGTCCTGGAGGGTTATTCCACTCCTGGGCATTGTTCCAACCCTGTTCTTTAATTGAACCAACTAAACCTCTATCAAGACACTGAAGTAGTTAATCATCACATTTTACCTGTTAAACCCAGAGTGGAATAGCCCTCCTGGACTGAATGGACACCCCTGATTGTAAGTGCTGTGAACAGTTGTGTACAGTATTGTTCTTGATGTTTCAGGAGCTCACAACATGGGTCTGCAGGGATAGGAATAAGACTCCCATTGCATAACAGTTTGATCCATTCCTGGTTTTACTATGAGTTTAATAAGACACCACTGAGCTTGTTACACTGTTGCTTATCAAGCTCGTAGTAAACCCTGGAATTGGTGAAACTGCTTTGCAATAGGCATCTTATTTCCATCCCTGGGTCTGTATGGTTTGTTTGTTTTTTAAAATGTTCTTTATGCAGGTATACAGTGGCAGGCTTGGTACTGTGGAAGAATTAGGTTGCCATTTTTGTATGTTTTGAAATCAATGCAGTATTTCCAGAATTGCAGATGGCTGCTTCCCCAAGGCAGGGAGGTCCTGTTTTAGTCTTTGTCTTGACATGCTGTTGACATGCAGGTGGATTTTTTGTTGTAAGACTGCGGAGAGAAATGATATGCTGAATTAAGAACAGACAAATAGCATTGCACAGCACAGGTTAATTTAGCCATCGTTAGATCCAAGAAAACTAAGATTGAAATTGCAGTACAATGTCTAGTAACTAATGTGGGGCAATCAGTAAGCAGTTTGCATTGCAAATTGGTAAGTAACCTGCACCATGAAAGTACTCCATGAGTATTTGAGTGGTTCCGTGGGGTTTGAAAACTGCTGTTTGATTTACTGTACGATGAAATCTCCTGCAGCACTTACACTTGCTTTGAGCATCAATGATCGACTGTGACCTTAACAAATTCATTAAAAAGAGTACTTGATTGATTGCTCAAGAAATACAGAAGTTCACAACCTGATTTATTTATTTGTATTATTATTTTTAAACTTGCACTCCTTACTAGAGCTTTTAGTTTTTTTTCAGCAGGCAAACAATGCAAATTCTTTGTTCCAGAGAGTTCACTGAATCTGTTGTGGAGAGCTGGATCAGGGTATCTGAGGGTATCTCCGCTGCGTCTGTGCATGCCCATAACCCCCCAGCCCTCGCATGCACTGGAGTCACGGCACTGTGCAGTAATTGTACGCCACAACTTTTCAAAACAAAGCCAGCATGATGGGCTGCCAGCAGCTGTACAATTGGGTTTTTATCTTCTGCTTCGCACTAGTTTTTCCTGCCAAGAGCATTGACTTTAAACGCTGTAGCCGTTTCCCATTGTGATGTTAGATTCTAATTTGTTGTTTTGAATGTTGTGCTTCATGCTATTGGAATGGACCAAAAGACACAAGTGAGTACCACTGATGCAAACCAATCATTATACTGTACTGCTGCTCTCTGTAGAACAAATATTTTAACATTATCAAGTGTTTGAATTGAACCCCTTTCCTATCGGCCCCACACCACTTGAGCTGTTCCTACAGGTTAAAAACACAACTCTCCCTCTCTCTCTTCTTTGAGGCCGTGCCAGTGTTGTTTTGGTGCCTTGCCGTAAAATCTCCCAACACAGTGTGAGCCGTTTAACTGCTGCCAGGTAGCGTTTGCTCGTCAAGCCCCAGCACCGCGCTGAACTAAGTGAAGCTATTCTGCTTATTTTACACACCTGACCGCTTACTAGGATGGGATCAAAAAACATCTTTATCCAGTGCTCACTGTATGATGAAGTGCTGTTGAGTAAAAATAGCAACAGCTGTGAAATTCCCTCAGACTGCTTGAAGCAGCAAAACTAGACTGCTACAAAAAAAAAGGAAAGGGAAGAGATATTTGAAAACAGCGGGCATGAACTTGAACTGTAGGACGAGGAAAAGTAGAAATCGATCAAACTTTTTTAGTGCTCTGTTTAATTTCCATGGTCTTTTAATTTACCTTGGGCCTTCTGTACAGATGGAATTCCTGCATACCTTATCTGCTCTAGGGCAGCAGTGTGGAGTAGTGGTTAGGGCTCTGGACTCTTGACCAGAGGGTCGTGGGTTCAATCCCAGGTGGAGGACACTGCTGCTGTACCCTTAAGCAAGGTACTTTACCTAGATTGCTCCAGTAAAAAAAAACAACTGTATAAATGGGTAATTGTATGTAAAAATAATGTGTAAAAAATAATGTAATTGTATGTAAAATAATGTGATATCTTGTAACAATTGTAAGTCGCCCTCGATAAGGGCGTCTGCTAAGAAGTAAATAATAATAATAATCTGCTCACTAAGTCTGTTTACATTGTTCTTTCTTTTTACAGCTGTTGAATAAATCCAGGAAGAGATGTAGTAATATCTGAGCTACTGTAACATGGATTCAAGGTTCCTACATTTTTTTTTTTACAGTTGCTTTTCGCCCCAGTGCTGCAAAAACAAGCCACTGGGAATCCTTAATAGACACCCCTGAAAACAGAACAAAAGCATAAAATCACGACCTGCTTCCTTGCTCCCTCCGGCTTGTGTAAGACACTGCACAGATTATGCAATAGAAGTTGAGTGGTTGAAGTAATAACGTTTTCCTGCTGCGGATCCCTACAGCATGTCAGGTTGTGTGCTGTATTACGTAACGATGTACTCTTATGTAATGTGTTGATTAACCACACTGCTCTACTAATCCAGAAACGTGATCTGCCTGTAAGTCTCTTTTTTTTCTTTTGTTTTGTTGTTGATAGTTTTACAGCCTGTCCCCACCTGGGCTCCCACGCTGTTACCGCACTCTGCCATCTCCCAGAAATCATTCCCTTTCCAGGGAATAGCGTGTCGCATTATCAGATCAAGCCTATTGACTCTTGACCCTTAAGTGAAGTTCACATACAGTTACAAAGCTGTCGGTCGAGGTTGGAAGAAGTTGTTTGCAGTTCTTTAAGAAGTTTTAGATGGTGTTAGAATAAAGGATTACAGTATGCAGGATTATAACCTTCCTCGAGACAAACTCCCCTATTACTGTACTGGATTAGACGTAACGCACAACTAAATCTGAAACTAAATCTGGCTGTGTCTGTGTGTACGTGTGAGAGTAGAGCTGTTGTTGGCAGAGATACAGCAAGACAGTCGCTACTAAATTCTCGTTACATGGGGTAAACAATAGTTGAAGCTGTTGGTGCTTGTCATTCTGAGTTCTCAGTATTTCTTGATTTCACTGTTTTCATTAAAAAAAAATAATAATAATTTGTGAACTTTCTACAGTAACATCGTACTATAGTGTAAAGTTAGTACAGCAATCTCGCGGAGTTGGTGTGCTTTATTAAACGGGTATGAGCAGCTCTAGCATTTTATAAGCATTTTCTCACCCAGTAATAAAAGGTTTCCCCCAGTCAATATACGTCTGCACTGAACTGTACTGTACTGTAGGTCAGATCCCAGCCCGACAGAAAAAGCTTTTTGACTGAAAGCTAATTATTGAGTTCACCTGAGACTCGCACCGGACTTGACTGTAAAATCGGATTGGAATCCTGTTTTGTTAACTGGGTAAAGGCCAAGCAAGTTGGCCTAAACCAGGTGTCTGAACGCTGAGTTTTTTTTACTTCAGTTTATTATGCTTTGGAATAGGTGTTGCAAGTTATGGATTAAAATTGAACTTCCATGGATTTTTCAATTCTATTAAGTACTGTTAAACCTGATTTTAGTTAGTGAGGTCATTATAGACAGCTTGTTATTGTGTACTAAAAAAAAAAAAGAAAAAAAAAAGAATAATCCAACTGTGGCAGGGCGAAATCCCTAAATGTAAAGTGGGGGTGTTGGGAATATAGCCAAAAAGCCTAGAGGAAAGCATATTGTGGAGTGGTCTCGTTTTTATGCCCAGTACATTTTATAAGACAAGTTTGACCTAAAAGCTTTCAAGATGAGGTCTGCAGGCTGCGGTTATTATATTGTCTGCTGAGTGTGTCGCTTAACAGGGAACAAAAGCCCTTATTATAATAGATTGAGATTAGGAAAGGAAGTGATAAAAAAGCGTATTGAGCTTAAAGCATGGCGAGAACAAAATTCCTTTCCTCCTGAAGTTTCCACGAATTCATGTGAGCGCCATGATGTCAGTCTCATTGTTAAGGGCTCAGGGCTTCACTTTGCACATGATGCTTTGGGTTCTTTTGACTTGACTCCCAATCTTGCAAGTCGCTTGGGTTCAAGTGATGTCCTTTTTTTCTTTTTCTGCATATTACCTATAAACCTAAATAGACCTCTTTATCAGTGTGTTTTAAAACTGCTTTTTGAAGGCCGGTTTATGCATGCATGCAGCTTTTTGCATAGAAATGATCTAGCTCGTGGTGTGGCATGAGCACTTTGAGTCCAGAGCATACAGGAACTGCTACAACAAAACTGATCAAGATCCGCTTCCACTCGTAGTTTGGTTATTCGCACATTGTGAATTACTTTCTTGTGTGAAATTGCATTCAATAATCTGAATAGGGTATGGATTACAAAAGGCATGAAACAGATTGCCTTAAATAAGAGTTCAGCCTGGATAGGTTTCACAGCTACATTGGCAATTACCGGCCATCCAAACTGTTTCCTGTAGGAAATAAATAATATTTCTATTCACTCCAGTGATATGATAAGGAAGACAATACACCTCCAAATAGACAACACAATAGAGCAGGGCAGTAGATTAAGGCTATCGGAGACTGTAATAGACAGAGTACAAATTACAATGTCTGGATCATTTGTTTTTCCATGAACATTGAAATGGGTGCAAGCACTAAAGCACATCTCTTTATTCCACAAGGATCGTTATGGCTGCTTAGGGAGACTTGGGGTGACTGGAGCCATAAGTGCAATTACAACTTTCAGAGGTCTCATCAGTTGTGTTTTATTCTTTTACAGGTGCCTCCCAGTTAAGACCAGTAAGCGAGGCAGCACTATTACAGGAGGGAGAAGGATTAACCTCAGGGCTTTAAGCCCTGGGCGTTAAGGTAAGAGCATTGTTTTGGTTGTTTTTGTGGGGAAGTTTCCCCCCACACAGATGAAACATAGACCCCTGCGATCATAATGTTCAGCTGATAGATTTGCTACAACATGTGTCTATCAAAACTGCTCATGCGCGTTCTGCATAGGGAATGAAAGTGTACAAAAGATGAGATTCATTGGATTATTTCGTTAGCTAAAACTAGGGCTTGGAAGTTTTCAGGTTTTATCAAATGATGTCCCTTTTAAACTTATTGTGAGCCGATTCTGTTTCCTAATTAAACTCAGAAAAAGCTGTTAATTACAAAACAATGCTTGTTTTTACCTTCATAACTTTACTGAATCTGTTTCGCTTAATTTTTTATTTCAAACAGACTTGACAAATTACGTTAATCGCTGATCCTAATTGCATTTCATTCTTGCAGTCACCTAGTTTATCGCTGTGCTTTTGTTATTTTCACTCGTTTAACAGAGTTGTCCTGACAGATTTTCTTTTCAGCATAAAATACTCCGTACTGAGTGTACACTGATAGCAAATCTTCTTGTTTTGTAGCAAAGAAAAAACCCAGTTTGTAATTCATAGTTTTCTCTTAGGATGCAGGGACAGCTTCACCACTACCATTGTATTACTTGCACTATGAATAATGTTATTTATCTTATCTCATGTCCTTGCAAATGACAATATATAGGTAAAACTAATCATCGTCTTCCGAGACGCATCAATGTGTTTTCCCCAGTTCTCTCGAAGCAAGACATTTCCAAGTTGCTAGTCGTACAGTCTGGACCTTGAGTTTTTGTGCTATCGAAAGAATATCACAGGTCCGTAGGGGTGGTAATCTTGAGCAAAGACTTGTACAATGTGAATCTAGATGGATTTTATATCTTAAAACTATGTGGCCTGATGGTTTAAATTAAGAATTTGGGTTGTCTTGTTTCCTGAGAGCACGCTTGCCTGCATATTTAGAGGTACGCTGTATTGAGGTAGTATTGGCTGTGATGTATATGGTTTCCCATTTTCCCTTTTGTTCAGAATTATTCTAATGCTTCAAATATTGTCTCATGTATGAAGTATTTGGTCTGATTTCCAGGTGCTTTTTAGAGTCTATTTTCACCTGCTTAGTATCTTTATATAGGGACTTGCGTTCCTGTGCTATACGTTTGGCACATGTATGTAAGGTGCAGTAACTTGAGGACTATATGCCTACGAAGATGAAACTGACCTTTCTGAGCATGAAGTCAAAATCCCGGGGGCGAGGATTTGCCAGGGTGAGAATGATCCTGTAACACCAGCTCTCTAAACCCACTGTGCACAGTCACTGGACCCTTGAGAGGAATAGGTTGTCCTGTTGAGCGGGCCTGAACAGCACACAACTCGTCTATCATCGCAAATTAAGGCTCATAAATCTTATATTTTCGGGTGGCATAGGGAAGCAAACATGACATCGCTTTCCTATTTTTATCTTTTAGTTTTATAGGAATGTGAATCCCACCCTTTTTTATGGGACTTTCTGGTCTCTCTCTCTCTCTCTCTCTCTCTCTCTCTCTCTCTCTCTCTCTCTCTAATTGTAACAAACAAAAAAAAAAAAGCCCAGCGATTCGCCTCCTGCTGTAAAATGGTAGGAAGGGTTTGGTCCCAAGCATAATATCCTATAGAGTTTTTACCCTACAGATAAGATCAGCACCAATGGCATTGCACATGGAGCTCCACGGTCGCAGCGTACCCCCATTCAGCTGGGATTAGAATGGGCTGCACTGATACGGGGGGGGGCGGGCGGTCCAGGGGGCACATCCTCTCCCGCTGCAAGCGTCTAGCCAACGCTGCTCAATTGTTGAGAATCAGCAAGCCCTGCCAAAAACAAAACTTCCACCTCATTGTAATCGTTTTTATTTTGTGATAAACCAGCTTTTCATAAAAAGGACCCTCCTTGGAGACCTTTAGCATTTGAGACACAATACATTGAAGAGTTTAGACCTCCCATTGGGAGTGCAAGCTGCAGAACTGTTACGAGTTTACTGTAAGTCTGTGTGGAAGTCTGAGAGCCTTGAGCACGGTAGATATCGATATTATTATTATTATTATTATTATTATTATTATTATTATTATTATTATTATTATTATTACTATTCTGTTTTTATCTAACTGCATGCAGATGCATCTCATTGCATCTATCCTTTTCAGGTTTTGTGTGTTTTGAAACTTGAATGGGTGTATGAGTGCACGTATATAACTTTCAGGAACAACGATTCAGGTCTGTCCTCTTGTGCATGTTTTTATAAAATGTATGTAATTTATATATCTTTTGCATCTGATAAATGTTTGGCCTTTTTAAAGAAGGATACAAAGTACACCCAGTGGTTTCCACTTGAAAGTTATTTTCTGGAGCTAATATAAGACTTTGTAAGATGAATTAATCACATCTGGCAGAACGGCTATACCAGCAGTGTTATGGGATATTGAAATGGAGATTTTGTTACTGGCCAAACAAAAAAGCTTTGCAATTACAAAATCAATTGTTTAGTTGTAACTATTACGTAGTTTGTGCATAATCTGTTTTTAATTTTTTTTTTTTTTTTTTTTTAATGTCTGAAAAAGCTGGAGGTTGTTTATATTGTTAAGCCAAAAGCGCATCTTAAAAATCGGCCAATTATATTCTCACAATGACCTCTCTGTCAGGTTAAAGTTAACCAGCATAGACTCCACCTGAGCTGTTGGTCTTGTTCAAATTAAGATTCAGAAACGGATTTCCAGTTTTGCCTGTGCCAGGCCCCATTACTTGTTTTTGTCCTGCTTAAAGGACTTTGATCTCTCTGAAGTTTTACTTCAGGTCAACTTCATATCAGTTCGCTTTTGCATTTTTTTTTAAATTATTTTATTATTAGAGCTGCTGATAGGCCATTTCAGATTGAATTCCAGAGTTTAAAAGCATTTTGTACAGTGCTGTTGAATACAAAGAGACACAGTTGAAGTTAGTCGTCATCCTGTTTTATTTCTATCAATGTAGATTAGGTTTAACTCTGGGGATTTATATTAGAATGGAAAATTTTGGATTGTGAGGGAAAAAAAAGCATCCGTGTATCCTGTTTCTGCACTGCGCTCGTTGAAGTTTCGCATCCAACTCTTCCATGAGCATTTCACTTGAGTTCTGTAACTCTTTTTGCTTTTATAGATATACTTTTGTAAGACACAAAACACATAGAAAACGCAACATAGAAAAGCTGTCAAAATCGGCACACTTATTTATACGCTGTGATGCCCAGTTTTCATTCCATTGCACGTGATGGGTAGGGGATGGTAGTGCTGTGGATGACGGCAGCTTTCTTTAGCGGAGCAGCTCACAGAAGCGCACTATACGTAGAGAGAGGCTCGTGCTGTAATTGGAGAATGCCCCCTGGCACAGGGGATATAAATAATAATGCTGCTGGAAAAGGACGCAGGTTGCAGAGTGTACTAGGAGACAGGCTGAATGTTTCAGCCCCACAGCTGTGCAGTTCGATACAATAGGACACTGCGTGCCATAGAGTTAGAATTGAGCAAATAAAACAAGCAGGGGCTGATTTTGTTTTATGTGTGGTTTGTGGGATGTGGTTGTCAGAAAAAATTAAGCACTGTTTAGTGGTGCAGTGATAGAAAATCTGAGTGGAACTGGAAAGAGTGTTAGGGTGGCTCTGTATGTTTTAAATACTAAAATAAATATAATACATTGAGAAAGGCTGTAGGCACAATTGCCTTAACTTTAAACTATTTTTGATATAAATGTATATCTGGATTAATCTCTTGGATTCATTTTGGTTAAGCACAGAGCATGCAGGACAGTGCGTTGAACTTGTGACTGAAGTAGCATCCGTCCACACCGCACATAGGACAAAGGAGGTAATGTGGGTTTATGGCTTAAGTGAACTTCAAATTAACCTGACCCGAAGGGAGGTGGGAACTCCACAATATTGCCTATAGATCAAAGACATCCAGAAAGATATATGGCAAGGACAGGAGAATGGATCATGAGACAATTTGGTCATGCAACCAGTTGCCCAACATGTGGAAGACAGTCAGAAGGTACAGTAATAGATAGGTCTTTCTTCAAAAGTCCTATATAAACTGGTAGTTTGTATCCAGTATTTGAAATTGGTTTCAGAGTCTAACATGGCTTCATAAGAGAAGTGAGCGCAAAGCTTTATCCCTGTGGACTGCAAGAAGATTTTGGACCCTGCAGTAAATGAACGTCAAGAAAGTTCCATGTCAGACTCCTGTGGGAAGGAAAAAGAGACGTCTGGAGTCTACGCGTCAAAAATAACCATTCCCGGCTCGGACTAACTTCTGTTTCAGCTGTAAAACACAGCAGCTTGAGAGACTGTTGTCTGCCTGTGTGCAAAGCAATCAAAGAAAGAAGAAATCACATGGGAAGTATGCGAAAACCCCAACTTGAGTTTTGAAGATAAAGGAGCCCCAACTTGGGTTTGAAAACTGAACTACAACGGAAGTTTTAATTTTGGTCTACGTCAAGGAACTGTTGAGGTATCATTACCTTTCCCTTGTGGAACTAGAGTAATTTAATTGTAATCACAACATATAGAAGTTGATCAAATAGTTATCTTAATTTGCGCTTTTAACGCGCGTATGAAAAACCTCAGAGTATGAACCTTGTTAAAAAGTAACTAAGCTGCTTAACTCATATTGTCATATGAAGTGCTTTTTGAAGGTTGTGTAATTGTTATTAAACAATTGTAGTCCAGCCGTAGCTGTGATTATGTTATTAGAAGAATTGTAATTGAACAAGGTTTTGTTTTGCATGCAAATGGTAAATGCTTGTGTTTAACTGGAGTTATACTGCCTGTGAGTGGTAGACGCAGGGACACTGTGTAGTTGAGCTGAGGGAACTGTCTGCAGTGACATCATTATCTGCTAGCAGAGCCGCGCAGCCTGTACTGAGATTGAGACAGAGGAGTTAATGTACTGTGTTATAATGAAATATTGAACCTATACTGGATGTTAGGAAAGCAATAGGATTCCACTTGTACTGTAGTTTAAATGCGTTATTGAGAAACAACATATATAGACACATATACAGCTCTGGAAAAAATTAAGAGACCACTGCAAAATTATCATTTTCTCTGGTTTTACTATTTATAGGTATGTATGTGTTTGGGTAAAATGAACATTTTTGTTGTATTCTATAAACTACTGACAACATTTCTCCCAAATTCCAAATAAAAATATTGTCATTTAGAGCATTTATTTGCAGAAAATGACAACTGGTCAAAATAACAAAAAAGATGCAGTGTTGTCAGACCTCGAATAATGCAAAGAAAATAAGTTCATATTCATTTTTAAACAACACAATACTAATGTTTTAACTTAGGAAGAGTTCAGAAATCAGTATTTGGTAGAATAACCCTGATTTTCAAGCACAGCTTTCATGCCTTGGCATGCTCTCCACCAGTCTTTCACATTGATGTTGGGTGACTTTATGCCACTCCTGGCAAAAATTCAAGCAGCTCGGCTTTGTTTGATGGCTTGTGACCACCCATCTTCCTCTTGATCACATTCCAGAGGTTTTCAATGGGGTTCAGGTCTGGAGATTGGGCTGGCCATGACAGGGTCTTGATCTGGTGGTCCTCCATCCACACCTTGATTGACCTGGCTGTGTGGCATGGAGCATTGTCCTGCTGGAAAACCAATCCTCAGAGTTGGGGAACATTGTCAGAGCAGAAGGAAGCAAGTTTTCTTCCAGGACAACCTTGTACTTGGCTTGATTCATGCCAAAGCTGCCCGATTCCAGCCTTGCTGAAGCACCCCCAGATCATCACCGATCCTCCACCACATTTCACAGTGGGTGCGAGACACTGTGGCTTGTAGGCCTCTCCAGGTCTCCGTCTAACCATTAGACGACCAGGTGTTGGGCAAAGCTGAAAATTGGACTCATATGGGGGTGCTTCAGCAAGGCTGGAATCGGGCAGATTTGTCTTTGTGAAGGACGCATGTTTTGTGTGTTCATTGTAATTCCTCGATCTTATACATGTCATTAAATAAAATGATTTTGAAAATGAATATTCAGATTATTTAACAGATAACTAATAGATTTGTCATTATTTAGTCAGTGATTTAATATGGTAATGGTCATATAGTATTCATTGAGGTTAATTAAAGCACTGAAATTTGAACTATTGCAATTATTCAAATTAATGAATTGTTTAAATTAATTATTAAACAAACTAATGTTATTAGCCCCACAAAGCTTCTAGTTGAAACATTTGTCACTGGATTTATTTATTTTCCTTTAGTATATCTATATTTAGCACTATCAAGTGTTTTATAGCTGGATGAAATAGCTGGCAATTTTAACCATTTGCTGCCCAGTGTCTGATATATCTGACATTGAGAAAATAGACACTAAGTAAGTATGGGAAACATACCCAGGGCACTAAAGGGTTAAGACCCCCAATTGTCCCAAGAAGAAGATACAATAAAGGAAACATTTGCACGTCATTTCCACAAACAAAACTTTTCATTTTCCTGTTGTGCAATTGAACTATGTGTTGTGTTTTTTTTTTTTTTGTGCTTGTTGTAGCAGGGCTCAGTTGCATCAAACGCAGTTTCTTGAATCCGCTGTAAAATGGAGAAGGAAGCCCTGAAGGTTGTGAACAGGGGGGAGGAGGATGAGATGGTGAGTCAGGATTTGCATCCTCTCTTCTCTCTCTCTCTCGCGTGTCTGCTCCAGATGTTTGTATTTGGGGGGGGGGCTCTGCAATGTGTCTTCCTCTGATGTGTGCCAGGCCTCCTATGCTGTAGACACTGACAATACCACACTTTCACTACGCCCATCCCCATTTAAAAAAACATTTACTCCTTTGCGCAAATTACGCTTAAAAAATGATTTCTGATATGTTACAGAATCTTGGAATATTATTGTATTGAAGTGTCAGTAATATTCTGATGAGGGTAATAGCAATGGAGTTTTTTTTTCACTTTTAAAATCTGTTTGAGAATAGCATTTGTTTAAAAAATGGTGAATATTTGGTCTCCTGGCTGAGCTGTGTAAAAGCCATGTTAGGTTTGTTATGTTATAGTTGTGCCTCAGTTTAACCCTTTAGTTATTTTGTTAGCCACTTGGATGTACAGCAGTCGGAGTCCTAACAGTGGTTGGTGGGATCGAGTGATGAACGTTTCTCTCATCCTGATTAATTCGCGCCTGCTTGTCTCAGTGTGTGCGTGTGTGTTTTCTTGCAGGACGTGTCGGGGTACAGGCTGTGCCGCTGGAAGCTGGCAATCGTCGGTGTGGGGGTAGTCCTGACAGGGGGCTTCCTGTTGCTTCTCCTCTACTGGATGCCTGAGTGGTGTGTGAAGTCCACCTGTACCAGAACCACCATTCGAGAAGCAGAAGTGCTGCTGCTGAGATCTACGGTACGCGCTGTAGTGACTCTGCCCTGGCCATGCACGCTTTGCATGGAACGTCTTGAGTTCGGAAGATGGTTAAGATTCACACATGCAAAAGCGACCCTGTCATTCATTCCAAGATAGCCGTTTTTGTTTGGTCTCTGTGGTTGTCATGGAGTTATGAGGTTTGGTATTTGTCACATTTTTCACGTGAGCAGCCGATTTAAGGGAACTGCTGTAGGAAGTGAAAGTGGCGTTTCCTCTCCCAGGTCCCAATGCATGTGCCTCAGTCAAAAACAGGCTTGGAACAGCCTAGGTCAGGTAGTGTCGGGTTTTATGTCGTTGATCACTGGAATGAGATCAGCAGTAAGCACTTCTACAATGGATAATTGGGCATCCCTTGTATTTAGTAGATCATTTGAAATTTAAAGAATGCAGAGCCTTTAATAGGGCATAATGGGCATACATTTTTGTTATGAATAAGAGCTTTATTCCTTGTTTCTATTTTGGCATGCATTTATTGGACAAACTTAGAGTAAGAAGCGGGGTTCCGAAAAATATAACGTGATACGTCACCACGTGCTGCTACAGCTGTTTAAATAACGCATCTGACGTTTTTTCTTTTCATTTTCAACTTTTTTACACTTTTTTAACTTTAAAGTCTGTTTCAAAGCTCTTTTCAAAATGGCTGCTCTAGTGCACTGGGGTGTACTCGAGCAGCCATATCTGTTCTCTCAAAATCTCTGCAGGAATAGTGATTAAAAAAAACAACAAAAAAAAACAAATAAACATAAGTGATCTGGATTTTCTGTTGCATACCACATCATGTTTTGTTATTGCTGTATTACCTGTTTGACAATGTGGGCAATAATCTTTACACTATCACTGCACTAGAGCGGATATTTTGAAAAGTTGAAAAGGATTTTAAAGTTTTATATCTGTAAAAAGTTGTCAGGATGTTAACAATGAAAAGAGAAATTACTAGGACATTATTTAGCTGTAGCAACACTTGGGGGACATATAACGCTGTATTTTACAGAACCCCGCTACTTACTCTGTGTCACAAATTGTTAAAAAAAAAAAAAAGTAAATAAACTCTCTCTCGTATATATTAAAATGTGAAATGCTCATTTATCAAAATGGATTTGGGCAATTTCAACCAGCCTGCTGATAAGTGGACGTGTCACAAACTCTCCATGTGCAAACATTTCTTTATTTTTTTAGGATGAATTCAAGCGATGGTTTAGAGCAAAGGTTCATGTTATGCTGGCTCCCGGGAAGAACCCTTTTGACTGTCCGGATTCCAGAACTGTAGTGAACGGCCACACGCCTCACCCCGCTGAGAACCAGACCGAGGACTGCGAGAGAAAGCATTCCGAATACCAGCCCGTGCAGGTAAAACACGTTGCAGTTATTTTATATATGTAAGTGTGTGTGTGTGTGTGTGTGTGTGTGTGTGCTCTCGCTCTTGCTCTCTCTCGCTCTCTCGCGCTTTCGCTCTCTCGCTGGCTCGCTCTCGCTCTCACTCTCTCGCGCTTTGGCTCTCTCGCTGGCTCGCTCTTGCGCTCGCTCGCTCTCTCGCTCTCGCTCTCGCGCTCTCTCGCTCTCGCTCTCTCTCTGTAAGGACATTGCAGCAGAATTCTCACTGAAATAAGAATGAAAGAAATCTCAATAGAAAATGCTTGGTGAGAATGTAAAATTCAAGTTTATAAAAACAAGACAAATCAAAGGTACTTTTTTGGTTATCAAAGGTTAAGGTCACATAATCCTCTCATAACCTTCAGGTGGTGACTTCTTATTATTATTATTACTATTATTATTGTTTTTTTATCTTATATAATTACTTAAAGGCTTTGTCATCAAAACCTGCAGTTCGGTGTGCTTTGTTTTCTCTGAGCAAACCCCTCATCACAACAGCTTCCAAACGTCCTTATCTGAGAGAGAGTCACCCGGGAGCGAGGATTGCTTAACAGAACCGTACACACGCTGGCTCAATAAAACAACAGAGAGGCACCATGGAACTGGCAACCAGGAAAATAAATAAAAAATACCTGAGCCGTTAACACAAACTTTAGGGCTGAGCTATTCATTTTGAGGTGGTGATGTCACATTTATATGCAGCCATTTCCATGCCCTCCCTCAGGCAACCTCGTTATTTATATTCCAGATATTTAAGAGGTTTCTGATTTAGGAGGGTGTTTCCTCTGGGCGTGGGGCTGCTAATTGACTGTAGGACAGAGGTTGTGAGTTGCATTCCGATAGATAAGACCTCCCTTGTGTGGTATAAATCAAGCCTTTGTGTGGTACGATACCCTGAACGTTTTAATTTGGAATGTTTTCATCCCCAGATCCGCTATTTCACCCTCCACAGCACGAAGTACTACTGGAATGATATGATCCAGAATTTTGAAGTATTAAAGTAAGACCAATTTTGCCTTCATTCCCCAATTGTTTTGTCTCATTTTACCCAAGCAGCCAGAATGTTCTTCACCCTTCTCCCCATCATTGACATTTAGCACCCCCCTGACTGCTTTCTAAAATCTAATCATGTGTATTGCTATACAAGATTGAAATGCATTTAGCTCATCTGAATACCCAGCAACCCACAGCGACATTTCTGATTTTTTAATTTAATGTTTTTTTTTTTTTTAGCCCACACGGTATTTTAACAAATGTGATTCCCCTTATAGACAACAAAAGACTACAGCTGCAACACAGTACATTGTGGGCTAAGCCACAACACATTTATAGCGAACCTCAGCGATTTTGTGGGACAGCAGCTGCACTTGTTCTCCACCCAAGTGTTTAGCCAGTCTCTAAGAGGCTGCTGCTTAAAGATGCGTGTGTGGTTTCCAGTGACTTACGATCTACATTTTCATGTGATCCAGTGTCTTCCCTGTTTAATATTCTGTTACAGCATGTGTCTTCTCTTACCATTCTCTGTTGTTGATCAGTATTTATCAGACGCACTAACTGTTCCGTCAAATCTGTCCCTATTTCTACTAAAAGCTGAATTTCTGAAATGAGGTGGATTGAGAAATGACCACTAGGGGTGCACAGCTATCCCCTTGTATTTGGATTTTCACATTCACTAAAACGCAATGTTACATTTTGCACTTCTTGAAGCAGAGTTTCTGACGTGTCAGGTTAAGGATTTATTGGCTGGAATAGTTAGTAAGCATTTTAAATAAGGATCTTGGCAGTGATATCAATAGAGACCAGTAGAGAACACACACAACAGGATATTAAACAGGTAATTCAGTATATCTAAATAGTGTTTTACAAAGGCATGTTCAGGTCTCCTTATCTCTCTTCCTTCCTTCCTTCTCTCTCTCTCTCTCTCGCTCGCTCTCTCTTGCTCGCTCTCTCTCGCGCTCTTCCTTCTCTCGCTCTCTCGCCCTCTCTCTCTCTCTCTCTCTCTTGCTCTCTCTCCAGGGGACTGGAGGATCTGGGAGTCAAGTGTTCTTCTGTTCATGATGATCACAGCAAAGGACTGACAGAAGATGAGCAGGATTACAGGTAGTGCAGTTTGTTAAGCTCCTGCATGTCGGATATGAAGTGAGCGTCTATAGGTGCCGCTAAGACATTTTCAGACGAGGTTCTCCCAGGGCCGAACATGCTTTTACTGACTTTAAGCTTAATGAATGTGTTGTTTTGTCTGTTGCAGGAGATTGTTTTTCGGAGAGAATGAAATTGCTGTGAAAGTGCCTTCGGTTTTTAAACTGCTAATTAAGGAGGTATGAGATGTCTTTCTGTTTTCAAACCAGCACAGTATACAGGATAGTTGTGTGTAAATAGTGTAAGAATGGGATATGCTATATACAGATATATTGTGCTTTTATAGGCTGTCTTCAAAAGAAACTCCTAGTCCTATGTGTGCAAAGTCACTTGGTGTGCTTGTTATCTTTGTATACATACAGTCCCTATAGAAAGTAATCATAAAGTGAGTGCCATTGGCGCTCAACCACCGTTGTGTTTATTAATCCGCTTGGCTATTCACCCCCTCTCTAGGTCCTGAACCCTTTCTACGTCTTCCAGCTATTCAGTATTATTCTGTGGACTGCTGATGGATATTACTACTACGCCCTGGCCATTGTCATCATGTCAGTCATATCGATAACCACCTCTTTGTACACCATCAAAAAGGTAAGAGGAGGTGGCCGCCGGCTCGCTGCACTGCAGTAGGAGCTTGTGTAAATCTGACATTAACCATGTCAGCCCTTTTTAATCCTGCCCATTCAAAGAAATATAAAAGTCGAATGATGCATGGTCTGCTGCCCGGGATGGAGACACGTCGGGCCTTCTAATAATCACACGCTGTACCGTCGGAGGATCAGTGCGCTCTGTGTGACACGCACTCTTTCACGGCTGACATCTCTCTGTATATGCATGTCCTTGAAGTGTGATTTTGAGGCTGTGTATTCAAAGGAATTGCAACGGCAGTCAGGTTTCTGTTATGTGCTGCAGTTTATGAAAGTTATACATTGTAGATTCCCAAACTAGACAGGACTTGTTATCTATAGAAAGAGGTTGCGCACCCCTGACCTGTGAAATTAACACTTTGACTTGTTTCAGCAATACGTGATGCTGCATGACATGGTGGCGACCCACAGTATTGTCAGAGTCTCCGTGTGCAGAGCCAATAATGGTAGGTAAAAGCTCCGTAGTGTGTGTGAATGTGTGTTAAATAGATACAGATATGTGAAGCTTTATACTCAAACACATTTCGATGTATAAAGCTTGCGTGCTGTATATGAGCTCAGTGTAGTAATTATGCTGCTAAATCTGCAGCTTGTATATTTAGCTGATTTTTGAAGGGGAGAACAGATTTGGGTGTGTTTTAAATCCCAACAAAGCCCTCAAGTCGAATGTATCCAGCAGATGTGCTGTAACTGAGGTTAGTGCAGCGCAGATGTGCTGTAACTGAGGTTAGTGCAGCGCAGATGTGCTGTAACTGAGGTTAGTGCAGCGCAGATGTGCTGTAACTGAGGTTAGTGCAGTGCAGATGTGCTGTAACTGAGGTTAGTGCAGCGCAGATGTGCTGTAACTGAGGTTAGTGCAGCGCAGATGTGCTGTAACTGAGGTTAATGCAGCGCAGATGTGCTGTAACTGAGGTTAGTGCAGCGCAGATGTGCTGTAACTGAGGTTAGTGCAGCGCAGATGTGCTGTAACTGAATTTACAGAACCCAATGACAATACAGCCCTCTAGTGGTATCTTAAGGGGATAGGAAACACTTTTCAGTTTGTAAATAAGATGGATGGGAAAGCAATGTAATCGCAGGTTCCTTTTGTTTGTTTTTGATCGGTATATCACATGAGTTGTCCAGTTTCCAGATGCCCATAGTACTTAGCAGTACAGTAAATGCACTAGGCATCAGTGACCTGGGGCCGGTTGTACCAATGGGATAAAAAAAACATGATTGGATGCCGGCACATTTTTAGCCGAATCATGAAAAGGTGTTTGTGTACAAAGCAGATTTTTTTGATCAGCTCTTTGAACAGCACTTGCAGTAACTAGGGAGAATGAGTGAGTATGCACGCATGTTTAGGCTTCCGCATACAGAGTGACAATAAAGATTCAATGGTGGACAAAAGGTTGATTTAGCTGTGTCGTTTTTATATTACCTTGTGAGGCTTCTTTAGATGCCACAGTGGGTTAATGCACTAGACACTTCCCTCTCAAGACTGTGGTTCACAGATATTTTAGGTCCTGGTGGACATAGACCAAATTATAAAACCTTCACGCTATTTTTCATATGCAAATGAAATAGTAAACATTTTCTGTTCTTTTGCGTTTCCAGTGATAGAGGAGGCCATGTCCACAGAGCTGGTCCCTGGTGACGTCATGGTGATTCCAGCCAATGGGACCATCATGCCTTGTGACGCGGTTCTGGTGAGCGGCACTTGTATAGTCAACGAGAGCATGCTGACAGGTAAGCGGGCTGGCCTGTTCCCACAACCTGTCCTGCGAATGGATTCATACTTCCTGCTATACTTTTGCTAACAAAGAAATATTGGATGCCCATGTGCGTACAGTACTAACATGTTTAGCAGTGTAATGAGAATCCATGTAGTGTAATGGCTGTTTGTTTTTCAGGTGAAAGCGTTCCTGTCACAAAGACCAACCTGCCGAATCCCAGCAGAAGCGCGAAGGGAACGGAGGAGGACGAGATTTACAGCTCAGAGCTGCACAAGCGGCACACGCTGTTCTGCGGGACCAACGTCATCCAGACGCGCTTTTATTCCGGGGAGCTTGTCAAAGCCGTGGTGGTCACAACTGGTAAGAGCTGCATAAACGTGCGCTGGTGGAAGAAGAAACAACGTAAGATCTGGAAACGGACTCTCCTTTCCGGCATTCCCCCGTGTACATAGTTTAACATGCCAGCATATGAAACAAAATGTGTGTTTAATAAAGTGTTAAACAAAATGTGCTTCACTAGGGCAACACTTGACTTTTCAGAGAATGCTTTATTGTTAAATACAGTGGATTTAAAAAACGAAATCATGCCCCTTCAGACAATACATCTGTGATGAAACATCTCGTATTAAATATATATATTTTTAATTATTTGTATCTATATTTTAAAATGTTTCTCTATTCTGTAGGCTTTAGCACTTCAAAAGGACGGCTGGTGCGATCCATCCTATACCCAAAACCGACTGATTTTAAACTGTACCGTGATGCCTACCTCTTTATGCTGTGCCTTGTTGCGGTGGCTGGGATCGGCTTTATCTACACGGTTGTCAACAGCATCATGAACAAGGTACGGTACAGTATCTCGGAGCAGTGCACTGCAGTTCCTGGATATCAGCTACGGATATCAGATTAACTGTAGCCCCCCCCCCCAGGTGCCAGTCCCCACCATCATCATCGAGTCCCTGGACATCATCACCATCACTGTGCCCCCTGCGCTGCCTGCTGCCATGACTGTGGGGATCGTCTACGCACAGCGCCGTCTCAAGCGCATCGGGATCTTCTGCATCAGCCCCCAGAGGATCAACATCTGCGGGCAGCTCAATCTCGTCTGCTTCGACAAGGTCAGGGAAAGGAGTGCTGTCTCTGTATCTATATGTCCCTTAATAACAGCAGTACAGTGGGCACCTGTAACCTATAGCGTTTGTTTTCCTTGTTCAAACAGACTGGAACGCTTACCGAAGATGGTCTAGACCTCTGGGGCATCCAAATGGTGGAAAATAGCAGGTAGAGACATTTTAAACAAGCATGGCTGTATTCAGAGTTGCCATTTAGCACTGCTAAAAAAAAAAAAAAAAAAAAAGGGAATGGCAAACCATGGAGCAGCAGTGTCGAGTAGTGGTTAGGGCTCTGGACTCTTGACCGGAGGGTCGTGGGTTCATTCCCAGGTGGGGGACACTACTGCTGTACCCTTGAGCAAGGTGCTTTACCTAGATTGCTCCAGTAAAAACCCAACTGTATAAATGGGTAAATTGTATGTAAAAATAATGTGTAAAAAATAATGTGATATCTTGCAACAATTGTAAGTCGCCCTGGATAAGGGCGTCTGCTAAGAAATAAATAATAATAATAATAATACATATACAACCAGTGTAGCCTGTTGAACATACCTCAGCTAAGAAATACGCTGAACATAAGGCCTTCTGAGTGAGGGGGGTAGGGGTAGGCAACATTTTGGGATTGAAGTTATTTAGTTATCTCTTTTACTGTTTATCATGAACTCTACTGTATAAAGGGACACTCTGGGCTGTCTTGCTCTTTGGCACCGTATCCATTAACTGCTGCTCCACGCTACCTGTCTGATCTCCTCTGCTGATTTCTAGTTTTGTTTTTTTCCCCCAGTTTTCTTCTTTCAGAAACACATGCCTGTAAGGAAGACCTGGTAAAATCTCAGTTTGTGGCCTGCATGGCAACGTGTCACTCTCTCACCAAGATCGAAGGAGAGCTTTCGGGGGATCCGCTCGATCTCAAAATGTTCGCGGCGACTGGTTGGGTGAGCACATCTGCACTGTTTCTTTACACAGTACACCGCTGCTCCAGTCTCCTCCGTACTGCACAACAAATACTGTGACGGCACTGGAAGTGGGACTGACTCTTTTCTACTGTACTTTTGTGTTCAGATTCTGGAAGAAGCAACAGAGGAGGAGACGGCCCTGCACAACCGCATAATGCCCACGGTGGTTAAACCATCCAAGCAGCTCCTTCCTGAAGCAGAGGCCTCTGCCGATCAGGATATGGTACGTCCAGCACGCACCCGGCACCACTTCACCAGTACAGTACTCAATTGACTATTTTAAGTATCGGTAGGCTACACTACTAGGTGATTTGCTTGCTGGTTTAATTTTAACAGCTTCGTTAGTTACTATAGAAGTGACCCCCACCCCCACCCCAGGGTACCCGAGTAGCTCATCCACACGCCCTCAGAATGTCTGTGCTGCGTGGGGACTCACTGCCGTGAGGAGAAAAAAATAATAGAGCCACTATATAATAATATTTTGACATTCCAAATTGGGGGAAAATACATAAAAATAATAATTGGTCACTCTAAAATAAAAAATAAAATAAAAAGGAACCCCTCCCCCCTTTTTCTTAGATTTTAGCCTGACAGGTTTTACTTTCTTTAATTGTAAGTCGTACCCTGCAAACGGCAGTTGTTGATGTCCTTCAGTAAAGTAATCTAGCCGTCCTTTCTTTGATGTTTCCTGGAGCACTGCCATGTCTACAGCCTCTGAGGAAGAACTCTGCTGCCCCCCTGTGGGTTAAAAGTTAGTCACCAGCTCAGGGAGGCTACATTGACGAATAAAAGGGTTCCAGTTATTACTAGGAGCAGTGGTAGTTGTAGAAGTTGTTTTTTGTGTAATAAACGTTTAGTTTGTTCACAGGCATATAAAGTAGTAAACATTGACTACCTAAATGTACATTTCCATATTTTCAGTGTCCAGCATCTATCTATCTATCTATCTATCTCTATCTATCTATCTATCTATCTATCTATCTATCTATCTATCTATCTAAAATATTAAATGGTGTTGTTTTTTTTTTTAATATATATAAAGGAGCTGTATAAGATGACGGTGAGTTAAGTTTTGTGTGTGTGTGTGTGTGTGTGTGTGTATATATGTGTATGTGTGTGTGTATATATATATATATATATATATGTATGTGTGTATATACAGTACTGTGCAAAAGTTTTAGGCAGGTGTGAAAAAATGCTGTAAAGTAAGAATGCTTTCAAAAATAGACATGTTAATAGATTATATTTATCAATTAACTAAATGCAAAGTGAGTGAACAGAAGAAAAATCTAAATCAAATCCATATTTGGTGTGACCACCCTTTGCCTTCAAAACAGCATCAATTCTTCTAGGTACACTTGCACAAAGTCAGGGATTTTGTAGGCATATAGTCAGGTGTATGATTAAACAATTATACCAAACATGTGCTAATGATCATCAATTCAATATGTAGGTTGAAACACAATCATTAACTGAAACAGAAACAGCTGTGTAGGAGGAATAAAACTGGGTGAGGAACAGCCAAACTCAGCCAACAAGGTGAGGTTGCTGAAGACAGTTTACTGTCAAAAGTCATACACCATTGCAAGACTGAGCACAGCAACAAGACACAAGGTAGTTATACTGCATCAGCAAGGTCTCTCCCAGGCAGAAATTTCAAGGCAGACAGGGGTTTCCAGATGTGCTGTCCAAGCTCTTTTGAAGAAGCACAAAGAAACGGGCAACATTGAGGACCGTAGACACAGTGGTCGGCCAAGGAAACTTACTGCAGCAGATGAAAGACACATCATGCTTACTTCCCTTCACAATCGGAAGATGTCCAGCAGTGCCATCAGCTCAGAACAGGCAGAAAACAGTGGGACCCTGTCTGCAGGCAACAGTGAAGCATGGTGGAGGTTCCTTGCAAGTTTGGGGCTGCATTTCTGCAAATGGAGTTGGGGATTTGGTCAGAATTAATGGTCTCCTCAATGCTGAGAAGTACAGGCAGATACTTATCCATCATGCAATACCATCAGGGAGGCATCTGATTGGCCCCAAATTTATTCTGCAGCATGACAACGACCCCAAACATACAGCGAAAGTCATTAAGAACTATCTTCAGCGTAAAGAAGAACAAGGAGTCCTGGAAGTGATGGTATGGCCCCACAGAGCCCTGATCTCAACATCATCGAAGTCTGTCTGGGATTACATGAAGAGAGAGAAGCAACTGAGGCTGCCTAAATCCACAGAAGAACTGTGGTTAGTTCTCCAAGATGTTTGGGCCAACCTACCTGCCGAAGTTCCTTCAAAACTGTGTGCAAGTGTACCTAGAAGAATTGATGCTTGATGCTGTTTTGAAGGCAAAGGGTGGTCACACCAAATATGGATTTGATTTAGATTTTTCTTCTGTTCACTCACTTTGCATTTAGTTAATTGATAAATATAATCTATTAACATGTCTATTTTTGAAAGCATTCTTACTTTACAGCATCTTTTCACACCTGCCTAAAACTTTTGCACAGTACTGTATATATAAACATTTTTTTTTGCTAACATGTCTTTCTGTATTTGCTGGTGAATGAGATGCCCTTGTGTTCTCCCGCAGCCCTCCTACGAGATGGGGATTGTGCGTCAGTTCCCCTTCTCCTCGGCGCTCCAGAGGATGAGTGTGGTTGCGCGGCTTCTTGGGGAGAAGCGCATGGATGCCTACCTGAAGGGGGCGCCAGAGGTAGTTGCTAGCCTTTGTAAACAGGAAACAGGTCAGGGTTTGTTTTTGTTATCTTCATTTACATATGCAACGCATGCTCCTCCCCCTTCTTCCTCAGAGAGATTATATTGTTTAGCTAGCAATACAGTTTTTTTATTATTTGTAGTAAAGATTCCTGAATGTCAAAGCCTTACTTTATTTCACCTGTATATATTTATTGCAAACTGCAATACATTTAAACAAAATGTTTGGCTTTTAACATTCAGTACATCTGCCTTTTAGCATGCATTATTGAATTGTCTTGAATTGAAATTATTAGTAAACAGCTGTTTAAATACAATCATTTGATTTTAGTAGGTGAATGTTAATTTCAATAAATAGAGGTTTTTTTTTTTTTTTTTTTTAAACTTGTAGTGCCCCACAATTTCTCCGAGGTTTTGGAAGGGTACACCAAACAGGGATTCCGAGTCATTGCCTTGGCCCATCGGAAACTCGAGTCAAAACTCTCGTGGCACAAAGTGCAGAACGTCAGCAGGTACCCTTCAACACCGCTCCTGTAGGGTGAACAAGCTCACTTCTCTAATCTGCAACCTGGAACACATATTAGATTGCAACTGTGTTTAAAAGCCCTAGTTTCTCCAACTCTTAATGGCTGTGTAGAATTCCCTTTGTCTTGATTTTCTCTCAAATATAAGCTTAAGACGGTTCCAGTAGTTGTTGGGAATGGGAATAGGGAAAATTCAGGCAGTTCAGACTGATCCCGTTTGCTGAGGTTCGGATTTAAAGAGGGTCCCTTTATTTCCTGCTCTTGCAGAGACACCATCGAGAGTAACATGCAGTTCCTTGGCCTGATCATTATGCAGAACAAACTGAAGGCGGAGACTCCTGGAGTTCTGGCAGACCTGCGAAGGGCCTGCATTCGCACTGTCATGGTCACAGGTGGGGGAGGAGGCGTGCTTACCTTTTACACCTGAAGAAATAAAGAGTTTAATTCTGACACCTCACATTGCAGAGAAGATTTTAGAAAACAAAACTGCAATGAGTTTCATTGTCTTACCCGGATTGCTTGTTTTGTTTCACAGGGGATAACATGTTGACAGCTATCTCAGTGGCTCGGGACTGTGGAATGGTTCCTCCTCAAGACAGAATAATAATAGCAGATGCACTGCCCCCTAAAGACGGGCAGACCGCTATGATTAATTGGCACTATGCTGATAACCCACCCGAGCATGTCAGTGCCACAGGTTCAAACCCAGAGGTAGGTGGCGTCTGTTGATAAACACACCAAAATGATTTTGTTTTTACATCCACGTAGGCAATGGTTGTAATTACCAGGAGTGTATATAAATGCAGATACTGCTGCTTCCTACCTTTGTCTGCAGCTGAGCATCTAAACAAACCAGGCAGTCAACAAAGTGTGCTTTCTGATGAAGTAGAGTGCACAGAAGGTTAAACTATGGAAGAATGTAGTAAGCATATGCCCAGGAATAATATTTTAGTAGAAAAGTTAACATGGTTGTGGGGTCCAGTGGTTAAAGAAAAGGGCTTGTAACCAGGAGGTCCCCAGTTCAAATCCCACCTCAGCCACTGACTCATTGTGTGACCCAGAGCAAGTCACTTAACCTCCTCGTGCTCCGTCTTTCGGGTGAGACATAGTTATAAGTGACTGCAGCTGATGCATAGTTCACCCTAGTCTCTGTAAGTCGCCTTGGATAAAGGCGTCTGCTAAATAAATAAATAAATAATAATACTGTAGCTTAAACACTTTAGACCCCAGAATATTACATATATATTCAGTGAAGGCGTTGCCCAGCCTGAACAGTGTAAGAGAAAGGATTAATGAATGTGCTTGGATAGCTGGGCTTACTGCTTTGTTTTCGATGCCATGGTAACGCCATATATATATATATATATATATATATATAGATATATAGATATATAGATATATAGATATATATATATATATATATATATAGATATAGATATATAGATATATAGATATATATATATATAGATATATAGATATATAGATATAGATATATATATATATATTACACACACAAGAGCAGCGACGTCCTGGGCTCTGTTGGGTTAAAGTACCACACCTCAACATTTAAACTGTCTCTGACTGTTGTAACCGCTGCACAAAGGGAACGTGCCATTGCTCTGTTATGTTGGCTGTAAAGCTCATCTCTGCTTGCTTTCAGGAAGTTCAGATCAGGCTGGAAGAGGAGAGCTCAGGGGCTGCACTGCACAGCATGGAGCACTATCACTTTGCAATGAGTGGGAAGTCCTTTGCTGTCATAGCAGAGCACTTCCAGGACCTGCTCCAGAAGGTGTGTGTGGATAATGGTGGTGGTTCATGTTTTAAAGTCCAAATTACCACAACCTTTGTAACGTTTTTGGTGTCGGATGGTTTTAAGGTTGATTACAAAAATGCTATTAACATGGGCACAAGTTAATAAACGAAACTAAACACTGCTCGTTTCTGCACATTTTACTGTCAAAAGGATTGATGACTCCTGGTTTTATTTCTCTCCCTATAGCTAGTACTGCATGGCACTGTGTTTGCTAGAATGGCTCCTGATCAGAAGACACAACTGGTGGAAGCATTACAGAGTGTAGAGTGAGTACAAAGACTGCATTAACTAGGTCTTTATGGTTTCCTATCCCTCGGTGACGCGTGTGTTTGTCACACTGGAGAACGGGACTTGTATCTAGAGAACCAGCTCTTATACTGTACATTCTTTAGCACACTATTGGGAGGAATAGAATCTGGTGGTACAGTATGATGAGGTGCCCTCTCCTGTTTTTACAAACATATGTGTGTCACACATCCATGTTTACCTATATGTAGAGAACCGCTTATTACATTTGTTTGATGAAAGATACCTCTGTAACAAAGCTTGAATTGGTTTGTACTAAAGAGTACCTTTGTCAGCATTCTGAGACTGTATCACACAAGTCTGGCTATCAAACATTCGCGTAAATGAAATGATTCTAGATACAGCTAGCAAATGTTGGCTGATCGTCTTTGCTGCCTTTTAATATATTCCTCTTTGTTTTCCAGTTACTATGTTGGCATGTGTGGCGACGGTGCAAATGACTGTGGTGTAAGTAGGTTTTTATTTTGTGTAGCATGAGTGATTTCCACTTGTGTGGAAGTGGGTGAAGCTAAGGCACTCGGAGGTCAAGTGGTTAAAACAAGCATTGCATTATATTTGCTGTGTCCCTTGTCTGTATCGCAGCATCGTATTTATAATAATTACACATCATGGGCATAAATCAACTGGCCAACACATTTCACATTTACTGTGCTAAAAGCAATTCCCTACTTTGTTTACCCAAGAGGCCACGTTTCAGTTGCTTCAACTGTTTCCCTGCTTGTCCCTCTTAATCTTACTGATAATTTTCATCACCACAAGGAAGCTAATCTCACTTTCACATGTACACTTCCGACTCCTTGTCAAAGACAACAGCTGTAAAGACAGATGTGATGTGGGGACAGTGCTGTGGTGGGTGGGTGATGTTATTAAAACTGTACCCTTTATTGAACAGGCGTTAAAGAGAGCACACAGCGGCATCTCCCTATCCGAGCTCGAGGCCTCCGTGGCATCCCCGTTCACATCCCGAACTCCCAACATCTCCTGCGTGCCGAGCCTGATCAGGTAGTAAAGAAAACAGGTTCAGTAATGCAGTTCTCACAAGGCAGTCTGATACCGATGAGATACAAATACAGGGTGGCACTGTATCCGTGTGGTTGGTCTGTGGTGCTCTTGGAAAGGAACTGTTCACAGTTTATTCTTTTATCCAGGATCCTCTGTTTTACATTTCACGTCAGGCTTTAGCTATAAATATAATACAGTGCATGAACAAGCAAGTGGGAAAAAAACGATCCACAAAATTACCAACTCCTTTTCAAAAGAGATTGTGTCTCTTACATTTGGAACTAGCAGCATTTAAACATGAGTTGAAAAAAACAGGTAGACAGTACTACAATGTGTTGACAGTTTTGTGCTGTCGGCAACCAGTAGGTGGCAGTGCTGGCAAACAGTAATGCATTAAAGGAGTGCTAAAATTAAAGTATAAAAAATGATCAAAGAACCAGGAGATGTTCAGCACAAGAAAGGAGTGTGTGTGATAATTGCTTAAATGACCATGTATTTTTAATGGGTTGTCCTTTATCTTTAACTTCTGTGAATCCTGTTGCAGGGAAGGCCGTGCAGCATTAATTACCTCCTTCTGCGTGTTCAAGTTTATGGCTCTGTACAGCATCATCCAGTATCTCAGTGTCACCCTTCTTTACTCGGTGAGCACATGCGTTCGGTCTACTGTTTCACAAAAATCGAAATAATTCTCAGTCTGAGTTTACATAATTATAGAACTGGTAATTAAGTCAACTTAGGCTAGCATTTGAATATATTTAAACCTGTTTTAAAATGTTTGCTGGCTTTTCTTTTAGATCCTGAGCAATCTTGGGGATTTCCAGTTCCTCTTCATTGATATAGCCATTATCCTAGTCATTGTATTTACAAGTGAGTACAAAAGAAAACCCCTCGTGTTTATCACCACATACATATTCATTATTGGAAATGTAAGACCATTCACTTTTAAAACTGAAAAGAAAATCTACCATTGGTACACTGAAAAATCTCTTTGTGATATACTCTGAAAATGTCTAGACTGTGGGTGCTAGAAAAAAAGAAGTTTTAAAATAATCATTTATTGGTGGTGTTTAAACCAATAATGCAAGTGTTCTTATATATTTATTATATGTAGCTGTGGCCAAAAGTTTTCCGTCACCTAGACCTTTTCACCAAAACATCATGTAATCAAAAGAACTACAAAATGATATAGCAAAAGTCTACCGGAAGCCATAATGGTAGCCTGGTATTTCATGTTAAATATCGAAATGTCACATTTTTTAATTTGTGTCAATTTTTTATAAAGTATATGGAAAACTAGAAAGCGGTATGTAATTCAATATGTTAACCTAACATTGTTCAGCAGGTTTCATTCAACTTTATGAAGCAAAATGAGTTCATTCTATAGGGTGATGCAACACTTTTAACCATAGCTGTATTTTGCCTGCTCTCTCTCTCTTGCAGTTTCTGCTGCAGTCTGTTGAGATGGCTGGTTTCCGACCCCTTTATTTGCCTGCTATTAAACATGAACTTTTCTAACAATGTCTCTGTTTCAACGCAGTGAGTTTAAACCCTGCCTGGAAGGAGCTGGTCTCTGAGAGGCCTCCCTCTGGACTCATTTCGAGGCCCCTGCTCTTTTCTGTCCTCATGCAAATCCTTGTGTGCCTGGGTTTCCAAACACTGGCCTTCCTGTGGGTCAAGCATCAGCCCTGGTACCACCAGTGGACACCAAGTTCAAAGTAAGTTCAGTTACAAGGTAAACGCTTCAATGTTGTAAAATCTTTAGCAGTAGTGGGAATGATTTACACATCTGAAAAAAGGGTTGTAATTGTGCAGAGAGTGCTTTGGGGGTAAAGAAGGTAACTCCTTGAGTCTTTCACCATGGAACAGAAACAACGGCAGACACCTAGCCATACCTTAACCTGGAGCCATTTCTCATCTATTGCAGTGTCTGCAGCCTGTACAACTACTCACTGCTTCAGAACGAGACAAATCACGATGAACACAACATCAAGAACTATGAGAACACAACACTCTTCTTCATCTCCTCATTCCAATACCTCATTGTAGCCATCGTGTTCTCCAAGGGGAAACCGTTCAGGCAGCCTAGCTACAAAAACTGTAAGTGTTTATTCACCATCCGCTGTACTGAGAAAACGCTGAGGCATGTGTGAGAGTGCATTCTTGTTTAGTAAGTTATTTGGATTTAAAATGCATTTACATTAACCCTTTGCGGTCCTATGTCGGACCTGGTCCGACATTGCAATTATTCCTATCCGGTCCATTGTCAGACCCTGTCCGACATCATCAAAAAAACCGCAAAAAAGACGTGTTTCTAGTCGTTTTTTCTCCAGAAAAAGACGAGAAAACCATTCAATGGCCGAGCGACAGGAGCCGAGACAAGTCGATAAAAATAAAAAAAAAGGCGTATCTCATGAATAGTCATACTTGCCCCTGGCATCACATAGGGGCGGTCATAAGGAAACAAGCTGGTTGTTACTGAATCAGCGCACAGAGACTATCACGGACATTTGTAGAGCTTTTTTGAGATGTTGTAGTAATAAAATAATGACTTGGATCGCATTATTGAGGAGTTTGGTGATAAAACGAGTGATCAGGAGATGATTGATCGGTATGTACGACTATTATTATTATTATTATTATTATTATTATTTATTTCTTAGCATATGTGAAAGCGATAGCGAACGAAAGGGTGGGGCGGGGCTGGAGATGCCTAGTGAGTGCTTTGTTGATATGCAGGGCCATTTAAACCCGTTTGACTGTGGAAAAAAATACTTTTAAACAGCGCGTCTAAAATTAACTGCGCGTGTGAAAATAAATTGGACCTGACGCACACTTAATAAATGGACTGCAAAGGGTTAAAGAGTTCTCGAGTTCACCACTAACCACAGGAAACTGATGTGGATTTAGCTGAAATATTTGTTTGACCTCATAACTTATGATTTAATGTTAGTGTTTAAAATGGATTAACCCTAGGTCACCATGCCAACTAGATTCTACAATTAGAGTGTGATGATATTAATAGTAATACCACTTGCTGATGTTCTAGTAATGAAGCACTAAAATCAAAACCTTTGCAAATGGGTAGTTTTCTCTCGTTTTTGTTAATCTCTTTTTTTTCTTTTCTTTGCAGTGCCATTTTTAATATCTTCATTTGCTCTCTATGCCTTCATTCTCTTCATCATGTTTTATCGTGTAGATGCCATTGATCAGTTTCTGGAGGTGAGTGGTTGAACACAGAAACCCAGCCTTGGTACATGGTATTACTCATTTCAGCAGGTTGACAAAGAACCTGACCTGGGCAGTATCAGAGAATGAAAGGGTATGTAAAGCTATGGCCAAAAGTTGTAATCAGATAGAATTTTAGGACACAGACATAATAAAAAAATACTGTATGAACATAATTTGGTGTGAAAGGCGCTATAATAAATTATTATTGTTATTATTTAGATCTTTTATTTAACATCATGTAATCAAAGAAACTACAAAATGAAATTGCAAAAGTGTACCGGAAGCCATAATAATAGTACAGTATTTCATGTTGGATTTTGAAATGTCACATTTTTCATTTTGTCAGATTTGTTGTTAAGTATATGGAAAACTACAAAGCAGTGTAATTCAATATGTTAACGTAACTTTTTTTCGGCAGGTTTCATTCAAATTTATGATGCTAAATTAGTTAATTCTAAAGGGTGATGCAGAACTTTTGTCCATAGCTGTAAGCATGTAAATGTGCCAGAGTGACCTTGGCTAAGATGAAGCACTTGCTGTCCTTGTAATGATAACTGGAATCCTTTTCTTTCAACTCTTTGTAGATTGTGTGTGTTCCATACCAGTGGAGAGTCACAATGCTCCTCATCATTGTAGTTAATGCTGTGGTATCTGTTCTGACAGAGGTAAGAAGATCCAACACACACAGGGTTACATACTGGCTGTTACTTTTCAGTAACCTTTCATTATTTTTTCATTTGTTTTTAACGAAGGAAATAATGGTCTGTAGTTAGGTAACTGCAGCAACACAGAAATAAAGAATTAATAATTTGAATTAAGGTTAGAAATGTAACATATAATGAAATAACAGTCTTGTATTAAAATAGAAGTATTGTTATTTCTAGAACACACACACATTATATATATATATATATATATATATATATATATATATATATATATATATATATATATATATATATATACAGTACTGTGCAAAAGTTTTAGGCAGGTGTGAAAAAATGCTGTAAAGTAAGAATGCTTTCAAAAATAGACATGTTAATAGATTATATTTATCAATTAACTAAATGCAAAGTGAGTGAACAGAAGAAAAATCTAAATCAAATCCATATTTGGTGTGACCACCCTTTGCCTTCAAAACAGCATCAATTCTTCTAGGTACACTTGCACAAAGTCAGGGATTTTGTAGGCATATAGTCAGGTGTATGATTAAACAATTATACCAAACAGGTGCTAATGATCATCAATTCAATATGTAGGTTGAAACACAATCATTAATTGAAACAGAAACAGCTGTGTAGGAGGAATAATACTGGGTGAGGAACAGCCAAACTCAGCTAACAATTTGAGGTTGCTGAAGACAGTTTACTGTCAAAAGCCATACACCATGGCAAGACTGAGCACAGCAACAAGACACAAGGTAGTTCTACTGCATCAGCAAGGTCTCTCCCAGGCAGAAATTTCAAGGCAGACAGGGGTTTCCAGATGTGCTGTCCAAGCTCTTTTGAAGAAGCAAAAGAAACGGGCAACGTTGAGGACCGTGAGACGCAGTGGTCGCCAAGGAAACTTACTGCAGCAGATGAAAGACACATCATGCTTACTTCCTTCGCAATCGGATGATGTCCAGCAGTGCCATCAGCTCAGAACTGGCAGAAAACAGTGGGACCCTGGTACACCCATCTACTGTCCGGAGAAGTCTGGTCAGAAGTGGCCTTCATGGAAGACTTAGGCCAAAAGCCATACCTCCGGCGTGGAAACAAGGCCAAGCGACTCAACTATGCACGAAAACACAGGAACTGGGGTGCAGAAAAATGGCAGCAGGTGCTCTGGACTGATGAGTCAAAATTTGAAATATTTGGCTGTAGCAGAAGGCAGTTTGTTCGCCGAAGGACTGAGAGCGGTACACGAATGAGTGTCTGCAGGCAACAGTGAAGCATGGTGGAGGTTCCTTGCAAGTTTGAGGCTGCATTTCTGCAAATGGAGTTGGGGATTTGGTCAGAATTAATGGTCTCCTCAATGCTGAGAAGTACAGGCAGATACTTATCCATCATGCAATACCATCAGGGAGGCATCTGATTGGCCCCAAATTTATTCTGCAGCATGACAATGACCCCAAACATACAGCGAAAGTCATTAAGAACTATCTTCAGCGTAAAGAACAAGGAGTCCTGGAAGTGATGGTATGGCCCCACAGAGCCCTGATCTCAACATCATCGAGTCTGTCTGGGATTACATGAAGAGAGAGAAGCAACTGAGGCTGCCTAAATCCACAGAAGAACTGTGGTTAGTTCTCCAAGATGTTTGGGCCAACCTACCTGCCGAGTTCCTTCAAAAACTGTGTGCAAGTGTACCTAGAAGAATTGATGCTTGATGCTGTTTTGAAGGCAAAGGGTGGTCACACCAAATATGGATTTGATTTAGATTTTTCTTCTGTTCACTCACTTTGCATTTAGTTAATTGATAAATATAATCTATTAACATGTCTATTTTTGAAAGCATTCTTACGTTACAGCATTTTTTCACACCTGCCTAAAACTTTTGCACAGTACTGTATATTTATATATATGTGTGTGTTCAGTCCCCAGACACTCCCCACAAGTTTAGATGACCTCTCTTATAAGGCCTGCCCATTTTTTGAATGAAGTGGCTGGTTTCACAGAACCCAATTAGCACTAATATTGGCTACTTACTTTTAAGAAAGGCACTTCAGGGTTAATGCTACTGGTAATCCGGATAGATACATATTTTATACATAAATTTGTTATGACCTTTTTAAATATATATTTTTGGTAATGATTTTTTGGGGAAAATTCTGTAAGAAACAAAAAAATTTTTTTTTTTTCAAATGGTAGTCCTTTAAATCCTTTCTTGCCCAATGCGATGTTTCATAGAACCTCATCCTTGACATCATCTTGCGGAAGTTTGTGTTCAGCCGAGACAAGCAGGGGACCTGTGGCATCACCTCTGCCCCACCAGCACCACAGGTTGGGATCAGAAGCTTTCATTTACTGTCGCTTTGACTTTTCACTGCTTTAACCTTCAATAACAGCACATGTTAATATGTGCATGCAAAATCCTTATCTACCTGCTTGTTGTGGGATGTCCCTTTTTGAGTTGGAGTGTGGGGATTTGGGAACTAAGTTTCACACTATTGCATGCACCTTAAGTCTTCTGTATAGCTGTTTAACAAATAGCTGCATACGTTTTTTAATATCTCTGTGTAAGCCTGCATATAAAGGGGTTGGTTATGTATGGGGGTGTAATGGAAAGCTAATTTTGCAACTGCAGTACCTACGAAAAAAACTTGCTGCAAGAGTTGTATGTCCTTTTTTGCCATTTCAGGTACATTCAACAGTAAGTATTTGTAAAACTTTTTTTTCAGAAGCATAAGGTTTGCTATTATATTCTTGGTTAAGAACTGTATTGGATCTAGATTTATACTTTGAAGTATTTACTAATTGCACAATAAACATGATTACAAGCAATCGGACAGAATCATCTTGTATATTTTCATTGGCTGGCAGCCCAATAATTGGCCGAGACTATTTCAGCACTGCAAGAACAAAGCGATTTTAACTGCAGTTAGACAGCCCCATTTAAGATGTCAGTGCTGGCAGAAAGGGTTCTGTCCAGCTAGCTGTCACAGTGGGAGTTTCCGAATGAGTGTTCAGTGCACTGGATGCGACAGGCAAGTAAGAAAAAAGCATGTATGGCTATAGATTAATTACAGGTACAGCTACTGGAGGTAGGCTAATGAATTTATAAATGTCAGTTGTACAAAAACATGCATACAGTGTAGACATCTTTTACCTTCCTTGGTAAAGATTGCAGTGTAAACTGCAGATTGAACCAGCAGGAGGCAGGCAGCCCACTTTGATATTATGACAAGATGAGAGTTTTGCCGGCTGGTTTCATGGTGCGGATGGAAACATGGCATAACATGCACGGACGTCCTTAATGAAACAAAGAGAACTGATCTTATTCATGGGCGGCATGACATAGGAGGCTGTGTGGTCCAGTGGTTCAAGAAAAGGGCTTGTAACCAGGAGGTCCCAGGTTCAAATCCCGGCTCACTCACTGTGTGACCCCGAGCATGTCACTAAACCTCCTGTGCTCCGTCTTTCGGGTGAGACGTTGTTGAAAGTGACTCTGCAGCTGATGCATAGTTCACACACCCTAGTCTCTGTATATCACCTTGGATAAATGTGTCTGCTAAATAAACAAATAATAATAATTATGCATTATGATCCATACATTTTAATTCGTGTATAACTGTACAGTCCAGTGCATTTATTAGTGTTTTTTTCTGTCTTCCTCAGCAGGGTGTTGACCGGTGGGGGGAAAGGTTCTTGTCTTTTTTATGCTGCCAAAGGAGAAGGGCACCCAAGGCCAAGTACATGAATCTAGCGCAGGAGCTGCTGGTGGACCCAGACTGGCCACCTAAACCCAAAACGACGACTGAAGCAAGGAAAGCCCCTAGCCCCGAAAACGGCTCTTACCAAATCATCTCTGCAACATAGCACCGGCCTGCCGCTCAGAAAGAGAAGTGACCAAAGACCCGTTGGTCAGAATTCAAAATGGGAGTTGACCAGAACATTCCCACCCCCTTAGTCTTTCTGCAAAGACACGGAAGGAAAGCTCCCCACCCTACAGCTATGGACAAACGTTTTGCATCACCAAGAATTTTGTGATTGAGACATAATTAAACTATATATATATATATATATATATATATATATATATATATATATATATATATATATATATATATATATATAAAATTTGGATCTTTTATTTAACATCATGTAATCAATGAAACTACAAAATGATATCGCAGAAGTCTACCGGAAGCCATAATAGTAGTAGTCTTTAATGTTAGATTTTGAAATGTCATTTTAATTTGTCAGTTTAAGTACTGTACATGGTAAACTTGAAAGCAGTGTGTAATTAAATACGTTAACGTAACGTTATTCAGCAGATTTCATTCGATCTTTATGAAGCAAAATGCGTTGGTCCAATAGGCTGATGCAAACCTTTTGGCCGTAGCTGTAGTTCGAAATGACTAGAAAGATATTGTGTGGGCTTTTCCTCTTCCCTTCCCTCGGGTCCATAATTGCATTTTTATTCATATGTTTACACAGAAGGCCTGGGGTTTTTCATCCATTACTTCTCAATAAAAGGCTTGTGGTTGACCGGGATGTTATTTATAATTTGAAAGACTTCATTTAAAAGTATTGCTTTTGGTAAGGTGAGAAAACATCAGTTCAAATCATGATAAACTCAATGTAAAACAAATGTTAACTGATTTAACTTTTAGATAACAGAACTACTGTGAGAGAAGTCTTTATATAAACTCTGGAAATGCTGTACATGTTTGTTTGAAATCAAGAAGTTCAATTGTCATGCAAGTGCTAAGACTATGGTGATGAGAAGGTGTCTGTATGATAGAGGGATTTCTTCCTATGGAAGAACTTTGAAGCTTGGTAATCCCAATATGTATTCTTTCAAACTCACACTCTTTAGAGCTGTGTTTTTTAATGTGGGTTTCCACAGCAGAAGACCATTATGAACACAACTGGAGTGCAACAGACTCCTAATTGCAAGACCATACAGTATGGCAGTTTAGCAAAGTCACTGTTTTGTTAAACACATGACTATTTTTTTTTTTAATAGTAAATTTCGAAGTAAGGGCTATGGCTGTCGGAGCTGTACACAATGCAAGATAAGAGAAGAGGGTGCAGATTAATCTATAGTGAACCACAAAACACAGAGCAGCAGCACACAGCTTACAAGAGGAAATGACAAAAGTTGGAATTATTTGCCAACATTCTTTAGCTCTGTTTAATTTTATTTCAGAAACATTGTATAAAAATGGTGCATGACATCACTCATTACTTAAAGCAGCGGCCTCTATACCCATCAGATACCTGGTCTAGAAATGACCTGCAATATGTAACTACATTTTCCAGTGAGAGATTAAAAAAAAAAAAATGTACATGCAGCAAGAGCTATACTGTATAGAGTAAATGAAGATCCCAGGTGACTGCTGTAGTATACAGTAACTGTAGTATACTGATCCATTGCTATTTAAAGTAAGTGGTGGTCATCCTGTTTGAGAGCTTTGTATTCCTGTTTTGTCATTTTTTGTACCTAGTGTGAACACTGTCACTTAAGCACAAAATGGACAAAAGCTATAATGCTTTGCATCTTTTTTTTTGTGTGTGTGTAGTTAAAGCACCGTTCTTTTATTAGTGTTTCATATGAGCCTAAAACTGCTTGTTTCTGCAGCTTAAAACTAAATTATTATTACGGCCAGAGTTTTCTCGACTGCCAATTCAATACACTTATCTTTTGTTCCATGAGTAATAAAAACAAGCCTAGCAGAATGCATTTCTTAACACTTCTGATTCTGCTGTTTTTTAACAATGTTACTGAATAAATGAAATCAATATATGGCTTGGTTCTTGAAACAGGGTCACGCTGTCCTTTTTATCTTAGTCATGAATTTGAAATAAATAAACACTTCTCTTTTCTATGGAAAATCTAGCTGGTATGGCTTTGTATGTTCCAATCAAATCTTTATCAATTACTAGTTTTTAAAAAAAATTCAATGATGTAATGGCTTCTGATGGATATCTAGTTTTTCGGTCTGGAACACTCAATTGCGTCAACCCTTTTTGTTTTTACAGCAAGTTTAATCTATTTCCAGTTTTACGGTAAAGCACTAGTGTGTTTTTTCTTTTTTCCCTGTTCGAGTGGTATTGCATCACATGCTGATTTGTAGTGAAGGCATGCCTTTGGAAATGACTTGCATTGGGAAAATAACAGTATTCTGAAAGGTTTTAATTGTTATATCATTATTATTACAGGCTCAGAATGACCACAGACACGGCAGTCTTTTTTTGTGATTTAAATATCTTTTCTTTTTGCTCAAGTGCTGCACTGTGCATTTTAAAAATAAAAAACAGAAGAAACTAACAAAGCCACAGACCATCAATGATTTTTAATCGGTTCCCCCCTAAGGCACACAGTAATGTGAGTTTCAAGGTGATTTGTCTGAGTATTAACATTTCATTTACTGTTGCTCTTCATTCGTGCTGTGTAGTAATGCGAACCATTTCAATTGGAACACTTAACAGACAGGTATTTGTAATCACTGATGCTGTAAAGCCATGGTCTCTCTTGCAGCTGAATTGCCAACTCTGTACGACATTGAGATCATGGTAATGTGATTTAAACTAATTCCCCGGGTTGCTGTGCATTAGTGATTTGTTGCAAACATATTGAAAGTTGCTAGGAAATACATTTTTAGTGTGTTTTTTTCATTGTTGGGTTCATGTCTTTTATCTAATGAAGCCTAACTAAAAAGGGCGTACCGTTAAGTTCTGCTGTTTTTATTTCAAATTAATGTTTTTTTTTTTCTTTTCTTTTTACTGTACACATAACTGAAAGGCCATAATGACCTCACACGTTTTAAAAACTATATTTATATATAGTCTTTAAATATCAAGTTATTTGGGTATAACATAAGTTCTGGAGAAACAAATATGGTAATGCACCCCCTTTTGCTTGTTTGACTTTCAGATTAATTTAAGTGCAGTGGTTCATCCACACAGTATCAATATAGTCACTGCTTGGACACAGTGGGTTCCAGTAGAGATTTAACAGTGAGTAGGGGGCTGCAATGTTGCTGTATCTTTAAAAAAACATTGGAGGACTGTTTTTTCTTTCTCCTTCAAAAAGCGATAATAAATACTAAATGGTAAGCTTGTAACTGATCAGAACAATAGAAACAATGTGGTTTCTCATTAATAAAAGGGCAGTTTTTATTTTTTCATGAAAACAAGTTTTCATTATTCCAGTTCCAATGACAAATAATTAAAAGAAATATATATATATATATATATATATATATATATATATATATATATATATATATATATATATATATATATATATATATATATATATTCTATCTATCAATCACTGGGTTATCTGACTGGGTTTGAATTTGTATGAAATACTGTTGGCAGCAAAGGTCACTTAAAGGAAACCAGACTGGCATTGAATAACACATGTGTTTGCTGAAATTCCTGAAGTTTACTGCAGGTATAGTATGCCAGTGAGGTTCCTAGACAGGCATTGTGTCCTCAGGTACCAGACATGTACAGTATTTGGCCTTTGAAACGAATGATAATCCCTCAGGGAGACTTTGTTGCCATGTTAGTACATTTTTTAAACTCCCTTGTGTCAGTAAACATGTCTAATGCAGCTGACGAGTTGCTTAAAACTCATTTCTCTGCATGTTAAAGCATTCAGGTTTGTTTCTTCTCTTTTTCGCCCACAAATATGTAAATGTGTCACAAATTATTTTAATGTTTTTGCAAAAAAAACAAACAAAAAAATGTACAGAACTGGATTTTCTTTTTCTACTTGTAATTTATGTTATTTATTTAGTTAGATTTGTTTTTTCCTCTTTCCAAGATTGCATTTCTGATTTTTAAAAGCTTGGTGCTTTTACAAGTGTTTTATTTCTTTCCTAAATAAAATGTATTTGAAAACAGTTGACCTTAATGTTATTTTATTCACTGGAAAAAATAATGTTTTCTGAATTCAAGCAAATATAGTATATTCTATTCTACATGATCCACAATGGCCCGTATAAATCCTGAGAATTAGATATGTACATTTCGGAAAGGAAAGAAAATGGCAAACATTTTTTTACAATTGCTATAATGTTAATTACAACCACTTATTTTTTGTTTTATTTCAAAACCTACAGCATTTGAATATTGTATAGTGTGCGGTTGTCATGCAAGAAGCTCTAAAAAACAAAAACATGACATTTGAGGGATTGTAAGTTTGGTTTAGAAATTGTTTGCTTGGTCTCAATTTCATTCAGTACTATGTATTACAGCACTGTCCTTCTATTCTGTGCTGAGGCATTTTCAATGCCCAAACGGTTCACTGGAACAACGCACATGAGTTAGATACGTAAATACAAAAACACAACAGAAGAGACGGCTAGAGTTCTCTAACTCATCCAGCCATGACATTCACATCCAGTGCCTTTGCTGCAATGAGTCTCTGAACTCCAGAAGACCATGTGCAATCATCCAATTGTTTCAGCATTTATTGAGCATCTCCCAGGAATGAATCGCATCCAATGAGTAATGAGCTGGGTGAACAGGCTGACTGCTTATCAACTCATCTGGGTTGAAGGGTTATGAATAATGCTACTCCAACAAGTGATTTTCCACATGCTCATTTAGAATAGAACAAGTAGAGGGCAATAGAAGAAATACTGGCTGTGCTCCAGATGGGACACAACAGACCAATAGGTTAAACCTGGCTACAGCATAGCAAGGGAAAGAGTATCAAAAGCCAATCCGAACCATGCAGTACCTAATAGCAAGGTGCACTGCAACCATGCAGGTACCCTTGCAAAATAAATATAGCACTATGGATTTCTGACAGACAATATTACAAACAAACAAACAAAAAACAGTATTTAACCGTTTTACGTTTTAAACTGCCTAAAAACTGACTCACACATTCTGGACTACAGAGTCTCTCCATTACCTTAAACAATCATCTCACTGCATTACCACGGGTCTCCGTTCGCGGTCTGAGAACACTTACCAGGCTGTCTCTGCACTCCAATAATCGACAAGCTTTAAAAGAAGGGGTCTTTTCAGACCTTGTGAACCTACAGAGCCTTTTACTGAATAAGAACAAATTACAAAACCTTCCAAGAGTTGTTTTCAATTGCCTGCCAAAACTTGAAATGATTGATCTGGAAGAAAACCCTTGGTTTTGCAACTGTGACATACTGGACTTTACAGACTGGATATGGGACAACTTTCATAGGATCCACAATCCTAACCTTCTAAATTGCTCTGAGCCACCACTCATTAAGAATATATTTCTTTCATCAGTGACTGCTGGTAGACTTCAATGTGGACTTTTTTGCAACCAACAGACCACAGTCCTCACCCTCCTCACTCAACAACAGTGAGTGCTGACTGGAACCCCCCTGACTCAACAGCACCGAGTGCTGACTGGAACCCCCCTCACTCAACAGCACTGAGTGCTGACTGGAACCCCCCCTCACTCAACAGCAGTGAGTGCTAACTGGAACCCTCCTCACTCAACAGCACTGAGTGCTGACTGGAACCCCCCCTCACTCAACAGCAGTGAGTGCTAACTGGAACCCTCCTCACTCAACAGCACTGAGTGCTGACTGGAACCCCCCCTCACTCAACAGCAGTGAGTGCTAACTGGAACCCTCCTCACTCAACAGCACTGAGTGCTGACTGGAAGTTGGATTTATTTGTTATACAAAATGTGTCGATTAACGCAGAGTCTATATTTTCTTGTTGGGCCTGTTGTTCATGTGAGAATCATCAGTGAAGCTGAAAGTAAGCCAAACAGCACAGACGTTAAAAAAATAAAAAATAGAGAAAGCTTCTCTCGATTAACGGGACTTCTGAGCTCTATAACTGTAAAAAGTTTATAGACTGATTGAGCCAAAATAAATCATGTAATGTTTGGAAGCCCTAGATGGAAAGAACATTCAAATATTATTAGGAACATTCTTTTAAAGCTGACTGCTTAGAATAACATCTACAACATTCAACACTATTGCTACATCGGCCTACATCCTGCCTTTCTTCACAACAGGACAAAAACAAACTTCTTACGGTCCAAACTTCCCTTTTTCTTGTAGTCACATAACTACAGTATAAAAATAGATAGGAACATATTGGTCCTTCAGCAGCAATGACAATCAATAATGATCAGTTCCACTTCTGTGGCTGTTTCCACACATCTTTAGACAGTGACTTATCCCTTAGTCACTCTGTTATTAAACCTGCTGTATTTTTCTGTTCAACACAGTCACAAACAGTGGCGATTCCCTTGTCAGTGACTAAGGATTACTACTCCAGAAAACAAACCATGGTTTCCTCTACTGTTAGCCAAGATCATCAGTTGTTCACATAAATAAAATACGCCATTTTATCATTAAATCTGTAATGAAATATAGTAGATTTGCCCAGCCAAACCAGTTGGGAGCAGATGCTGTTCCGAGTGTTGTAATCTGTAGAAGAATAAGAATAAGAATAAGAGTAATACCAAAGCACACACACATTTTTATTTAGTTTTTGAAATTAGCTAAATTGTATTATACTCTGTGCTCACTGCTTACTTTAAAACCAAGGAAAACATGAAGCTTTATTACTGGTACTATGCAAAACCTCCAGCTTCTTATTGAGGCAGTTTCATGCAATTTCATTTTGTTTGTCATCAGCAGGGAAACACAAGAACTCACCGGTCACCAAGAGTATGTTGAAATTGAGTACAATTCTTTCCCAATCGTCTTTATTCTTACATTGCCTCTGAGCGGCATGTTTTCTGACACCGTACTGGTGAAGCGTGTCAATATTATCAGTAGAGTGAAAGGGTCTGGCTCCTGAATGTAGATAGGTCCCTGTGATGCTAACAAAGATGGCTTTAGCAAGAGGTTTTCAGAACACTGTCTTATCAACAGAAACACACCTTTCTCAACGAATGGAGTTTTGTCTTGCCCAGTACCAAATTAAGATATCATGTCTTAATACTATTACAATTTTAAAAAAAAAAAGTTAGAAACACTTCACACAGAATTAGGACATTGAAAGTTCCTCTCAAGCATACATTTCATTTTGATAGTGTGGTTCGGAGTATACAGTACTGACCCAAACTGTGGAAACAACAAATACTTTACAGAAAGGTTGGGTGTATTGTCCTTGTCCGTGCTAAACCAGAAACCTATTTGAGGGTAAAATAAAGATAAAATGCCATACCCAGTTATTCTGCATTGGTAAGGACTATTTAGGGATGCCGAAATATCTAAGGAGGAGGTCTGAGTGAGAAAAATGGGAAATAAAACAACCACCCCAGTCACTCTGTAAGTCAGTCCATGCTGTAGTTCGGCTCAGTCTACCAGGGTCTGGATTGGCGTGAGTGGACTGACTTACAGAGCGACTGGTGTGGTGCCTCCTCCCATGCACAAGTCACTAGGGTCCTGACCACTAATAACTATCCAAAGCTGCTATCTGTGTGTCCCATGGCTGGTTTTGGCCAGAGCCCCACGTGCATCACTCTGATAACGCAGCAGGTTCTGTGGACATTGGCAAACTTGCAGCTAAAGATGAGAATGTCACCGTCTATTGCAGAAACACAGATTTAGTGAGAAAGGACTAGTGCACGGTGGGAAGTTCATTTACTTCATTTAAAACAAAATGTAAAAACACGCAATATGTGTGAAAGCAAGTATCTGATTAATTGTCAGACCTTAAACATCCCCATGCTCACAATAAACACGGCTGAGTCTCTTAACTAGTTCAAGACCTTGCTTTCATCTGCAGTTGACAGATACACTCCCCTCTCAACTTAGCGAAGAATAGGAGACTTAACATAAAGAGGGTGGGGTTTAAAACAGTCTTATAAAATTTCCAAGCAGTTAAACGACTAAATAAAGAAATGCTTTCAAATTGTGCATTCCAGTAAGGGATAGATCTCATTATAGCTGTGACATACACATATCCTTGCTGAGTCATCAAGAAGTGTTAAAAAGAAGAGAGGGGAGAGACATTGCTGTGGCACTGGACTCTCACTGCTGCTGAAGTAATCAGAGTCTTCTTTTAACCTGTGTGAGGGTCTCTACTTTTGACCAACGCTTTCCCTGAAAGAAAGGTATGTTTTTATGGGTTTCACAGAAAATAAATGTATGTTTCACAGAAAACATGAACTTTAAACTTTAGTTTCAAAGGTAATGTTACCCTAAATTAGACAAATTGAAGAGGTTTTTTTTTTATTTTTTGCTTTTGAATTTCTGCTTTGATAGTGATTTACTGAAAATAGTTCTGCTCAGTTTAAAATGCAAAAACTTCTCTCTAAATAATTAAGGAGAATATAAAGCAATTGTTACAACAGTTAAGTAAAAGAGTTTAAAAACCAAATTGTATCTTTTTTTTTTGTATACTTGGTAAAGGCCAGCCTTTATTGATCAAAATAATATATCAATTCCACATTTTACCAGTGATGAAAATGTAAGTTATTTTAATAGTTTTTGTGACACAATCTTAAATATATTGAACATGTCTTCATGTATTTTGTTTTGTTTTGTTAATAATCCGATGAATTTCTAAATCATTGTTTAAATCATCCTGAAAAAGTACATGCTTTTTATGTATGTAATTCAAACATATGAGGGGGGAGGGATTTTCAAACGTATACTAAATCCATGAACAGGAAACAAAAGCTGTCAGTAGTAGAACAGAAAACATTTAGACAGCATAACATTTATAGGACCTGGATTTGTGTGCCAGAACTAAAGTTACTGGCAAGGTCAGTCAGGTTATATGATTTTCAAATGAAGTATTTGTGTACAGAGCACGGGACTCAATTGAAGGTAGAACTAGTAGAAACTAAGTCAAGTAGTTAGGACTATGCCTGTAGGGTCAACCTGTCTGATTGCTTGCTGTGGTTTCACAGTATGTCTGTCTTCTTATAACTATTTGCAGGTATGAATTTTATTTATTTATTTTTAATTTAAAATGTGTGTATCCTTTCTCTTAACCACTGTACAAAGGAGTACTGCACATAGAATGAAGAGAAGTCAAATATGGGGACATGCTGGTGTTGGCTGTACAATACTGGAAGCCATAGTTTGATTTCGCATCTAGCAAACCCAGCTTGAGTCTGGTAATTTTCCTTTCAGTAATGGGCCAGCGATTGAACTAATTGGTAAACATTCCCTGTGCATTACAACATACACATCTGTCACCAATAGGGAGTGGGTTCTTTTTTATATATATAGGAAGCTGTCTGAATTTTTTTTTTGAGAGTTATCCCAAAACAGCTACAACTTTCCCATGTCTTTTTAATTATTTACACGCTTCCCTGCGAACAGAGCCCAGTGATTTATTATCTTGGCTAGACATCTTTAATGAGGTCCCCCTGCATCATTAGCAGAACATGCTGGACTGGCACACAGCTGCAGCCAGCATTAGTCACTCTCCCCTCATGCAGGGTTACTTTAGAGTGAGTTCAGTCTGCCGTGCAGCCGCGGAAGTGGCTCTCCTGCTCTACACAATTATAGATGTTGGGGAAAGAACCAGGGAGCACAAAGGAGCAGTTAATCAGAGGGCCTCGACAGCCTCCTTGTTTGGGGTCATGCTCACCATCTCAGTTAGTCTTTGTTGAATGAAGCTGTGCTGAAGACGCCAGTGGAAGCATGCATGGTGGTTACAGGGAAAGGAGGATATTGCTAAGATTATTTTCCAGTCAAAGTCTCTATGAAAAGGTAAAAGATGTAGTATATTTTGGTCTTAGTTTGTTTGTTTGTTCAGTAGGGGTTATCAGCTCTTTTTTGTTTTTGCATTTACTCTAGTACAGTCACATATATCCTTTCATACAAAGTAAAATTTGTTATTCCTCCAATACTTCAATCATTTCTCACATGACACATTTTAAAGGCAAGGACAGTAAATTCATTCTAAATGCAGGATGCCAACGCCTGCATTTAGAAAGATCACTTAAGCATGGTGCTCAATTAAGTGATTTTTCTAATAATGAGGGTAAGGATTTTTTTCTTGCAAACTAGTACTGGCCATTCCTGTCTTAGCCAGTACCAGGGATACTGACAAGGCTTCACGGTTCAGCCTAACACTAAATCCTCTTATTGTGTATTTTTAGGCTCCATGGAGGTGGCATGCTACATATATTTATTCATCGGTCTTCAAGCTGCATTTTGTGTTCTTGGCTGCCCAGATGGATGTAAGTGCTCAAATCAGCGTGTCTCATGTGAAGGAAAGGCAGTGACACGGGTCCCGTCACCACTGCCCTTCGATACACTTCGACTTGATCTAATCGGCACCCAAATCCCATCTCTGGAAGCGAGCACGTTCCAGGATCCTCCTCCAGCACTTACTGCACTTAATGTAAATGGAAATGAATTCTCTCACATCTCACCCGGTGCATTTGACAGTCTAACTAACCTTCAGAATCTTATTTTAAGTTCAAATCAACTGCAAGAGATACCTGCTGGGCTGTTAAATAAGCTTGTGAATCTCGAGAGACTTATGCTTTTCAATAATAAACTGCAAAAAATCGACTCTGGCCTGTTTGCTACACTCTCTAAACTGAGAGACCTCCAACTCCAAGAAAATGAACTTAGTGCCATACCAGAAGAAGCTTTCCACCAGCTGGTCAGTCTCCAAACGCTCCACCTTGGCAGGAACAACATTACCCACCTTCCAGCCAACATTTTCAAAACATTGACCAAGCTTCAAACCCTAAAACTTCTAGATAACCAACTGAGGCACATTCCAGCTGGAAGCTTTGATAACTTAAACCTGGTAGAACTTTATGTACAAGATAATCATATAGAACACCTGCACTGGGGTCTGTTTTCCAAGCAGCTCAACTTGAAGAAACTGTACCTGTCTAACAATCAAATATCTGTGCTGCCTGAAGGAATCTTCCTTAATTTGCCTAATCTCACCAAATTTACCCTTTTTGAAAATCAACTGACAGATCTCCCCAGTGGCGTATTTGGTCCCATGCCCCACCTCAGGGATCTTTGGCTATATGACAACAAATTAGTTCGTATTTCAGACAACGTGTTTAGCAACTTAACCAATTTGGAACTACTGATCTTGAGCAGAAACCACATCAGCAGCATCTCCAAAGATGCGTTCAGCGGCTTGACCAAACTTGCTGAAGTGTCTCTGCACACTAACAAGCTGACCAGCTTGGATGAAGGCACATTCCGAGGCATGGACAAGCTCCAGAACATCTCTCTCCAAAACAATCACCTGCGGTCACTGCCGCAAAACCTGTTCAGAAACCTTTCTAAATTAATGCAAGTCCAACTTCAAAATAATTCCCTTGAGAGCCTTCCCCAGGAGCTGCTGGACTCCTTTGAGCCACTGGCCAAAGTGAATCTCTGCGATAACCCCTGGAAGTGTGATGAGAATATAGTTCCTCTCAGAAACTGGATGATATCGCACCAGTCCAAGGTGCTCAATATCAGCCAAGTTACATGCTATAGCCCTGATTCCCTGAGGGGTATTCTTATTACAAGCTTAACAGATGACCAGTTGAAGACAAGCCAGGAAGAACATACCACTAACACAGAAGGGACTACAATGCAAGATACAACCAGAGACACAATACCACCATCCACCTCATTCCACCCACAGACAATCAGTTCCTCTCCCACTTTGTTGAAAACCACACCCACCACCACCTCAAACAAAGGTGAAGACACAGAGGATGAATATGGGCAGAATAAGGGCCTCAAGAAAGAGGTTCTGATCACAATCATTGTGCTGGTCTGTACCGTTGTCATCTCTGCTGTGATCATCTGCCTAGCATGCCGGAGTAACAAAAGACACTCTGGTGCCAGATTAACACAGGTGACCAAAAGGAATGCAGTCATTTAATATATATATATATATATATATATATATATATATATATATATATATATATATATATATATATATACTATGCAGATATCCGATTGAGTTGGCATGTGTATACATATATATAGAGATAGATAGATAGATAGATACAGTGCAGATATCACATTGAGGCATGTATGACTAACTATTGAAGGTTTTCCAAAGCTTACCTGTAGTGGACCAGTGGGTGAAACAGTTTTATCTTGTATACTGTCTCCCTGAAAACAATTGCATCTTCACCATCTCAAGTCATGTTTGTAGTGATTAGAGCAAAAGCATTATATATTAATCGGGAAGGACTTTGTGTTGTACAGATTTCCAAAGATGAGGACTTAATAATATCAGAGGGTATAATTACCAAGGATATAATAGAAAAATGGTTGGCATCTAACAAAATTAATGTTTTATCTACTAACAGACAAAAGAAAATCAATGTATTTTCTATCATATTTTTTGTATCTTGTTCTACAATACCATGGTTATTTACATTTTGCTAGCTTTAAAAAAAAAAAAAAAATACTAAAAAGAAAATTCAAGTATATGTTGCATGCAGAAGGCCAATGTAATCTGAAAATAAATGCTTTTTTTTGCATATTACTGTTCAGTATATTAAAATAAATGATGCTATTTGTGAGTGTACCGTTCTGTATAGATATAGATATGCTTGAATTTGCACTTTCATGCCACTGACTTTTGTCAGTGATTTAGATCAGTTCGGTTCCATGAACGTTCGGCTCCCATTTTTCTAGTGAGGTCACTAGAGCTTGTGAAATTAGTAAAGGGAAGTAACTTTCAATGTTTATGGATTCATATGTTCTAGAAGAGAAACATACAATTTCATAATGAAAAAAAAGTACTTATCTGAATATTTAGAGTTAAAAAATACGCAGTTTGGAATACAGAACATCAGCCTACATGTGCAGTGCGTTACTCCCAATAAGAAAAAGGAAGCAGAGGCCAAGTCTTAAAATGTAATCCATCCAATACGCTCAAGAGTAGATACCACACTTAAAGGTAATTCACAAAAAGATAATTAAAGAATCATTCAGAATTATAAATAAAATATATTTAATGAACCATATTATAACCCCTTTGAATGAACTCACTCACACGTATACTGTGTAATGCTACAGGAATGATATTGCAGCAGCTATCCTTTGTGTTAAAGTACCACCCTTATTTCTTGAATGCTACATTACTCATTTTGATTTTGACAGTCCATGTCCAGAGCACAGTGTTGTTCTACAAACTTCATGGAACTGTGAGGTAAGCCTGAAGAGCTCTACGGTATTTTACTCCCATTAATGACGTGGCAAGCATATACAACAACAACAACAACTGAATAACTCTGAAGTACTTTGACTCACACACCAGAACAATAGCACTGAAAAACACATGTCATTTGAGCTCCCTCTAGTGGAACAGAGTGCACAGACCGCTCACTGCCTTTGAATCAATTTATCAGCCCATCTCTTGCTGCAGCTGCATTCAAGACTTTAAAAATCTCCATTCAGACGGCTAATGTAGAATAAAACATTTTATAACAAACAGGTTTTTATTTGCAGAAAATACAATTCCATGGTATACGTCAAAATGTCTGTGAATCTAAAATTGTCTTAAAAGTTTTTGTCTTCAAATAACTAGGGAAAGCTGTTTATCTTCAGAATACTGAACTGACACAAATAAAAATGTTATATATCTCCAAGCATTGCATCATTGTCCCAGAAAGTGTCAATGTGTAATGTAATGTGATAGCATGCTTAGGACATTCTTTAGCGATATTGAGAATGTCAATCTGGGGCTATATGGAGGCTGTCTATCTAACTATCTGTCTGTCACACTTACTCTCTGTGACAGACCTGTTAACCAAAATGTAAAGAGGAGCACTGTAATCAAACCATAGATAATGAAGACTGCTGTGCTGTGCCACTTCGAAGGTACTGAACAGACACAAAGCAATACAACTGATGGGGGTGCTTCAATTAAACAATAATAGGTTTGTTGTGTTTGTTTTTTTAAAATAAAACAGAAACCTTAACCTTTCCCAAAGTTCAGCATTTCTTCTTGTCAGCAGGAAAGAGTTTCAATCTTACTACAATAGTTCCGGAACTCTATTCTCTGAGTGTTGACTGGAAGAACCCTGTGCACTGCTCCACACCCACTGTAATCCACTCTACAGTACATATTGGTCCTTTGTGTCTTCAGAATCCCTGGCTTTCTCACACCAGGTAAGTGTTTTATTTCATTTTTTTTTTTTTTGTGCAAACAAATATTTTAAAATAACAACCTGTGGCAATGTGGCCACGCCCTTGTGAGTAGTTTATGTTTATATGTTACGTGTTGGGTGTAAATGTTGGTGTATAGGCATTGGTACACGGGATATAAACGGGTCTGTGTTTCACGTGTGATTTAAATGGTATATTTGTATTTAGGCATGAGGATGGCACATCACATCACGTGCATTTAAAGTATTAGTATGTGAACACGGGAAAGTGCACTTTAATTAATTCACGTGCAGTTGTACCGAGACTCCAATTGAATGATTGATTAGCAATCGAGTCTCGGTACAACTGCATAAAAGCAGCATGTTTTCACTCACTCGGGGTTGTGTGTTCGGTGAGTGGAGAACGGGTGTGGAGAGAAATAAAGTAAAGTAAATTGATAGTTGTTTGTACTCGCCGTGTTTGTCTGTATAGTCCGTTTTGTTTGTCTGTTTATTTTGGCTCAAGTGCCGTGTCCTGTGTTTTGTGTTCAAACCTTTTATTTTCTGTTCTGTTTAATTATTAAATGCTGAGCACGACCACGCGCTCAGCTTCATCAAAACCCCAAGTCTCTGTGTGTTCCTTCCTGTTTCTGGTCTGACGTCACCCACTGCAGCCGTCTTTGTGACACAACCATTTAGAAGAATACTTTTTTGGGGGGAGAAGAAAATCACTTACATTAAATAAAACATTCAATGTTGAATCAACATGAATTAATAGCATTTTGGTTGATGCTGGATGTATTTTGACCATTTTCAGAACAATTTAAGCTCAGCTAACAGTAACATTTCCTTAACTAAAACCACCTTGACATTCTCTTTATGTCAAGCTGTATAAACATCCTATTTGATGTGTTAAAGTTCTAAGTTCAGCAAATTGTAAGTCATTTTCTTTTCTTTTTTGCTGGTTTCTTGTAATTTCGTGTTAAGGAGGTTTGACTTCATGTCAATCTCTACCTGAGTATATACAGTTTCTATCAAGAGTGCTTCATTATGAATAGTACAAGCAGTGTTGAAAAGAAGCAGCTGTGATGTCACATTGATGTCACAGAACAACATTCTGAGGCAGGTTCATTGACCAACCTTAATATTCTAATACTACCCTCTGCACAATATACTGTACAATACACTACACATGCATTCCATCTGCACTAGTATATATATATATATATATATATATATATATATATATATACAGTACTGTGCAAAAGTTTTAGGCAGGTGTGAAAAAATGCTGTAAAGTAAGAATGCTTTCAAAAATAGACATGTTAATAGATTATATTTATCAATTAACTAATTGCAAAGTGAGTGAACAGAAGAAAAATCTAAATCAAATCCATATTTGGTGTGACAACCCTTTGCCTTCAAAACAGCATCAATTCTTCTAGGTACACTTGCACAAAGTCAGGGATTTTGTAGGCATATAGTCAGGTGTATGATTAAACAATTATACCAAACAGGTGCTAATGATCATCAATTCAATATGTAGGTTGAAACACAATCATTAACTGAAACAGAAACAGCTGTGTAGGAGGAATAAAACTGGGTGAAGAACAGCCAAACTCAGCTAACAAGGTGAGGTTGCTGAAGACAGTTTACTGTCAAAAGTCATACACCATGGCAAGACTGAGCACAGCAACAAGACACAAGGTAGTTATACTGCATCAGCAAGGTCTCTCCCAGGCAGAAATTTCAAGGCAGACAGGGGTTTCCAGATGTGCTGTCCAAGCTCTTTTGAAGAAGCACAAAGAAACGGGCAACGTTGAGGTCCAGAGACGCAGTGGTCGGCCAAGGAAACTTACTGCAGCAGATGAAAGACACATCATGCTTACTTCCCTTTGCAATCGGAAGATGTCCAGCAGTGCCATCAGCTCAGAACTGGCAGAAAACAGTGGGACCCTGGTACACCCATCTACTGTCCGGAGAAGTCTGGTCAGAAGTGGCCTTCATGGAAGACTTGCAGCCAAAAGCCATACCTCCGACGTGGAAACAAGGCCAGCGACTCAACTATGCACGAAAACACAGGAACTGGGGTGCAGAAAATGGCAGCAGGTGCTCTGGACTGATGAGTCAAAATTTGAAATATTTGGCTGCAGCAGAAGGCAGTTTGTTCACCGAGGGCTGGAGAGCATACACGAATGAGTGTCTGCAGGCAACAGTGAAGCATGGTGGAGGTTCCTTGCAAGTTTGGGGCTGCATTTCTGCAAATGGAGTTGGGGATTTGGTCAGAATTAATGGTCTCCTCAATGCTGAGAAGTACAGGCAGATACTTATCCATCATGCAATACCATCAGGGAGGCATCTGATTGGCCCCAAATATATTCTGCAGCATGACAACGACCCCAAACATACAGCGAAAGTCATTAAGAACTATCTTCAGCGTAAAGAAGAACAAGGAGTCCTGGAAGTGATGGTATGGCCCCCACAGAGCCCTGATCTCAACATCATCGAGTCTGTCTGGGATTACATGAAGAGAGAGAAGCAACTGAGGCTGCCTAAATCCACAGAAGAACTGTGGTTAGTTCTCCAAGATGTTTGGGCCAACCTACCTGCCGAGTTCCTTCAAAAACTGTGTGCAAGTGTACCTAGAAGAATTGATGCTTGATGCTGTTTTGAAGGCAAAGGGTGGTCACACCAAATATGGATTTGATTTAAATTTTTCTTCTGTTCACTCACTTTGCATTTAGTTAATTGATAAATATAATCTATTAACATGTCTATTTTTGAAAGCATTCTTAATTTACAGCATTTTTTCACACCTGCCTAAAACTTTTGCACAGTACTGTATATATATATATATATATATATATATATATATAGGAGGTATACACACACACATTTTAAAAATGTAATAATTTGCATAAGATCATTTTTTTGTTTTTACAGGGATCAGAATGCCTTCCATATTCCTAGTCCCCATTTGTCTTCTGTCCATACTGTGTGGATTTCAGTGCCAGACTAATAAGACTGAGAAACATCAGGACATCTATTCCAATGCGGATACATTAGAAATCCCATCTAGTCTAAAGACTGATGTGAAAGAAGTGATTTTTGTGGGAACTGGTATTTCAGAGATCAAAAATGGGGCCTTTAAAAACAACTCCCAGCTAGAGAAGATCAGCTTTCTTAACAATCCTATTGTTTCAATAGAAACAAATGCATTTGAAGGTTTAGACAGCATTACAGATATTGAAGTTTTAGGCAGTCAGCTGCAGTTACTACCTGTTGGTGTTTTCGACAGTGTTAAAACCCTGGAAACTCTCATATTAAAGAACAACAAAATCAATACAATACAGAAAGGATTATTCAATGGACTTACACATTTGAAAACGCTTGAACTGCACATGAATGCAATCGATTCACTTCCTGAAGAAATATTTGATCAGCTTGAAAATCTTGAAACACTTCACCTGGCCAAAAACCATATAACCTCTGTTTCAAAAGATATTTTCAGTAAACTTCATAACCTTAAAAAGCTCCGACTTTACGAGAACGAGCTCAGAGCTGTTCCCGATGGCATCTTTGATAACCTGCCCAATTTGACTGAGATTGCACTGCAACTCAACAAGATCGAGACGTTGCCTTCTGGTTTATTTTCACAAAATACAAATGTAGAGAAGCTGTACATGGAAAATAACTCCATTTCACAGTTACCGTTAGGGATTTTCGTTGGTCTTCCTAAAATCAAATATCTAAAGATTGATAATAACCAACTAACAAAACTGCCTGATGTTCTTTTTGGAGCAATGCCCAAACTGACTTATCTTAAGCTTTCCAACAATGCTCTCACGACTCTCCCAGATGGGATCTTCAGCAATCTCACCTCTCTAAAGAAACTGGTTCTGTCTAACAATCACATTACTCAATTGACAAGCTCCGTTTTTGAGGGGCTGCAAAAGCTCACGGACCTAGATTTACAAAATAATAATCTGAAGTCCTTGGACAGCCAAACATTTGTCCTTTTGCCCAAACTCAAAAAATTATCACTAAATGGTAATCCGTGGAATTGTGACTGCAATTTGATCAATCTCGTCAACTGGATAAAAGCAAATCCGACAAAGGTCAAGTCATCTGCATCTGGGACTTGTGAAAGTCCTGAAAATCTGAAAGGCAAGGCCTTAAACTCCTTAACAGAAGACCAGCTCATTTGTCCAACTACTCCTGTTGTCATCACCACACCAGCACCAACCACCACGATAGCCTTCACAACTGCAGTAAGTACTACAGTTCCTGCCACTACCAAGATCGAGACTACATCACAACCAACAACAGAGGAAGACACAACCACCACCTTGACTACCACTGAAGCCACACCCACCACTACAGTGATGCCAACCACACTGGCAACTACAACCGAGCAGCTCACATCCACAGAGCCAACAACATTATTTACAACCTCCACAGAGCTTGAAACCACAGTTCAGACCACCACAGAGATGTCAACTCCAATGAGTACCACCGCTGCAGAAACCACAGCCCTGCCAACAACTACAGTGGCCTGGACAACCACGGCCCAAACAACCTCCACCCTGCCAGAAACTACAGAGCAAACAAGTACCATTGTATCAATGACACCACCAACCACAACTACAGAGCAAACAAGTACCATTGTATCAATGACACCACCAACCACAACTACAGAGCAAACAAGTACCATTGTAACAACAGCACCACCAACCACAACTACAGAGCAAACAAGTACCATTGTATCAATGACACCACCAACCACAACTACAGAGCAAACAAGTACCATTGTAACAACGGCACCACCAACCACAACTACAGAGGACACTTGCTGCAATTTCAACCCTTCACCTGAAGCTATTCCAAGCCAGTGCTCCCTTACTGAAGTAAATGGGACTAGCGTTATAAACTGTGTGATCTCTAAATGTCCTGTGATTAAGGTTGAAGCACAGATAGTTGATGATGACGATAAGAATGGATTCAATCACAGACTCTTTTGTGACTGGTCTCAATCCTCTCAGTGTGCCAAGGCTACTTTGACCATTATTATTAACTAAACCTTGAGGTCAACTTGAAATAAAATAACAGCTTGTATGCCTATATTGTTAGCAGTGTAGAAACTGTAGTTCACAGTTTAATTCAATTGTTATTGCATTTACTGAGCATGTATGCTTTTATGTTCGATACTTGTATCTGAAGTTATAATTAATTTGTGCATTCTATCAAATCAATCAAATTTATTTTGTGTAGCAACTTTCATGCCAAGGCATCCCACAAAGTGCTTCACATTACAAATAAATATACTATACAATAATATAATATAATATACAATAAAATATACAATAATATAATATATTATTATTTGTTTATTTAGCAGACGCCTTTATCCAAGGCGACTTACGGTGTGTGAACTATGCATCAGCTGCAGAGTCACTTACAATTACGTCTCACCCGAAAGACGGAGTACAAGGAGGTTAAGTGACTTGCTCAGGGTCACACAATGAGTCAGTGGCTGAGGTGGGATTTGAACCAGGGACCGCCTGGTTATAAGCCCTTTTCTTTAACCACTGGACCACACAATCTCAAAAAACAGCCAAAAACAAATGGACAAATAGACAAAACTCATATAGACAAAACTCTAAATAGGCCATCCCAATCTACAAAAGGCCTCTCATGTAAAGATATGTTTTAAGCTTTGACTTAAATGCATTTATTCAGTCAGCATTCCAGATTTCAATTGGAAGATTGTTCCATAATACAGGTGCATAATGACTAAAGGCTCTTCCACGACAAGAGCTACATTTTATCATTGTAGTCACCAGAAGACCAGCATCAGCAGATCTCAACTGGCGACCAGGGACATAAGGTAAAAGCATATCATTAATGTAAGCAGGGCCATTTCCAGAGACAGCCTTAAATGTCATTAATAACATTTTAAAAATAACACTGTACTTCACCGGAAGCCAATGCAAGTGGGCAAGAACAGGTGTAATAAGTTCAAATCTTTTTGTACCTGTCAGAATTTGTGCAGCTGTATAGTGAACCTGCTGTAAGTGATTGATTAGTTTACAAGGTAGACCAGCCAAAAGGGCATTACAATAGTCCTGACGGGATGAAACAAACTCGTGAATTAAAATTTCTACGTCAGATTCTGCAAGATACAAACAGACTTGGGATTTATTCCGCAAATGATAATAAGCAGACTTCACTACAGTTGAAATGTGATGCTGAAAACCAATATTAGAATCAAATAAGACTCCAAGACTTTTCTCAGCTTTCGAAGAGCTGATGGGGGGTCTGCCAAAGGTTATTGGTTGTGGGATTTTATTTAATGCTGCTTTGGAGCCAATTAAAATAAATTCAGTATTATTTGCATTTAACTGAATTTTTTTTTTTGGCTTCTAAGTATATTAGTTTCAGATTCAGGTCACACACTCAGCCTGGTATTACATTTTATTCTGACCTTGTTATACTTACTTTCACTTTATAGAAGTACCTAACAAAAACAGTAAGTCTATGTTACACTAAAATGCCATAAAACTGGGTGCTCAGACTTTTTCTTTATAATCTTTTCCTATCTATAACAAATGCTTATAACTATATTATGTTTTACTTTATGTACAATTGTGATCTTCTAAAAATAAAAACAAACTAACAAAAATATTTGGAAATAATTAAAACGGTTTTCTGTTGTTTTTTTTTAATCTAATGTGATGCAAATAATAATATTAATTCTTTTTTTATTTTACAAAACTAGGATGGGTCTCTTGTCACACAAGAAACTTGGTCATATTATGTTTCCAATTAGCAAGGGAGGTCAAATGTCTGCAATTTCATTTTTTTTTTTTTTATATTTCCAAAAATACAATTTATATAAATATGGATTTTTTTTTTAAGAATATGAACTTCACCAGACAGAACAAAAATAAGCCACATAGCTCAGGAAGCCAGAATAAAAACAATTCAATAACAGGACAGTCAAAGCAAGCGTTGCCTTACCCTCTCTGATAACCACTTTAAGCATGCTGTGTGCACTTCTTCCACTTACTGGACACTGGAGCCATTACTCACAAATGGTTGCTCCATTTCTTGTTTCTTTTTTAATCAAGTTACAGTATCTGATAGATCCTCTGCAGGCCATGGGACTGCAATGTGTTCATGTCACCCAAGAGTTTTCATATAAAAAAAACAAGACTGAAGAGTCTGCAACATTGCATGCAATAGGCTGTGCTAAACAGGGGACTTCAGCTGATAGCAAGGGTTCAAAATGTGTACTCTTTTTTAAGTTTGATTGACTAGAATTGGGTGTAGGTTCAAAGTGGTGCTGCATTTTTTTTGATTGAGTCATGCTTAGTGTAGACAGTGTAATCAGCTTGTCAGAGCGGTATGGAGTGGGTAACTGTAAAGGTACAAGATCAGACGGCTAGAGGAACTGTAATGTCCCCAGCCTCACACTGTATCACTATGTTGTGAACTACCTCCATTCCTCTATGTATCCCTATGGACAAGGAACAAGAAGTTATTTGCACAAGCCCAGCAACCCTTCAAATGCAAAACTAATTCTATATTCCTCTGTAAAAATAAATACATTCTTTCATGCTTTAAATGAAAATATAGTATGTGAAGCATGACATTGTTTGTAGGGATGTCAGTGGGTGTTACATCTTTTTCCTTATCTGTGAGTGCAGACTGATTTATCAGAACCTTGCACCCCTAGATTGCAAGACGAAGCTGTGTTAAAGGGACGGGCTGCTTAAGCAGATGACAGTTCTATTTGACTTTCCATTTACAAGTGATCACCTTAAAAAAGGTCCTGCTATCGTCGACTTTTCAGAATTTCAACCAGGCAAGTGTGTTTTTTTAAATTTTATTTTGTAAACATGTATTTTAAAATAACAACCATTAGAGGAATACATTTTTTTGGGAGAGCTAAAACACTTATATTAAGTAAAAAATCAATTTTCATAGGAAATAAAAACCTATGTAAGAAAAAAAAAAGAATTTGAATCAACATGACGTAATGGCATTTTGGTTGATGCTGGATGTATTTTGACCATTTTCAGATCAAATTAAGCTCAACTAACAGTAACAATTCCTTAACTAAAACCAACTTAAAATTCTCTTTATGTCAAGCTGTATAAACATCCTATTTGATGTGTTAAGGCTTCTGTGTTCAGCAATTTGTAAGTCATTTTCTTTTCTTTTTTGCTGGTTTCTTCGTGTTAAGGAAGTTTGACTTCATGTCAATCTCTACCTGAGTATATACAGTTTCTATCAAGAGTGCTTCATTATAAATAGTACAAGCAGTGTTGAAAAGAAGCAGCTGTGATGTCACGTTGATGTCACAGAACAACGTTCTGAGGCAAGTTCATTGACCAACCTTAATATTCTAATACTACCCTCTGCACAATATACTGTACAATACACTACACATGGATTCCATAGGCACTATAGGAGGTATAACTGCAGTGTGCAAACTGGAAAAAAAATGTTGTTGCAAATTCTTGAAAAATAAATATGGACTGGAGAGGAGGGCTATAGTGGAAAATTATTGACCCGAGGGAAGACTATTGTTACCAACAGGGGCTATAATGCCCAAAGCCACAGACTGAGGGCATTGCTCCCTGGAGGTAACAATAATTAACAATTAATTTTCCATTATGAGCTGAGCCTGCAGTACATATTTAAAATACGAGTCAGTCAAAATAATAAAAGAGGCAAGGTTGGATAGTAAATATGACTTTATATACTGTAAAGCCATAAATATTTGCAAGCATTTTATTATGTGTTTTTCACATATGAAAAAAAAAAACTGACACTGTGAACCAATCATATGACAGACGGAAACTATTGCCCTGTGGTGTAAGGATGTGAGGGCAATAGTTAAATATATTTTTGCTCCTGTGATGAGGTTTTAACCAATCACAGGCCAGAACTCCTAAGCACTGACTCATATATAGATCCTGTCTATGTTATTGAGCAGCTAACAACTTTTATTTTATTCATTTCAATAGCACGTTATTACAATGCCTTAACAGCAAGTATCAAAGTATAGAAACATTTTACTGAATTGTTGAAGTTTAATGATTCCTAAAGTTCTGTAATGTGTCAAAGTTGTGCTGAATTGTATTGATGATTTTCAAAGTTTGGTGTATGGTATGTTTGATTACAGTATTTCATTACCTAAAATGTAGGTGTTAAAGTTTCACTGAATTGCATTAATTTAATGATTTGTAAAGCTTTGTAATTTTGTATGCTTAATGTGATAGAAGAGGTTACTAGCTCTATATCATCAGTAGGTACTTGTGTGTGTTAACTTTATTCTATACATTATTAAAAGTGCAGTAATTGTTATTTATACCTGTTCGATTATCCATACAAATCAATTATGCAAACTAGTGTCTATATATACACACACACACATTTTAAAAATGTAATAATTTACATAAGATCATTCTTTTCTTTTCACAGGGACCAGAATGCCTTCCATATTCCTAGTCCCCATTTGTCTTCTGTCCATACTGTGTGGATTTCAGTGCCAGACTAATAAGACTGAGAAACATCAGGACCTCTATTCCAATGCGGATACATTAGAAATCCCATCTAGTCTAAAGACTGGTGTGAAAGAAGTGATTTTTGTGGGAACTGGTATTTCAGAGATCAAAAATGGGGCCTTTAAAAACAACTCCCAGCTAGAGAAGATCAGCTTTCTTAACAATCCTATTGTTTCAATAGAAACAAATGCATTTGAAGGTTTAGACAGCATTACAGATATTGAAGTTTTAGGCAGTCAGCTGCAGTTACTACCTGTTGGTGTTTTCGACAGTGTTAAAACCCTGGAAAATCTCATATTAAAGAACAACAAAATCAATACAATACAGAAAGGATTATTCAATGGACTTACACATTTGAAAACACTTGAACTGCACATGAATGCAATCGATTCACTTCCTGAAGAAATATTTGATCAGCTTGAAAATCTTGAAACTCTTCACCTGGCCAAAAACCATATAACCTCTGTTTCAAAAGATATTTTCAGTAAACTTCATAACCTTAAAAAACTCCGACTTTACGAGAACGAGCTCAGAGCTGTTCCCGATGGCATCTTTGATAACCTGCCCAATTTGATTGAGATTGCACTGCAACTCAACAAGATCGAGACATTGCCTTCTGGTTTATTTTCACAAAATACAAATGTAGAGAAGCTGTACATGGAAAATAACTCCATTTCACAGTTACCGTTAGGGATTTTCGTTGGTCTTCCTAAAATCAAATATCTAAAGATTGATAATAACCAACTAACAAAACTGCCTGATGTTCTTTTTGGAGCAATGCCCAAACTGACTGATCTTAAGCTTTCCAACAATGCTCTCACGACTCTCCCAGATGGGATCTTCAGCAATCTCACCTCTCTAAAGAAACTGGTTCTGTCTAACAATCACATTACTCAATTGACAAGCTCTGTTTTTGAGGGGCTGCAAAAGCTCACGGACCTAGATTTACAAAATAATAATCTGAAGTTCTTGGACAGCCAAACATTTGTCCTTTTGCCCAAACTCAAAAAATTATCACTAAATGGTAATCCGTGGAATTGTGACTGCAATTTGATCAATCTCGTCAACTGGATAAAAGCAAATCCGACAAAGGTCAAGTCATCTGCATCTGGGACTTGTAAAAGTCCTGAAAATCTGAAAGGCAAGGCCTTAAACTCCTTAACAGAAGACCAGCTCATTTGTCCAACTACTCCTGTTGTCATCACCACACCAGCACCTACCACCACGATAGCCTTCACAACTGCAGTAAGTACTACAGTTCCTGCTACTACCAAGATCGAGACTACATCACAACCAACAACAGAGGAAGACACAACCACCACCTTGACTACCACTGAAGCCACACCCACCACTACAGTGATGCCAACCACACTGGCAACTACAACCGAGCAGCTCACATCCACAGAGCCAACAACATTATTTACAACCTCCACAGAGCTTGAAACCACAGTTCAGACCACCACAGAGATGTCAACTCCAATGAGTACCACCGCTGCAGAAACCACAGCCCTGCCAACAACTACAGTGGCCTGGACAACCACGGCCCAAACAACCTCCACCCTGCCAGAAACTACAGAGCAAACAAGTACCATTGTATCAATGACACCACCAACCACAACTACAGAGCAAACAAGTACCATTTTAACAACGGCACCACCAACCACAACTACAGAGCAAACAAGTACCATTTTAACAACGGCACCACCAACCACAACTACAGAGCAAACAACTTCCATTGCAACAACTACACCACCACCACCAACCACAACTACAGTGGCCTGGACAACCACAGCCCTAACAACCTCCACCCTGCCAGAAACTACAGAGCAAACAAGTACCATTGTATCAATGACACCACCAACCACAACTACAGAGCAAACAAGTACCATTGTAACAACGGCACCACCAACCACAACTACAGAGCAAACAACTTCCATTGTAACAACTACACCACCACCACCAACCACAACTACAGTGGCCTGGACAACCACAGCCCTAACAACCTCCACCCTGCCAGAAACTACAGAGCAAACAACTACCATTGCAACAACAGCATCACGAACCACAACTACAGAGCAAACAACTACCATTGTAACAACTACACCACCACCACCAACCACAACTACAGTGGCCTGGACAACCACGGCCCTAACAACCTCCACCCTGCCAGAAACTACAGAGCAAACAACTACCATTGTAACAACGACATTACAACCAACACCGCCACCACCCCCACCAATCACAACAACAGTGGCATGGACAACCAGCACCCAGCCTGAAACCACAGAACTAACGACTACCATTTTAACAACGAGACCAACACCACCTCCGAAGACTAGTCTAACATGGACAACTTCTACCCAGCCAGAAACTACAGAGCTAACAACTCCAATTTATACAACACCAACTACTACAATATCCTGGACCTCCACTGATCCTGAAACCACAACATATTTAACTGAAACAACAAGTATTGCCCAGTCAACCCAGACCATACAGCTCCCAATAACATCTGATTCACAATACAGTTTGGATACTTGGGCAGACATATCCTACTGCAAGATGATGCTGATATCATACACAGCAGTGGTGGTGGTGGAAATCTGCTGCACCTTGGCCCTGGCAAAATTTGTATACACACTTTACCAGTCCCTTCAGTTCAGAGGGAAAATGTATGCAAATGTCAATCTCACACATTTTTCATACAGGAAAGAGCTGATACTGCAACCCAAGAACTAGAGACAAATAAAAAATGTTTATTAGCTTTGTAGCTATTCAACAAAATTATGTAAAATTTCTTAACAGTAGACACGTTAAAGCATGTGTAAATAAAGATCCTGACATTTACTTTAAATGTGAGCTTCTGGGAAATCAATTTTCGATTGTCAGGGATCAGTGGACATGATATAATATTCTAAATATATTAAATAAAGGAGTTCTGGAAGCATTAATATAAAAGTGTGCAGATTCAAACATTTTTTATAAGATTATGGTCAATAAAATCTCTATATTAGTGTATGCATATTTATTTTCCTTATGGCATACTTTGGAATAAAAGGGCCAACTTAATGAAGGGAAATGTTAATGTCCAAAACAAAACCAGCAACAAGTTAGAAGGTTCATTTAAGGATTCAATCTCAAGTTGTTTGCTACTGGTTTTGTTACTACATGGCTAATGGATCATTTATTTCTGATACTGAACCAGGACAACATGCATTTTCCATGAATGTTAAAAGTTATTCAGAGCACCCTACAGGGGAACCAGACACACAGATGGCGCGACACATCCTAGACCTTGAATAGCCATTTATTGAGGTGGGGGTTTTCAAACAGGTCAGGGTGTGGCAAACAGCAGGACAATCCCATCTCTCTCAGATCTTGTAATGTGGGTTCACAGGTCTTGTTTATTCTGATAGAAGATGTGATGCAGGTTGTAAACTGTCTGGATGGAGCTGCTCTGACATGGAAGCTGTGTCCTCGACTAGGCGTTATTGTTGTCAAGCAATTAAACAGACAATGTCACTAAAACACATCCCAAATAAAAATACATTATTTTATTGTATACACACACAGGTCGTTCCCTCGTTATTTCAGTTAAATCTTTGGTTCATATTTAAAGTATGGGGTCAACATTTCTAGTGAAAGGAAAATAAATGCAATCATGTAACTACTGTAAAAACTACCAAAAAACTACTAGTAATGTAACTAGTAGTAATTCAATTAAACACCCTTTTATTCCTCTGAGAAAATGTGCCTTTGTGTTTGCACATGCCCCTGTGATCCTGACTTGCATCTTCTGTCCCTTGTCGCTACCTGTCACTCTGTGGCTCTGTCTGTCACTTTGAGATTGACTGATTCATTGTATAATTGCATTGGCTATACACATAACAAAGTGAATGCGTGCACACCATTAAAATAGGGGTTGTCCAAATGGAATAGCTGTTACCTTTTTTTTATATATAAATGCAGAAAGTTTGAAACAAACTGCTGAGAACAAAGAGCTTTAAACTAGGTCCTGGATCAATGTTCAGTATGGGACATGCCAAAATACAGAGTGTGTTGAAATTCAATGAGAGGGAAGAGCACAGTGGGCCTTTGAAATTGTGATTTATAACACATTTACAGCTAGGTTTTAAGAAGAGGATTGATAGGGAGGTTTTGGATTTATACATACAGTACATGTTTTAAAAGTGCAAATGTACAAAAGCCATGCAATTAAAATAATATATACAGAAGACATCATTTGGACCAGCTTACTACAGTGAAGGAAGTTTAGGCTAATATTTGGATGCTCGACTTCTTTTTTAAACTTTGCAACTGTAGCTGCACCCCGTTCCCATGCTTGTTATCTAAGTGGCTATTAAGAAGTCGGAGGTTGAACCGATAACGCAAACAACCCATGTTACTGCCATATGGGGTTGAATTAGCTGCTCAAGATTCCCAGCCCAGATAAGCCTTTCACTGCTCTCGTCCCAGGCTGGTCAGAGTACACTGCTTGCCTTGGGTGGGATTCTGTTAGCAAACTACTTACAGCTTCAATTACTCCTTCATTAAGCTGTTTTTCTCTGATTGTTCACAGGTGTTTGGCACAAAACTCAATTAATTATCCAATAGGAAAAGGGTTCAAACAGCCTGTCGTCGCTTCTTCTTTGCAAACAGAATGGTTCCATTGTGCACGTCGATAGCTTTTTAGACTAGCACGGTCAGGCATGGGGCTGAGCTATCCTCTGGAGAGAAGGGTGTTCTAGCGGTCAGTTGCTGAGACACACTGAGGCAGCCTAGTCTGTGCTACAGTATAAGAAAGCCTACATTCAATGCACCTGCTCAGTTTACATTGTTTTTATTGCACACTCTTCACATCTTTAAGTGTCCTTTGTATTACACAAAACCTTACATTTGGGTTTGAATGGTAGGAGAGCACCTGTATCTCTTTTCAGTTTGAATTGCCTAGTCAATGCATTCATGACTGTAGAATGAATCAAACTAATGGTCGCATGTTACAGTTTTACAAGCTGCATCGAGCATTCAGAAAAACTGGGTTCATTTAGGATAAAAAAAAGAGGGTGATATTTTGAAGACATGTATGCTCAATCTAAATATAACAATGTAATAAGCATGAACACATCCATAGGTCCCTTATACTTCCTTCTTTATACAGCATAATTAAAGGTTTTGCAGAAACAAATGTACAGTAAGCATTAGGTATTCAAAAATGTTTGCGAATCAGGGACTGTGAAACCCTCTGAATGTAAAGCTGTCACAGGAAGTTCAAGAGTACTTTATAAGGGCCATTTCCGTTCCCCCACTAACCACTAGATGACGCCAATGTCCAATGTTTGCCTGTTTTTTTACAGACACACACACAAAAATGATACTCAAATAAAGCAGTATTATAACACCCACTAATGAAACGGCTTTAATGGAATGATATTGCTGTTTAAATTTGCTTTAGAATTAGAAGTCAGTTTTAAAAATTAAACTTACTTTGCTTATTTGTATTGAACTTACAATTGGCAGAAGTAACATGGCTTAAACCACCCAATTTTTTTTTATTATTGGAAATGCATTAGTTTTGTTTATTGCAATTCAGTAGTCAGGTGCGTCCCTAGAAGGACAGTGCACAGCATTTATTTCATTAATGACCTTTTTGCGCGGGGGGATGGGAGAAGGCGGACTAGATTTCATAATGAAAATTGGTCCGGACCGGGACCAATTTTCATAGAGTAATTTATGCAGGTTAGTCCGGCGGAACCATTTCCCATGGGGACCATTTTCCGCCTGACAACGTTAATGAACTACAAGTAATTTATAGTTGTTTTATTTTTACGTTATTTTACTGCCCTCTCCAAACAATTATTTATACCGCTGAACCGTATCTTAACTTACATGTTTTATTGTTTAACCCCTATATATATAAGCTTGAAACCAGTTATGCGCGAGCTGCCAAAAGGTCATGAGCCATCGTACAATTGAAATGTCGCCGTTCGGTTGCCAAGCAGGTAAACGACTCAGTTATAAAATAATAATAACAATAACAAGAGATTGTCTGACGTGGCTGTTTACACAAGGTACTTTAGACATACATGCTAGAGAGCAGTTACTGTTAACAGTGCGTGTAATCAACTGAATAAATCAACAGGTGTGTACATCCCACTGGAGAATATGCAGCCTCTCTACAAAGAATGGGATAACAGTATGTTCTTTTCCAAAGTTAACAAAACTGGTTGAAGACACCTGAAAATGTAGCTTATAAAACCAATGAAGCCAGTCCCAGACACAAACCTTGTGCTGCACAATGCTGGCTCACAATCCTTAAACACATGTTCTTACAAGTGTTGTACTCTCTTCATTACAGTTTCTCTAACTTTTAGTTTAAGGATTCTTTTGGTATGATCAATAACGCACGATAAAAGGTGCATTATTGCATGTTTCAAAGCTTAACCTGGAATTTTAAATGGATAAATAATATTGAATTCTCTTAAGCCAGTGTGGATTATTTTGCTCCTGCTCACTTTTGTGCCGGACTTCACGCCCAATTACAAGCGCACACGCTACACTGGACAAAGCGCATTCAGTGGGCTGTATGGGGCCCGATGCATTTGAAAGCACACTAATGCTTTGTCAATACGGCCCATTGTGTGAGGAGAGGGACAGTGACGATGAGGCAGTAGAGCTGCATAACGCAACAGCGAATCCGCAGGGAAATAGGAAAGGTATGGGTTACCCCATGTGTCATAGACGTTATACATTGACCTCCAAATATTGGCCTTTCAGTACTGATTTCAGACATCACCCAGTGCTTTTAATATATCTTTTTATTGACTTTATTATGCTCCCTAATGTGGGTTGCTGACCTCTCCACAGCTACACCTTGACAGAATACAAACTTACAGAAAAGGAATTGAATGTTGTGTCAAGGCAATATCTGGAAATATATAGTTAAATGTAGTTTTTCACAGTGTCGGTAACTATAGTTTTACTAGCCTATTTAAATGTAGTTCTTCATAGTAATGGTAACTATATTTTTACTGGCCTATTTAAATGTCGGTAGACTGCAGTTTAACACCACTAGAAATTAACTATTATGCCCCCAGTTAACAATCAAATATAAATAATGCATCAATTTATTACAACCTATTACACCAGGGAGAGCTCAGCTAAGATGCAAATCCACACAGTAGCCCCCAGCTGATTTGTAAGCTGAAGCTCAGGAGCTAAATGGAATAGTTGGGGGTCACTCTGTGACTTTGGGGGTCAGCTGGGATCCGATCTTAGGGCCTCCTGGCTCTCAGTCCTCTGCTGTAGCCCAGCTGTTAGACCACAAGTGTCAGACAGTGGGTCAGATATTAATGAATTACCAGATCAAATGTGTCGTCTTCTCCGCCACCGTGTCATCCCTCCCCAGGCCTAATCAAGTTATCATATCAACAAATCTCTCGCTGACACTCTCCAAGAAAGAGGGGAATTGCCGGACAAATTTGTAGCAGCAGGATGTTGGAGCTTTCCCGCGAGGCAGGATAAAAAGCACCTGTAACCCCGGCTCAAGCTCTCCTCTCCCTCACGCTGAGAGTTCAGTCGCAGTGAGCACCATGCTGCTCTTGGAGGAATTAGCCTGGGAGCGAGGCGAGGCGATGATTGGAGGGAGAGGAGGGGGGTCTGTTATTTACAATGTAACACACAATAGGCAGAGAACACAATGCTGCTGACTCTGTACAGAGCATCCAGTGTTTAGAAACCTAGAACTGACAGCGGGTCAGAGCCACGTTACAGCAATCTGTGGTAAAGGCCTCATCAGCAAACGTTATTCACTAATGAAATCATTAGCTTCCAGGAGTTTACTGCGTAACACTTTGCACAAAGAGGTCACGGATATACTACCTGTATATGATTGTTGTCTAAATAAATAATTAGCTGCACTGTGCCATCTGTGACACTAAGTCTTTGTTTTTTGCCTCTTGTGGAGCTGTACACTAGTTGCCATGTCATCGTATTTATTTTATTTCTCCATCAGATCCCCTTTAATGGAATTGCATTACAGCATGACACTGCACCATCTGTCATATTATTGTATATTTTCATTTATAATATCTAAGATTTACTGCACACTCGCTCTTAAAACATAGTTTTCACTTTATAAAAATACAATTAGTAAGATGGATTATGTCTTTCAGTACATGCACAGTACATTTCCAGATTCAGAAATACCGTTGGATTAATATAGTGCACCCAGTAGCAGCCCCCTGTCCAAGCTATAGTCTTCCAGTTTTCCAATCCTGGCTAGCAGAGGAGGAATAATCCATGCAAGATCCTGGTTTCTGGTGATATAAAGGGACACATTCATAAAGGTCTTTACACTAAAAAACCTGACAATGTTACATAACTGACAACTTAGACCTTGATAAAAACATGTTGTGATCCATACACGGGTATGACATCATCATTTAAAAACAATGTAACCAGCACATCTCCAAAAGAACTAAAGCAAGCTAATAAATCATCCCCTGCTTCTGATGTGAGATGTGTTTTTTTTAATGGTACACGTGTGCATGCATTATGATTGCAAGTGGTGTAAAGCCTGCCTGCATGTTATGATGTTGCACAATCACATCCTGCCCTGAAACACCTGGCACACGATCCATGCTGGCGCCTCTTCTTTCTTTGGGACTGGCAATTAGATTTACTAATAAGACTGGATTTAGCCCATCTACGCACGCCTGGTTCTTAGTAGCTGATTGATCCCAAAACATTTTTAAAGTCAGCTCTCGAAGGAGCCCAATGATTTAGCATTTACAGCGTGGGTTGGTATCCCACTTAAGTTTGTGTTGACTTCGTGTCTGGTCCTGGTTTCACTTGAATCTCTTTTTCACGTCTGCAGTACGGTTGTGGTTCTGATCCAGTCGAGGTCTATTGGCCACAGTTTCATACATCATGCTGCTAACTATCAGTATGTGTATGCGTGCATGTATGGAAAGTTATCTTCACTTATATGCTAAAAATGTACAGAATGTTCTTGTCAAATCTTTGGCAGGTGGGGCTGACATCCACCAAGTCCTTGGTTATCATAACATAATGCTTCAGTGAATGATTTTCACTTGACATATTTTTGTGGGCTGCATTGATTAAACTTGCTCATCACAGGTATGAACATAAGGAATCCAGCCAAAGACAAACAAAGCCAGCAGAAAAAAAAACACATCAAGGGTAGAAAAAAACTGAAAAAGAGAAAGCCCACCAAAATATAAATAAATAAATAAACACCAATTCAAGACAGCTCAATACAAGCTAAGGAGGCTTTTACAACAGAGCGGTCTGTTCTGTTTTCAGCCCCCCAAGTCAAGGACTTCTTTATCCGTGTTGATTGGTTTCCTTTAAATGATTTCTGTAAGAGAGCGCTGGTCAGAGGCACAAAGGCTCTGGTATGGAGCCTGTCGGCTGGCAGCTGACCTCTCACCTCTGTGGGAGAGCACACAGGGCAGGCGGTCGCCACAATGAGGGCCTGAACACTGACCCAGCCAGCCATCGCTACCTGCTGCTCCCCACAAAGAGACCAAATCCGGGGCCTGGCCTGGAGAATAAAAAGGACGCATCTACTGCTCTCTTTAACTAAACAACCCGTGCCAAACTCCCTGCTTCATGAAAACGGGGTGAAGAACTAGCAAGAAGAATAGCCTTTAGAATCTTTCTTAACACACGCTGGAGAAATAATGTCAACATCTGTGACTCTTTCTGGAAAAAGCTTAGCAGGAATGAATAAAACAGGCCGCTGAGAGCCATTCTCTGGGAGGTTATTAAAAGGCTACAGTTTTCGTAGTTTATTAAATGGATTTTGATGAGGGTGCCCTTTCCCTTTTCAAGCGCTGTTGAACCGTGCTCTAATGTTCATCATCGGCTTTCTTAGACTCAAGAGCCGTGGTGGGGGGTGGGGCCGGGGAATAGGGTACAAGTGTTACTTTATTCTTTGGTTCTTTTTGCAACAAAAAAAAATACAAAATAGCAATAAAGATCTACTCAACCACAGGCGGGATCTCACACTAACTTAAGAAGAGATTATTGCAACAATCATCATATAGAATATGATCATAATCATAAAAGGCTTTTGCAAGAAGGGGTTTGTTTAACAACAGTCGTCTTAATGTGGAATTACACTTGTCAAAGAAAAAGAAAAGATCATAGGATTGAAATATCCACACTCTGCCGACAAGGACACAAAAGAAAGATGTGCATGAGAGATATACTGTAAATATGTTTTATAAGAATAAACAGCAGTCCCATAATAACACAAATAACAGATCAGAACAGGACTAGCATCGGTCATCCTTGTCTTAGTCTTTCTCTTCTGCTCTGTTCTGCGGCATCAAAATGGACACGGATTGGTGTTGCAGACCAGTCCAAAAAGCAAAAAAGGAGGACAGTCTCTTTTGTGCCAGACTGAGACAAGTAGCTTAACTGCTCCTTTTCATTATTGTGCTGCTGGCTTTACGTGCCAGTGAACCAGGGTCTAATGCTCACTCCCAGTGCTTTACTAGACTCAAGCACTCTGAGAAAAGAGTGCAGGAGAACTCTTTGTTCAAAAGTGAATAAAAATGAAATCAGGAACGGGTGACCTGAGGCGAATGTTGAGTGGGATTGTGATTTTATCTTTTCAATAAGATCCTCTTCTGTATTATTACCCCTGTGTTCCTTTCCTGCACTTCTGTTGGGGTAACAAGGGCGTTAAGCTCTTTATTGGGGAATTACATTGACTGAGGGAAGATCAAGAACTTTTTTAGTCATCCTATTTCTGAACTATTTCTTACTACCAAAACACCCTTTGTCTTTGTATAGTAAATTGTTACAGGCGTTTTACTGGGAGAAGTTTAGTAAATCTGTGTCTATCAGACGAGCTCCATGTGTGAAGCAGCATCTCACAGAAAGATGAAGATGCTTCCTGTGCTTCAAAGAAAGAGCGGCCTGGGTAATGGAGTGTTTTGTGGGTTACCAGGGAAACAAGGCCTTGTCGACTGACAGGTCCTGGAGAAGGGGTTCTCTCATTGTCTGCACTAATGAGCTATTTGCAGTGGGATTCATTCAGTCACTCTCAAAGAACAGAAACAAAACTCATTGGAGTTACAGTAATTCCAGTTTATAGTAGCTCATTTTGAAAGCTGCATTGTCCGAGGTTTCAAGAATAGCTGGCAATTTGGTCTTCTTTATGAGTGCAGCACTGGGGGATATGTAAACAGAGCAGCCTTTTGCTTGCCTATTTAGAGAACAAAAACCTGGCCTGTGCTGGGAGAAGTAAAGCTTGTCTTTAATTAAAAAGTGTTGTAAGATCTTCAACGTGCACAAAACAAACAGGATGTTAAGCCAGGTGATGTAGGTGATGAAACAGTGCAGCAGCCCAACACAGTTTGATTCACACATCATCACAGCCTTTTCTCAGAGACTGACAACAGAAGCGCCCAAAGTCCTACATTCAACTATATATGAAAATATTACCAAGACTTATTTTTACCACCTTCATAAAATTGCACATTTTAGCTTTGTCTTTTGGTTATCGGATGTAAAGAAACATTGGTCCCTGCTGGTGCATTTTACAAATCCTGCCTCCAGAGGATCTCCTCCTGTAAGTGTGGTTTTCGGAGATCGGCAGTGGGGTATTGCTGGGGGGGTCCAGGAAGGAGATCAGGGCTCCCCCTGTCTCTACATGAGAGGCGACAATGAGAGAGAGGGGAGCCTGCTGGGAATAATCCTGTTATTAAGCAAGAGGCCTGGGGAGCACAGGGGATGCCCGCTCTGTGGGGTCTTAATCTCCCATTTGGTCAAACTTGTTAGCAGCTCATTAGCACCGAATGTGTGTGTGTGTGTGTGTGTGTGTGCGTGTGCATGTTCACAGTATGAAGGAGTGGTGTGAGCAGAAGCGTGTGCATGTTTACAGTACAAAGGCTTTGCCACATGTGCAACATTACGACCAGAACATGTTACTGAAACATATTATGCAAGCTGTACATTTACATGAACTGAAGTTACCGGCACAGGGAGATGTGTATGTACTGGGTATTATGAGGTTCTTACTTATAGTCCATATCATTAAGCAGCCATGTGACCCATCACCAAGCCTGTCCTAACACTTTGGAAGGTGAAAGAAAGAAAGAAAGAAAGAAAGAAAGAAAGAAAGAAAGAAAGAAAGAATGCAATGGGCAACAGATAAAAGTATTGTGCATACATTGAAACTCTTTACACATCCTATGCCAGATAGATAAAGAAGTAATTAACACAATTAACGCAATTAACACCAATTAGAATAAGTGTTGGTTTGATCAGCACCAATACCCACCCACACCCTGACAACCTCCAGCTAACAGTTTGAAAGTGTTGGTACCTGCAAAGCACAGTGCTGTCTCATGCTCCACGCTTACCTGTGCGTGAAACATTACCCACTCTCTTGGAAAGGTGTGCTGAGTGATGGCTTCGGCAGATTCCTTCAGAGATCTTCAGGGCAGGCAAGCTTCTGGCAGCCTGTCTCTTGTCTGCAGCCTCTTAGCGTTGGCGTGTTCAATATCTCCGGGGGAGGGGGAGGTGGGAAGTGTTAACAGCAATGATAAAGGGGGCCCTGTGGACAGACACTGCCTCTGAGGCAGAGGTGCAGATTGAGGGCACACCACCCTGCCAGTGAGCTTGTGTGTGGGTGTCATTTTATATAGACTGAGCATGCTTTGTGATTTTCTAGGGTACCCTTCATTGGGTCCCCGAGAAGTAGACACAATGTTTCCTTTGAAAGTCCTCACTGTGCAGAGAAGTGACACCAGCATTGCAGCTAACAGCACATTACAGCAGGAGACATGCATGACCCAGCCCTGCTTCTTCTGAGATCAAACAAGATCACAATTCAAACGCTTTTAGCAGGCTACTAACACAATAGTACTACAACATGCTGAGAACAGGTTATCCTCTGAAAGGATTCGAATGTGTGACCTTGTATCCTAAACCTGTGAGACTGCAGCTTAATTTTAATGCACCAAAGTTGAGACTTGTCCTAATAGAACCGAGGCAGGAGTCAGTAGCTCTGAGCAAGTCCAGCAGGAATGGCTCATGTCTTTTGTTAAGACTACCTGCCTTTGAAAAGCTGTCACTTAGTAAACGAGGGATCAGAGGTGGTTCAGCTGCGAGCAGCTTTCTGCAAAGGGAGAGGTACGGGAAGGCAGCCCGTTATTACTGCCTGTCATTGGATTGGCTTTGTTTTGCTGTCTGTGGCTGAAATTTGAGGAGAGCTTTCGAATGACTAGAAAGGGCTAATATTTCTTCCGAAATAAAGACAGCCCTTTCATTGGCAAAACCCTATTAATTATCTGGGGCTAATTAAGTAAGATATGCACGCTTAATTGCTTCTGAATAGTTATTTCTGGGAGCTTTTTTTCTATTTAGCTGATCCTTTATTGCATTTCATTTTCTTAACGTTAGCCCTTTATGTTCTGTTTTAAACTATTTGAACGTATGTGTACAACATTGGCTGTGATTGCACTCTCTTTTACAAAGGATATAAGTTGGATTCTTTGCTTGCTTTACAGCCAGTTTACCGAACACACAAATACAAGTCCTATCAACCCTGGGGGCAGGGCCGTCTCAAGCCGATGCGGAGATATTATTCATGAAAAGGTTAATTGGCCAGTGTTTGAATAAGCACACTATTTGTCACTATTACTGTCCCCCCACAATATTACTTTTGCCCTTTGTTATGGTTGCTACCAGTAAAACACATGTTTTATTTCTAAATTCTGCACCTTGCAGCCTCGTTTAATATCAGAAGATGCAATGGATTTTAACCCAGGAAAGAATGTACACTGTGGATGTCTTTAAAGGTGGATTTTGTAGCTCTTACCCCCTTCACTTTCAAGCAGAATCCGATTCTACAGCCCATTCAAAGCCAGCGGACCACACATCCACACTAATTTGTTGCGTCCCGGCTGTGAGTGTTTCAGAATGAGTATGTAATACAGCATATTACGTATTGCATTCTTCCATTTATTTTCCTTTTTCAAAGAACTTGCTTCTGGCATTTTTACATAAACCTTCTATTGCTTTCCAGACCCCATACCCTCCCCTTCTTTTTCCAGATTTGTCATAGCTGAATCACCATTAAGACATCGCTAGAGGTTATGATTTCATGCACAGCGGTGGCTTCAGTACCACTGCAAAACCATTGTCCTACCATTGCCAGCCAGGGGTACCTTCACCAGCCAGCACTACTCTGTGGCCAATAATGTCAGCATTAATTTGTACTGGTGATAAATAGCCCAGATGCAAGCTCCTTACAGATTTAGATCAATCAGATCAGTGTTTACAGCCATACATTTATAGTAATAAAGGCAATGCCCACAATGTTAGCGTGTTTAAACCAGCATCTCATTCTCTTGAACATGTATGACCAGCTGAAAACCAACACAGCTACTGATTTAAAACAAATATAGAAAATTTTAAAAAAAGATTTGTGTGAGGTATGCCTAAGATCCGCTTAGTTTGAGTGTAGTAACTATCGAGTAGTTTTTTTAAGAATGTTTTTTTCAGATACTTATATAAACAGCTGCAATATTTTCCAATCTAAAAAAAATATATATTATTAATAAAGAAGTAGTCACAGAAATGAAAGTATCTTACCTTCTAAATCTTTTTCGTCTCTTGGTTGGGTTGGGTAGCTATTTCTGGCATAGTAGATGTGTAGACCATGCACAGTGTGCAAAGGTAGCAAAAGAGCATGTTCCTGAAGGAAGCAAAAAATGGCAGGTGGCAAGAAAGGGCAAAACACCGGCAGAACTAACTTCCAGGAAGAAGAAAACATACAAATAATTATTTTATTTTACAACTACTTGAGGGAGCTTTGGTGGTGGTGGTGGTGGGAGGGGGCTGACACGGCCCTTTTAATAAAAACCAGACAGCTGAATAGCTTTATACCTTCCAGCGCTTGCTTGTCACATGCAACAGGGATTGAGTATGGCAGGCAGCTGTGGGGGCACCACTGTCTCGTTAAACACCTCATCTAAAACTGCGTGCTGGAAACTCGCTGTCGGCTGGACTGCGAGAGCAGCCCATATAAGTTTCAAGCAATCCAGACATCAAAACGAGGTGGCTTAGGTTATTCCATGCAGACAGCCTGCAGTCACTCCTCGCTCACTTGGCAGGCTGGCAGCTCAGCCGAGTCACACTGCAACAGTATCATCTCGAAAGTATATGAATACGGGTCTAGAGACACAGACAGCCCTGAAAATATCAGCCCTGTTCATTATAAAGAATAATTCAGGTTCATTTAGAAACTCCTAAACACAGCAGTTTCTCTTTTGCAAAAAAACTATTTGTATTACACAAGGTCAAAATTCTACATTCTACATACAAAAGGCTAATTCTCTACAGAGGTTAAAAATGAGACAGATTCACAGAGCAGAGCAGAGCAGTACAGCTGTGGACCCCCCCTCTCCCCTGGTTTCAGTCAGCAGTGAACTTGCCACAGGCTGTATGATAAACACATTTCCAGTTACAGGCTGGAGGAGAAGTCAGATGGCGCTCAGATTACACAAGGCAGACATGGTTAGATCTCCTCCCAGACTCCCCACACGTGTCCTTTAATCCAGACCAGCACGCCTGATAAACGAGGCAATAACTTAGTCATTTACAGGCAGGGCTATCCACAGCCGAGGTAAGAACTGCTGCTGCCACACTTTGATGGGACACCTGCAGAGTAACAGTATCTTTATGGTTGAAAAACGTAACCCTATCTGACGTGGGAGCAAGGCGTTATGCTGGCCAGGGAAACTGAGACCCACAGACCTGTCAAGACAGAGTTAGAGTGGGTGGTATTAGTCACAGATTGGTACTGGCGAGATGTATACATTATACTGCTTATACAGTCATGATCCATACATGGTGTTGGCTGACGTGTGCCTTTGTGTTTGCTAAGCTAATGCATTGTTTGCAATAGTGTCCCCATAGTTAACTTAAACAGATTTACTTATTCCAGCTCAGGCGGCTTCAAAGCTGCATGCTCCCGGGGAGAGGAGAGTGAAGGGGGAGAGTGTGACTGCGGTGGCCGGGGGAGTGTAACCTGTCCTGGGGTGGGGGTCCCATTATTGCCTCTAGAATAATACCCTGCAGGCTCCAGGACAGGCGATCAGGGCTTCTGTCAATATTGTTTTTTGAGATGGTTTTGGAGAAACCTGTCTGTAGTCTGTAGGGGGTTCATGAAAATACCCATTGAGGACACAAGTCCTTAAATTTGTGGAAATTGTTTATACTTAAATGTTGAACATCTGTACATTTATAAAATGTGTGTGAAATGAAGGACAAGTAGTTGTTCTTTTCAGTGTTTTGGGAGAATGTTTTGGTTAAACCACAATCTTTCATCCAAACAAACATCCAAACATCAGTACAAGAAAACCTATAAAAAAATAACTCGAGTACAGCATGAGCACCCCCTTCCTCCCATACAGGAAACCAGTAATCCTGGACTGTATGTAGTGTTAAAATGAAAGCAAATAAAGAAATCAAATAAAACAGGTAGATCTTAAAGAGACAAACGCATATCAGCTTCTCACAGCAAAGGCAATGCTCTCCCTTGAAGGATTAAAGCCTGGTATGGTGGGTTTCAGCTCTTTAAATTCTCATCCTGTAAAGGTTTGTAGAGCCATTGGGGCAGAGCAAGGTAAGTCTCCAAGGTCAGCATAACACTTGCTAATTCCTGAATTCCTTCAATATCTGTATATGTATATAGCAAACAATCATTGTGTGATGTACGTATTGATATTTGCCATACTGTAGAACAGTTATTTTACATTGTCTTTCAAATGAAAATGAACCTTTTAAAAAGGATATTAAACACATTGTGATTTTATTTGTCATGCTTGCAAGATGTATAACAATGCAATGCAGTGTGTGTGGATTGAACCGAACGCAACGAAGTTTAAGGATGAGAAAGTGTCTCTGTTAAAGGACCGGGTAAATGAAAACAAAAGAAAATTATTATTATTTATTTATTTCTTAGCAGACACCCTTATCCAGGGCGACTTACAATTGTTACAAGTTATCACATTATTTTTACATACAATTACACATTATACAGTTGGGTTTTTACTGGAGCAATCTAGGTAAAGTACCTTGCTCAAGGGTACAGCAGCAGTGTCCCCCACCTGGGATTGAACCCACGACCCTCCGGTCAAGAGTACAGAGCCCTAACCACTACTCCACACTGCTTAACAAATGACAGAGTCAGGAGAAAATGTTATGATAGTAAATAGATACGTGCTGTAGACGACGGCGTTTTGTAGTGCTGAAACTCAATACAGTTGAAAGTTGGAGCTTGTTTCATACAGGTTACAGAAAGACAAAACGTGGCGTGGGAGGGCTAGACTCATCCACGGAGCCCCAGCGAGTCCGGGCAGCTTAGTCCTATCAGCTTTACCTGAATGACATTCCTCTGAAAACCCTTCTGAAGCGCAGCTGAGCTTCTGGGTTCACTGCTCAGAACAGGGGCTGAGGCTACACTGAAGGGTTTATCTAAACCAAGCACGGAACATGGAGATTAACAATACACCAGCGGGATTAGCCCTTGTACTAATTTAGAGATAGCTGGAAATTAAAAGACAATTCCACATCTGTTTAGCATGTAAAAGTGCAGTCCGAGATTGGCCATGTACCAGAAACATGGTAACAGTCAAGTGAGCAAAATGACAATATATATATCAGTAATCAAAAGAATGTAGTTTTACATTGGCCTGTCTTTCTGCACCAGATAAAAAGTGTGGCCCATCTGCTGCACCTATGTTGATTAGTCAATGGTAGGGTTATAAATGATTTTGTTGTGTTTGTATACAGCACCAGGAAAATATAGTAAAGCATAGTACAAAACATAATTAAGCACAGGTTTCTGATTCTGCTTTTCAGCATTCAACGTCCATCACAGGATCTCCAGCAATTAAAAACACACACAAAAACAGATATTGTAGTTCTGAACGCAGCACCAAAAGAGCCAGCGGGAGCCACCTGTGCTGTTTGCTCAGTCAGGACGTGTGGAATTCAAGATGAAAGGCTGGATACTGTGAAGGATGGGACTCCTCGGTTGAGCTGCTGTACGTGGCAGCCTATCCTAGATTCCCCAGCTCAGTGTCGGTGAAGGGTCAAGGTCTGGCCTCACTGATGCTAATCCATCTTCAGCATGTGTCACTGAATCTGAGGTAAGCGATCCACAGCATTTATCACAGGGATGATTAATCTCCCGCAAATCGCACAGGAACAAAGTAACTTTTTCCAGTGGCTAGCCTGAACCTGTATGGGAAAAGGTCCCTCTGCAAACATCTCTTAATGGAACCTTTCATTCCTTCCAAGATCTCTTTGCCGTGACTATGCTGTCAGTTGCTTATGCTACCAATTGATGTAATTCAGACAAATACTTTAAAATCCCTCAATGCATGTCTTTATCACACTACCCATATGCAACTTATAGACTGGGCAAAGAAAATAGATGCTCCTTTAATAGCACTGATATGTACTGTACCGTGTGGGATTTTACCTGCACTAGAGCCTGCTTTGATGAATTAGAAAAGGTGTATTATATAGGAATTTGTCAAATGTTTTTAACTATATCTGTTTCAAAAGTCTAAAGACTAATAACATTGTGGCTGAGCTTTACTACAGTACTCAATGATAAAAGGTTGATATTGCAAGCTTGTGAGGGAAATCCCCTAATTAGGGATGAGGTTCAGGCTATAGGCTGTGTATCTCCTAACCAAGAACTGGCTGAGCTGATGAGCAACTCCACCTGTGCAGCTGGCCATAATTCTCACAGCTGCTAACGTGTCGTCATCACACACTTCGCTTTCAGAAGTCGGGTGGTGTTTCATTTATTTTTCCCTTCGCTCTCACCACCTTCCCTCCCTTTCTTCCCTGTGCGATAAATACAGGCAGAGAAAACCATCATTCACACCCTTCTCCCCCTCCTTTCCCTGCAGCGGCCCGGAGGAAAGTGATAGCGTTTCTCAGGGTGTTCTGCACATGCCTCTGCTAAGAGTTTCCACACTCTGGGCTGTCTCGGCCCGCTTGACCTGTGCGCAACACCCCCTCACATCCCTGAGCTGCGGTTTGGACAGCTGCAGCCAAGCTTACTTCTCTTGTCCCAGGGAAAACATCCGCCGCACAAGGAGAGCTGGCGAGCTGCCTCCCCCAGCCTTGTGGACACATGTTCCTTGCTAGTGGCTCACCACCCTAATCCCCTGCAACATGGTTCCAATTTAAACCTCTCCTAGATCAGGATGTGTAATATAGACAGGGCAGGGGTAGCTCCATGTCTTCTCCATGTGTTACAGCTGGGATTGCCAGGGCTGTGCATGCCAAATATTCCATATGAGACTGAATCAATTTTGGAACATGCTTCCTATGGGGACAGGGGCTGCATATAGTCGCAACATTTAAGGATACTATTGGGCTTGTAGACAGGAACAGAAAGTCAGACAGACAGACAGAAAAGGATTGGGAAATGCATCTACTGCTGAGAAAAAAAAAAATAAAGCTCCCCAAAGCTGTCAAAACCAAAGCCCGAAGCAGATTTTGAAACAGAACAAGCGTAGTGTCATTTTCTGAATTGAAAAACAAAACATCTTCCAGTGGTTTTGTTTGAGTGAGCGGGTGAAAGGGGTTCTCAGATCCATGCAGTTGACCGATGGAAAATTAAAACACAAATTGCATTGATCGGCATTATCTCTATCAATCCACACCTCTCCACAAGTTCAGTATACATTCGAACATCAAAGCAGGTATGCAGAGGTTCGGAGATTGAAACAATTACTGTTTAATTCCATGCTTAATGAGAACATTGCTCTCAGCACACATCTGGGCATGGTCCCATCAAGTGCCATCAAGATTAAAGGCTCATTTTTATAGATCAGCTTTTTTAACCTAATCTAGATATAAAGTTTCTGTTATTTATTGTTATCTGCTAACTTTGTATTGTATTTGTTATTCTTATTTTTTTTTTTAATTGTCCTATCTAGATATTTGCTATCTATTGTTATTATTAATATCATTGTGTTTTGTTAATTATGTGATTATACGGTTCTGTTTCTTCATCATGATGCATACTGTCTGTAAAGCGCTTTGAGATACCATGGTATGAAAGGCGCTATATAAATAAAATAAATACATAAAAGACATTTTTAAAAACCAGATACAGTGAACTAGAGGTTACCTCTTAACAGTACATTTGCACAGTAATTAGTATCTGCTTATTCTATGCAATTACTTTTTTTTTACCATGCTTAATCTTACATCACAGTGCTGTTTTGTGGACAGCACTTCGAAATGCTTTTACAGCAGTTATCTGCAGCAGTTCACTTTTTTTTTCTTCCAGTGAATGTAAATAAAGTATTACTGCTCCGAGCGGTGAAGGCTCAACAGTCCCTGGAGCTCAGCGCTTCCCAGACTCCTTACCCCTCCCGGCTGCAGGAGCTGTGAAACTGAGCTTTCAAACTTCAGAGGAAGCGGCTTTCAAGTGAACCGATCTCAGGGGCTACCCATGCCTAAAGGTCAGTGTCAGCTTGTGGTTTAAATGCCTCAGCACTGCTGCAGCAGAAGGATGTTATATAATCCAGACTCATCCTCAGAGCAAGGCTTTTGTTTCTCGTTTCTCTGCATGTCTTTTAATAGAAACGCGGAGTGGCGTTTCAAATAAGGCTTTCTAGATGCATCGTTTAAGAAGAAGCACGGTACTGCCTGTAGAGTGACAGCCTTTACTTGCGAACGTGGATTTTCAATACACATCATTTAAAGGGTGCGCTTTCTGACCTGCTGTAAGTAAAAGTTAACTCGTGGATATTTAGGAGGTACCACGAGACTATGCCATTGTCTGGTGAGATTTAGCATAGTGAAGCTTTCACTTTCACTTTGTCTGTTCACCATCTCCTCCTTGCCGTCTCAAGCACCGGTAACCCCCCCTGCTGGGAGCGATGAGACTGGAGCAGCTGCAGGACCCCCACCCTGCCCCTGCTGCTGCCTGGAAGTGCCTGGTCCCCAATCAGCAAGGGGCATACCTACTGTGGGAAACCTCCAGGTCCTGCCCTGCACCACCCCAGGGGGTGACAGCAACCCTCTCCATCACCGAGAAAGATGACTTGAGATCTGCGAACACTATGTATTCCCATCGAGGGTCTGAACCCCCTGGAGAGAAGGGGCTGACACAGCCGAGATCTGCCAGCGCAGCTTGTAGACCTGGCTGGAAGCTCTTTCACTGAAGCCCAAAGCTTTCTTTCAGGAGACAGACAGCACATGCAAACACACATAGTAAACGTAGCCCTTGTCTGAAAGTGCAGTAACTTAGGGACTTATAGCTGCAGATCGATCGTGGTTAAACTGCAATTTAACTGTTTATTTTAGCACTATCTACACTTTTTATGAAGTTTTAGGTTCAAAATATTGCAATAGTGATCTGCAATCATACGATGACGTTTTAATTGAATGAAAAAAGAAAATGTTGCTTGACTTTCGTTCTGTCAATTTTGTCAATGTATGTCTAATAACTACCCATTCCTATGGAAACAGGGATTGATTCTTGTGACAGCTGTCACATAGCAGCACATAGAGGTACAATTCACATTAGTATGAAATCAGAACTGTGTGTTCTGTGAGGAATATGGCATTTTGTTTTCCACTTTCCTAGAAAATGTTTCCAGGATGCTGTCAGAAGTGGACCTCTTGTGATGAATGAGTCTTTAATCTCGGCTGCGAATACCTGCCAGAGAAGAAGACAAAAATGAATTGTGGGGCCAGGGCAGAACTAACTTAATTCTTGTCGTCCGCCCCTTTGCAAGGTATGGGAAAAATAGCATCAAACTAACTTTCGGAGCAGAAAAATGGGGGGAGAATGGAAAAAAGGATCAGGGGTCTCAAAGGGAAAGGAACTCGCTCAATGGAAGGGGGGCGGCCGATGAATAAACCATGCAGTCAGTCTGCAGTGCTGATAGTTCCCTCAATGCTTTTCTAAAGTTTGAATTTCGGATGCCTCGACACACTGAATTTGTCCATTGTGCTGGGGGAGGGTCCGGGCTGTTTGAAGGCAAGGTGAGGAGGCTCTGGGGGCAGATGGAACCTGCTCTGTGCCTGAATAGCCCCTTCATTCATGACAGTGAATGGGAATGGCAAACCCAAGCGCGTCGGATGATCCAGTAACTAGACTGTGCTGGGTGAATGTGCCGGTATTGTTCCAGCGGGGACCATTAAACCTCCTCCTTGCAAACAGGAGCAGCCCCCTTCCTTTATGCGCGGGCTATGAGGGTAGAAAGGAGGACAATGGGGAAAATCGTTCAAACACAGAGGGGGCCTGCCTTTGTTTTGTGACTTTTTTAACCTTGTCAAAGTCCACATCTTGGAGGGGTGGCACCCGTGTGCTTTTTGTGGGTTTTGGGCCATACTGCCTCACTCAGTTGTTTGGCAATGCCGAAATGTGAACTTAATTGACTGTACTGCCGAAAAAAGGAGGACAGAGATGGATGGCCCGTTTGTTTTTTTCATCATTTATGGTACCACCACTCGCCCAAACTTAAATAAAAGACAACCAAGTTACAAAAATGTAAAAAGGGGCAGCCAGCTTATACCAAACTTTAAAAATGAAATAGAACAAAGATATATAATTATTTCCTATCAATGGAGCATGGTGTAATTTATGTAGGAAGCCTCTTTGACTGGCTTCCATCCTTTCTTCCTTCTATACTGACAACAAGAGGGAGAACAGAGTATAAAAGCAGCCTGGCTGTCTGATTATTTCTGCAGGCATTTTCATTTTGGAGCCTGATTTTTGGTAAATGAAAGGCTTGTGTCATTATCTACAATTAATCAGAACAGAGTACACATGTATGCTGTTTATTAACATATATCCATTGATAAAGACTTCTTGATATTTACAGTCAATTACAGGTACACATACAAATACAGTCCAACTGACCTATAAAAAAGCCAGACAGTGTTTTGAATACATATCTATAGATAGATAGATAGATAGATAGATAGATAGATAGATAGATAGATAGATAGATAGATAGATAGATTATTCTGCTCATGAAGCTGCTGGATTAACTGCAGGGGGCTGGCACCATAGTCTCTTCTGCGTGCCGCTGTGCCCTTCAGTGGCAATGCATGCTTTGCTATACTTCCTTATGCGCATTCCTATTTGCAAGCCTGGCCTGGGATGAGAGATGAGAGATGAGAGAAGAGAGAGCAATTCAGTCTCAGTGCCCATTCAATTATCATTCATTCATTATCTGACTGCCAGCAAAGGTGCCTGGTGCCAATTGTGCTGAACTGGGTGTGGGTTTGTGTGTAATCACATTTATGTATGCATTTATTTTTTCAGACGCTGTGTGTGTAACGGGCAGTGTTGTGTGATTCTGTCCTGTCCCGTTGGTGAGATGAGATAAAAGCTCTAAAACTACATATGCAGACAAGCCCAGCTCTTTTGCATTGTGGTTAAGATGTGTCCTAGTTTCCAGATTTCATATTGCTCTTCCTGATATCCTAACAAAACGGGATGCCACAGCCCTACCCAGCCGCCCCCGGAGCGTGACCCATGCCGGCTATTTGTCTGCTGCCAGGGGGGCAGATATTAACCAGATCAAATGTGTCGTCTTCTCCCGAGGAGATGTTAAAGGTCACAGCCTCCCTCGCTGCTGGCTCTCTGCCACCGTGTCATCCATCCCCAGGCCTAATCAAGTTATCATATCAACAAATCTCTCGCTGACACACTCCAAGAAAGAGGGGAATTGCCGGACAAATTTGTAGCAGCAGGATGTTGGAGCTTTCCTGCGAGACAGGATAAAAAGCACCTGTAACCCCGGCTCAAGCTCTCCTCTCCCTCACGCTGAGAGTTCAGTCACAGTGGGCACCATGCTGCTTCAGTTATTTGATTACCCCTCTGCTAAGTAGGTAGCTCTATTCTCGTAAATGAGAGAGCTGCTAGACTCCCAGCAGGCTATATCCACCATTGTGGTAATCTGGAAAAAAAAGAAGTTCATTTGTACAAAATAAATAATATGCCTGTCTGCTTGGCGTTGGATAAATGGTTCACCCTTCCAGTCAAGATTGTTCATCAGGAAATTTGACTTGACTGCAAAACTGTATCTCGCTGGCCTGGGTCCAGATTTAAACAAATATAGCACTCATGTAATCACGTTATTTTGTGGCACAATAGTGGTGGTATATCTATACTTTTTAACATATTATTGAAACTGCCTGTGTTCCAGTGATTAGGCTGTAAGAAATATATAAACTCCTAAAAACAAGCTGAATAATACTTTTTGCATGTCATCTTCAGTATCCAAACTTCTTAATATTAAGCGTGCACATGTTGCAATGAAATTCGAAATGTCTGTACTAAAATATTTACCAGCAGCACAGTTCATTTAATAGAAAGCACTGTTCTAGATGATACTCCAGCACAGATTGCATGGTTCTTTCAGACAAATTACCAACGTCTGTCAAGAAATGTCTTTATAAAAAAGCTGGCGTCTGTGAGCCTCAGGAATGGATCTATCAACATCATGTTTGCATTAAGAATAAACTCATTTTGTGGTTCCTAAAATGGGCTTAGGGTTCAATAGATTATGTTCTAAACTAAAGACTTCTACAATTGTTCTTGCAGGAATTTTTAACAGTTACCTTTTGCACCACCTCCCCCCCTCCTTCAAAACAAAGAGAAAAAAGGGAGCGTAAAAAGCTTGTATTCAGAAAATAAATGTGATTTTTGGAAATCACATTTATCTGTCACTCAGGGACAAAAGCTCAGGTTTGGAGCTTCTCAGCTTGATTCTGACCTCTCACATCTGCGGGAGAAAACACAGGCCAGGCAGCCCTCCACAATGGGGGGGCTGGGCGGAGAGCTGACCCCGAGTGCCAATGCTACCTGCTGCTAGGAACAAAGAAATCAAGTCCCAGGGCTCGCCTGGAAGAAAGGGCCTCAGATAATAAGCAGGCAGTTTCATCTTCAGAAAGGAATTGTGGTGACCACTTTGTCTGCCAATGAATAAGATTTATGCTCATGAACTTTTCTTTCTTTTTCAGTTTTGTTTTTTTCTTTTTGGAAAAAGCTTTTGAGTGGGTTTCTTTTTTTTTCTGAATCTGAGAGATGCTCTTTCAGCATCACTAACTGATTACAGCCCTTCAATGGAGAAGAGTGCTCCGTCTCTATTAGATTATGCTGCCCTCAGCAGTTATCTGAGAGCAGTCAAGTGTCTGGGAATGCCAAAAAGTCGCCTTGCTTTGGAAACCAGAAGAAAAGTTAACACCAGGATTTTCATTTCACCCCATTAACAGCCTCATGCGTTTCTCCTTCGAATTTCAATCGTCTCTCAAGTTGCTAACAAACGGGGAACACTTTAATCCCCTAAAACCCCAGCGAGACAAAATCCCAACTGCCTGAGATGTAGTACCAGTGGATGTTTAGTCTGCCAGCACTTCTAAACGTTTGTGCTTCATAACACAGCACACCGCTTGTATAATATTTGATCATCTACGTATAATAGGTGATTGATTGCCCATTGCATACTAAGGGCCCAATTCAGAAGGAGATATGGAAGCAGAAAAACATAAAATATTTTAATAAATGATTATAGATTAAAACATTTGAAATAAGTTTGTATTTTAACAAAGCTCAGTTTTTTCTGTCTTTCTTTCCCACGAGTTTTGTATTCAAACAGTTTTCCTACCTTGTGTTCTGGTATTTTGTGGCAACAGCGGTAGTGGTAATGCAGTCAGCGTTTGATCACACCTGTTGTGTGCGACCTAATCCATCCATCTCCAATGTATAAAACAAATGATCAATTAAGACAGGGGGCTTGAAAAGTTAAGTTTTAATTTGAATCTGTTACAGAATGCTTTGCTAAAATAAATACACCGGCAATGAATCCTAGGCCTTGCAATGGCACCTTCATCACCACTAACATTAAAAACGTAACGTTATTATCTCATTATCGCTGTATTCCTAATTGCACTAATTGTCGTCTTTCTGTCCTGGTGTTAACACATTTAATTTAACAATTATCCTCAGATTAATTAGCATGCGAATATGAATTATAGGGCCTATGTAGCGCGGAACAATACAATTGGAAGTTGGGAACATGAGTAATTTAAATTATGCAGTGCCGCTGTCACTTATCGCCAATTTCTTGCCCATAAGTTTTTAATTCTCTTGTACTGCACTCCATGAACGATCAAAGGTACTGGAATACATGTTTCCCCTCTTCTATGTTGTGTTGTAATCCTATTTGCACCGCTATCGCTTCCCACAAAGGATGCTGCTCTGTTGGAGCTCCTGGGCACAACACTAGATGGAATGCTCTTCCCATTAAGTTATCATTAGAATTTCCATGTAGCGCATTTATGCCGATTCCTTTGTCAATAGCTGAATTCGGATTGCATTGTCTGCGGAGCAGGAGGAAGCAAAGGGGTGACAAATAGAAGCACTGCAATGAATTACTCAACCGGAGAAGCAGAAAGCTATCTATTTTTTTTTTCAGTGCAGGCCAGTATGGTGTTGAAAGTGCTGAGGTTGCGATGCCCATTGAAGGCAAACGCTAAGGTTCACTGACCTCTCAGTACAGCAGGTGTCCTTTTTCTGTAGAGCTTAATTAAAGATGAAGCCGGTCCATATAGAAGGTCTAGCACATCACATATGAATAGCTAGCATCAGCACACCTCTTCTGCAATTGTTTTATTGGGCTGTTTTAATGGTCTTTGGTTTCAAGGACTTTTCAGAGTTCATTTCTAAAGCAATCCCATTACAGTGTCACTTTTATTTATACCCACACACACAAAAGGAGTCAAGTCTCAAGCACTTTGAGTATGAGAGAACTGCCACCCCTGGTGAGAACAATTTTTATAAATGGGTATTATGTACAGACTTGGGTTCTAGGCATGCCAAACAGAGGCGGTCTGTTTTAAATATGAAAGGGCACCAAACCCTATTAAAGTGGTTTGGCAGCCGACCTGCTAGAAGATAATTGCGGTACGCCTGACGCTCAAACCACAACCTATTCACTGGGGCTCAAACTCACTCACTCACGTCAACCCTCTCTTCCACACCGCTCACTCGTCAGTGTGCAGACCTGCTTTGTTTGTTGTCTTGATCCTGAAGGGATGCTTGCTACGCAGGTGGTCTCGGGACTCAGAAAGCCGTATCGCAATAAAATCTACGAGGACGGTTTCTTTTGCAGACAATTTTCTAGCTCAGTGCCATAAATAAACAGGAGTGCGACAGGGCAGAGAAAAGGTAGAAAGGGGGGTAAAAAAGGGTTTAAGAAAACACATGATAACACATGAAACCAGCTCTCCAGCTTCGCTCAAGGTTTCAGGCATCATTAACACTCAAGTGTTTCTGTCTCCTCCTGCTCTGCCTTCTCATCCTCATGGTTCTTTAAGAGGCCCGGTAGCAGGTGTTGGCTGATGGAGCTTACCTGAGAACTTGCAGGGCAAACTGAGGCTGCTGATTTAAAACAAATAAGGGCTCTTAGCCTGGGATCTTGTCCGGTCTTCCTGAACAGAGAAATGTCGATTTTTACGAAAGGGTAGAGACAGCAAAGTGCGCGAAACACAAACAGTCTCCTGCTCTTGTTTGTCATTCAGTAAATCAGCTGTTTTTGAGAGAAAAAACCCACCAATTAAATTTCCCCATGTTGTATGCTTTATCTATAGTATGTGTAGGGTTACCATATGACTCCATGTACGCTAGGACAGTTTGAGACAGCTCAGGCATTTAGAACTGAAAGGGACCCTTCTCCAGGATTAGAAAATCCATCATTACAATGCAACTCTCCTCCATCCCATCCTCACCTGCAGTACATCTGATGCCTGGCCACTAACCCACCCATCATCACACTCTGCTGCATGCCCAAACACAGCTTCTGCTTCTATGAAAGGTTTACTCTTATAAGGACCAGACTTCACCATAAACAAGAACCTTCTGGGTGTATTTATTAACCCTCTGCAATAAAGACGAGGCTGGATGCTTGGATAAACAGTTGTAATAGCCGTGGTTGTTCAGCTGCCTGTTTTGTTTACAATTATCCCATTTCTCTGGATGAGAACAAGCGTATGTCTACTCCTTTCCTCAGCGAGTAGCAATGCACAAAAATAAAATTGAGTTCCGCTGTCTAGACGACTGTCCTTGTTTCCAGAGAAGACCTGTCTCCATGCTGGCTGTGTGGAAGTGACATTACTGGAGAGGCATCTATCCAGGACGCCAGGGTCAATACTATTACAGACCTCCAGGAATCATCCAGGGATCTCTTAATGCCCTCAAAGCAGACAGACAGCATCTTGATTTCATGTCTCATGTGAAGAAGGATGTCTCTGATGGCGAATTAAAACCCATTCAAAGGGAGGGTAATGCTGATAAACTAACCCTAGGATTGTATATAAATCTGAATCCTCGATGTGGGGACCCACACTGTTACTCTGTGATCCAGCTGCTCACTGTACATGTTCATGCCTAGCCCCTCCAGATCCACTTCTTTAATGCATAGCATATAAGTGCAAACCCTGTAGGGGCAGGAATGTATTTCAATGTTAGTTCTTTTTGAGTCTCTCCAGTGTATACAGTACACAAAGACAATCTAGAGTGCTGGATGCATCGGTTATTACAAATAAAACCTTTATCGAAAAAGTAAAAAAACTAATGTCTAAATCCTCTCTATTGTAACCAGCTTACCAAATGTAGCATTTCCGTTTTTATTGAAAGAGGCAGCAGCCTTTACGAGAATCCTGAAAGGGGGCCCTTGCAATGTCTAGCCTCTTTTGCAGCCAGTTAAAAAGGAAAAGTTTTTTTTATGACTCGACATGCCAGCGCTTTTAATGAGTGGCGCTGCTAACCACACGAAAATGGGGCAGACCCCTTGGGACTGTTGGGTGGATGCTGGTCGAAATGGAGAGATCAATCCATTGAAAATGTTTGTAAGTTCTACTGCAGGGCGGCATAGAATTGCAAACTGGGGCTGACGATTGTTAGAAATTGCAAAGCGATGTTTTCAACATGCGTCAGCATAGCGCTCAAGTTTCTCTTTCCACTGCTTTCCCGTCAATGTTTTATGATCACACAGGGATCACACCTTCCTCACTGGTATTGTGACACTGCTGACAGTCTGTGAACTCCCCCTGGTCCACCGGATCACTGCACTTCTTAGTTATCTGAATGCGTGTGCATGTGTGGACGCTGGACTACACCTTTGGCACCAGACCTGCTTAAGGGGTTGATGTAGCTTTTGGTTTGTATATCAGATCAGTTTAACACTTGGTTTAAAGAGGATACTATCTGATGTAACTGGGGCTTGACAGCTGGAAAACATAGTGGGGTCAGTAGATGATATGGTATCTAGTGTCACAGCACAAAAACATGAGAAATTAGCAAAACCTGAGCAACTCAGGGCTACAAGTGCTGACTCGTTCATTGCAAACAAGGGAAGAATTTGCACATTTTCATGGCTAAATACAGGAGCATTCAGACTGCCTAAGATTTTTATTTTGAAGTGCTATTTTTGTGCTGAGCTCTATATGAATGGCAAAGCATTTAGCTTTTGGGAATAAATGCCTGTATTGGTTGACTTTGTTATTGATTCGAAAGCGACGCGGAGTTGCATTGATGCAAATGTACACGATGAATGGAGAAATAAGTCATTCATTACGGTGGATCTCTGTCTTGTGCTGTAAAGAATGCTGAAGGTCGTGTTTACAGAGGTTCGAATGTTTTTAAAGTATCAGGTCACAGTGACGTCTTCTCCACCCCCTGCTTGTTTCAGTGAAATAATAAATAATAATAAAAAGAAGAATGCTTGTATCCTACTTCCTGACTCAGTGGAGCCAGGCCTGCTTTAACCCAGTAGGGGAATACAATCAAAGAGTTTCTCTGCAGCCTTTATTTCAGCCGGGGGAGGTTTCCAGTCCCCAGGCTTTGCTGTTTGTTTAGTTCCACTTGCAAAGCCCCAGGCGCCACAGGCAGTCCATAGTGCTGACCCCCTTCTCCACTCCTCCACCTCTGCCTCTTCCCTCGCCTTGTGTTCCTACACTTCTCACTTTGTGTTTCTCTCTCTCTCTCTCTTGCTCGCTCTTCCTTTCTCCTGTTACTATATAAAATGCTGTGTATTCATCACATCCAATATTTGTTTTGTCTAGAAAACCAATGCGTAGCTGTCAACACTGCTGCTCTTAGAACTTGAGGTCAGGGGTGCAAATCCCCCGTTAATACACTCAGGCTCGAAGAAAGTTTTCAAACATTATTGTGTTGGGATTGAATTTTTAAAATAAAAAGTACCGACTGCGTCTTTTTTGGATGGTAGCTGTTTATCAGCTAGGTCACATTGAGTCTGCTGGTGGGAGTTCTCATTGTCATTAGTATATTGGATTGGACACAGCAAGACCCATGGAAAAATACAATCACCACTTGATCTCATTGCCATTTTTTAGCCATCCCATAGCCACATTACAAATGCTGTCATAGGTGTGCTGAAAGCATGTTGCATTACACAACAACCTCAGTCTTACTGCTTGCATACACTATTATTAATAGAGCATGCCTGTTTTCATAATGATGTACAATTGTTTTTCACAACGCTTCAACTTATATCATCACATCTTGCAAAGAACTGGGACACTCGATTGAGGGAAGTATTTATTTATTTGTTCAAGTGAAATTCCGCTTTTTTTCTGGCATGGCTGCTCTGCTAACCATCAGAGAAGCTGGCAGGTTGAGTGTAGGCTTGCTGGAGCTAGATCACACGGCCTCCTGTTACAATGCAAAGCAACTTCAATATATCTATGCAACCAATCACCAGTGTCGTTGGGGATTTTTCTCTTAAAGGGAGTGGGTGTTAAAAAAGATAACAAAACAGCCAGGCTGGTGAGAATCTATCAACTGAAACCACGAGGATGTTGTGGTTGTGCCAACAACTACGTGTCCCTGCAGTGTGACTCCTGATAAAACAGCTCCATTTCTAGGTGCTTGTTTAACAGTGCAATGACAGTTTTGAAAAACTGAGATATCTTAGCTTTCGGGTTATGAAAACCAGTAGGTGTGAGTTTGTTTCACACTCAAGGATATCCTCCTAAGATGTGTATTTCTAAGGTCACATCTGATAGCTCTGACCAGCATTAAACTAATCTCTTTCTGGATTTGCTAATGCACCCTAGTTAGCATGAGCAAATATAGAAAGAGAAAAGGGATTTTTAACATGCACTGCAGAAGTATTTTTTAATACAGAAATGTGTCAATTCCACATAAAGACAAAACGAAATACCTGCAAGATCTTAATAATTACAGGTCAACAGCATTGTGAACCCTTGCATGCATGAAATATTGAAAATACCTGAAAAAAAGTATGTTGGACACATAATAAATATATTTTTAATTGGGAAAAAAGATCTTGTTTTCCCCCATTGTTTTATATGGTTATGATACTGTATAGCCACTCTAGCTGTGATTCACGTTCTTGTGCTTCACTGCAGTCCACCTACGTAACTGGATCAGCCGTTCTCTTGATGTAGGTACAGCTCTGAAATGACATAGAGAGACAGTCTGACAGGCATATACTCCAAGATTAGGATACACTTGTGCTTGTGCTTGGGGCAGCAGTGTGGAGTAGTGGTTAGGGCTCTTGACTGGAGAGTCATGGGTTCAATCCCAGGTGGGCGGACACTGCTGCTATACCCTTGAGCAAGGTACTTTAACTAGATTGCTCCAGTAAAACCCCAACTGTATAAATGGGTAATTGTATGTAAAAATAATGTGATATCTTGGTAAGTCGTCCTGGATAAGGGCATCTGCTAAGAAATAATAATAACACTAACGTTCTAGACGGATGCAGTCCTGTGCAAGAGGTAACAAGAGGTAATAAGGGGTTGTGTCTGCACTGGCACTCTGCCACAAGGGAGGAAGGCCCCAGGGCAAGCTGCTCTGGGATCTCAAGAGTTGCATCTTGGGCCAAGGCACAAAACAAAGGAAAGGTTTCATTCACCCGGTAGATATGAATCTATGTTTTTTTTTAATCTTCTAAAAGTTTTAGGTTTCAGTTATCCCACACAGGGGTCTGTGGTCTTTCAAAAAACCGTTATAAAGCTGTTACACCTGGGGGCTGATGCCTCCAGGCAGTAAGTGGCTTTTTTTGTTTGTTTTATGTCTGGCGGCTTGGCTTTAATAGACCTGTTCAGGCCTCTCAATTCTGAGAGGTATAAAATAATTTTGATGACCGGCAAGAAACTACCCTGAGCAAGTCACTTAACCTCCTTGTGCTCCGTCTTTCGGGTGAGACGTTGTTGTGACTCTGCAGCTGATGCATAGTTCACACACCCTAGTCTCTGTAAGTCACCTTGGATAAAGGCGTCTGCTAAATAATAATAATAATAATAATAATAATAATAATAATAATAATAATAATAATAATAATAATAATAATAAATTTCTTTAAAGCAGGTGTCTGTAATTAAAATGCAATAACATATGGTGAAGCATATGATTTATATTCTGCACTAATACCTAACCACACATACCTAGCCCTAACACAACTGTTATGTATTCATGAATAAGCACATATTTTTTAATTTTCAAATTATGTTTTTTGTAATCATCTTTTATGTTGCTCCTAAATTGAGTGATTGTTTTTTTTTTCTCTGAATCTGTCTTTACCGACTCTGAGCTGCTTTGTGCTTCTCTGGAGAATCCTAAGTGCCCTGACCGAAGTGACTTCCTCATTCCATTGAAATCATACTGAGGTGTGACCTTTCAACTCTACCAGCGCCACCTACTCTCTGACTATATATACATCTAGTTCAAAACTATGTAAGGCAGGACAATTATTTATGTATTGGAGCAACATAACCTAGAAGCACCCAGAACGACTGCAAACACTTAGATCAGCAAGGGGAATGTAAAAAAGAAATAATTTAAATGATACTGGCTCTTCAAGCAATGCGCCGTTATCTCCTGTGGTCAGCCGTGCCGCAGCAGCGCTCACACCAAGCGGTTCCATTGGAAATGAGCCTTGCCAAAAAGCAAAAGCCAGAGAATAAAATGTGTTATTTTTTAGTTTAGTTGTGTAACTTTAACGGTAACTTGTGTAACTTTATCCCTCCAAAGATCCCTGTATTTGAAAACTACAACAACCAACCAATTGCCTAACTCTCCGAGAGACGTATCGGCATTTAGGATAGCGGTTAATGGCTGTTTGCTGTGTGTTTTATTACCGCGGAAGCTGGCGGCATTTCTCCCGCTTTTGCGTTGACAATGCAGTACAAAGCTAGTATAGTAATCCAGCAAAGGAAACCCAGCAGCCACGTGGAAGCAGTTAAACTGTAGGAATGCGTCTCTTTGTGCTTAGTTATCTGTGTACTGTCTGGGCTGCACAGGAACTCCAGGACTCTTATCTTTATTATGTGGTGTGCGTTACTGGAACGGGCTCCACTGCTTTTGGTCAATGAATCGACAGCCAAGTAAAATAGCGGTAACTAGTGTGACCTGTGGCTCATTTTGATGAAATAAATTTGGCATAAAAATATAAAGGGTTACTAATTCTTCTTATTTTACTTCGCAAAGTGTTGATTGTTAGAAATAGCGTGTGCATTCTTACATACACGTCAAGGAGTAACGCAAGTGATTCTTCTTTAAGGTAGTCTGATTAAGAAATTGAATACAATTAAATAAATTAAATAAACACTTTGGAACGATTTGACTCAAATGTGAGCAAAATAAACTAGTATTACATGAAGAACCTCTCTTATTAAAAGCTGCAATTATTATTATTATTATTATTATTATTATTATTATTATTATTATTATTATTATTATTATTATTATTGAGAGTACGACTACTACGACCAATAATAATAGTGACCATTAAAAGAGCACCAATGGTTATTATAGTCAATGCATGACATTAATAAATTACAACATCCCTTAATCTAGTTTAACGAGTATCAGAAGCGTAGCGTCCAGCTCGACAGGTTGATCTGAAAACATTTCGTGTAACTGCAGGGTGCAGCTCCGGTCCTGGAGGGTAATCCTACTCCGGGTTTAATTGGCATGATTAAATCATTATTTACCACCTGCTTAGCTTGAATTGGTTCCACTGTGGAATGCAAGGGCATGGTTGGATTAAAAAGCCGGACTGGATCTCACTTAAATTCCATGATAATAATGGTTTGCTATAGGACAGAATTATTGTAAGTCAGAACTGTGTATTTCGCACTGTATCGCCGAAAAACAGCATCATCAGACTATAACAGCATATTGTATATTTTTTAAACACTGTAAATTATTTCTGCTGTGACCACTAAATTGTGAATATGTATGTTTATTACAGGTCTGATGCAGGGGTCTCCAATTCTGGTCCTGGAGGGCCGGTGTCCCTCCTGTTTTGTTTTTTTCAACTGTACACTAAATTACTTAATTGGACCAATTAAGTGCTTTTAAGAAGCTTAATTGGCCCAATTAATAAATAGAAAAAGCACAAAATATTTGACCAGGTACTGCATTTTCTTCCGGATTTAGCCAAAAAAAAAAAATATTGGAAATGCTTTTAAATAATTGTGTACAGTGGCGCACTAGGACCCGGCGTTCACGCCCGCCCTTGCGCTGCCAGGCTCTGTCCGTCAGCATTTCCATGCAGGCAGCAGGAGTTGAGTCGTGAGTCAGAAAGGCGCTCTTCCACATTCCCCGGGTGGCTGGCAGCGTGCCGGGTGCGGAGGGGTTCGCTGCTTTCTCACGACCTCTCAGGTTCCTGATCTCATCTGGGAGCTATTCATTTCCTGCCAGAAAACAGCCTTCCCTTGCAACTGTAGAGAAAATAAAATCCACCTTGGTCAGAGCCAGGCCAGGGCTAGGTACACAGAGCTCCCAGCTTAAATCATAAAGATCGTGCTTGTCTGGGTTGCAATCAAAGGTAGCACGGGGGGGAATGGAGGAGAGAGAGAGAGAGAGAGAGAGAGAGAGAGAGAGAGAGAGAGAGAGAGAGAGAGAGAGAGAGAGAGAGAGAGAGAGAGAGAGAGAGAGAGAGAGAGAGAGAGATTGCACCATATGGTAGCACTTAAGAGCCAAGGAGGAAGCAAGGAGAGGTTTGTTTGGGAGGAGTGTGGGAACAGTTAATCGTAATGAATGACAGCTAACCCCTAGCCGGGTTATTATTATAAGAGTGCACGTTAGCCACGTCTGTGTAATACCACCAGTAACATGAGACCAGAACAAAGCGGTTTACAGGCTGCTGGTTAAAAAAAAAACTGCAGAAACTGACCGCAGCTGTTATTCTAAGACGGGAAGCTGGGTGTGCTGCTCTGAAGCGCGCCACACTGAGCGCTGGGGAGGGGAGGGGAGAGGCGCAAATAAGGGGCGCGCATTCCTCTGCACTGAATTTAGCGTCCTGCAGTAACGGCTCATTCCGGATTTATTTGGTGCAATTAAAGCACTTCAGAACCCATGGAGTGTGTTTGTCTAATTCGATTCAATAATTAAGGACCTGAAGCGCCAATGTATATGCCAGTGTTTATCTGTAGTGTAATTGCGTTCGTTACTGCGTTATGGTTAATGTGTTTGTTTTTTAATCAACAGTTTTTTTCTAGAATGCATTTATTCACTATGGATCCCTCGAGGGTGTGCAAGGTGTGGGAACATCAGGCAGGGGTTCAACGCTCCACGGCCAGTAGCGTGGTTGGTAAAAATCGAGTCTTTGAAACCCTAGTCAGAGACTGGTCATATTGGTAACCTGGATCTTTGTATGGAGTCGGTCACGAGTTTACTGTTTGTAATTGCAATTCAATGAAGATGGTCGTGTCTTCTACTATAGAGCCTACTGTGAATTGAGTCAGAGTGAAAATCATACGATTAACAGTTTGGAAAGTGATGAGAGTTTAACGTTTGATAACCGCTTTGTGTACCGAATCCACGTAATCCAAGTGACCCCTGTGCAAATGCACGTGCAGTTAAATAGCTGTCTCTGTTGCAGTGTAATATTATACTGATCTTCAGTTGCAGTGATAGAGACATGATCGCACATATAGCAGAAATGCATCTACAATGCACGACTGCAGCCGAACAGTCACCCCCTGTTGGTAGCACCAATCTACTGCAGTGTATTGAATCCAGAATATTCTCTTTCTTGTTGTCCTGTCTGCACAGAGATCCTTATGGTGATTAATTGAGTTTGTCCAAGTTACCCTTAGGTAGCAATTACGTCAGTAATACACTCTTTGATTTCTACTGAACCACCGATAAGAATACTGTTTATGAAATGCATGAAAGGGACAGGAATACTCGCTTGCTATTCATGTTTATGGTATTAAATCTATGTGCTGGGCTGTGGCCTCTGCTGGTGTAGAAGGGTAGAAGGTGTTGTTTCATTGTGATTGTGTTCAGTGGTGTACAGATGCTTGGAAACGCTGCGCAGGTGCACAGAACCAGGCCACTCTCCCACAGCAATATCAAGATACAATACCACTTCGAACTTCAGAAACGTCACTCTTAGTATTGGTGTCATGTTTTCAGAACGAGAGGAAAATGTCTGATTTGCATAATTCCAAAACTGATTCAGTGGAATTCCATTTATAACAATAATTCCATTGATAACAATTTATAACAATTAATTGTTTTGTGAAAAAACCTTGCACAATGTCTACACTGTATAATACTATGGGTCACTTAATTTAAGTGCTTGATCTAGGTTTTAACTCCACATTAATGTTACAAAATACAATTTAAAAAAAAACCCCACAAAGACCTTGAATTACTTTCGGTTATACTTTTATATTATTATTGTATAATAATAATAATAATAATAATAATAATAATAATAATAATAATAATAATAATAATAATAATCATCGTGTTTTATTTTTCTATCAATACTGCTAACAGGTTGTCTGAGAAACGCTGGTTAACCTAATCAAGCACTTCATAGACATACGAAATTATCAAGTATGAAAGGAAGCTGATGGGTATAATTTCTGGAAACATAATCCCTTTTCTTTATCACCCCTGTCCTCCCACTCACCCACAGTTTTGTTTTTGCCTTTACCACAAGATGAGATCATGTCTATTCCCAAGGAATACAGATAACGCGAATCGACGAAATGAATCATTCCTTCCCTGTACCGCGCCCCTACCCTCAACCCCATCGACGCCTCGGCCAGCGCTGCGCTCCAACCGCGCTTCTGTGGCATCATCATCTCTCACAGATTCCGTGTGTAAAATGTGGCATTTTTACTAGATGGCGCCAGTGGTCCAATACATCGCTTGTCCCTGCAAAAAAATCACTTGAAGCATAGTTGATTATGTTTTTATAGGTATGGTTTATATGTGTGTATCTATGTATTTTGTATTGACATGAATGTACAGACATTTGAAAAATAAAGATAATGAGGATGATGGTGATGATGAGGATGATGGTGATGAGGATGATTTAAACATCTTTAACGTTGATTTCAGCAGGAGTTTGCTTCCCGTCTCGTTCATGCTGTATTTATATAGTTGCATGTTCTTAATGCCTCTGCTGGTTTTGCAGGTGTGGACCCGAGGCAGGGGGTGGCAAAGCGATTAAAGGACAGACTATCTGACTATCATCGGTGTCTGGGATGGGATTTGGAACAATGGTCCCCCGAGTACACCGTTTCCAATAATCGATCTGTCTATCAATCGGACTATTTTCATCTGTTCGTTGAATTATTTATTTTAAAAAGGGCTTTAATTATTTATTTGGCTGGTTGTTAACAGCGCATCTGCAAATCTTTCAACGATCTAAGGCTTTAGGAAAACGTGCGTGACTCATATTTGTATTTTTAATAAGAAGGGTTAGGGTATTCATGTTGGATAATTGAATCGTATTTGTATTTTTAATAAGAAGGGTTAGGGTATTCATGTTGGATAATTGAATCGTATTTGTATTTTTAATAAGAAGGGTTAGGGTATTCATGTTGTAGTTAAATTTATTTTTTCTTTTCTTTTTTCTTGGTCCGGATGGGTTTCAGTCCTGATTTTTTTTTCTTTTCTTTACTTAGCCTGTCTGGTCACGCATGCATTCATGCGCCTTGGTGTTTTGTGTGTGTGTGTTTTTTTCAAACACCTGGATTTGGTCAGACACCTGGGCTATCCAGGACACAATCCAACAAGTCCTCGTGGAGGGATTTAGCTGATATTCTCCAGTTGAAATGTGGAACTGTTTAAATCTGCCCCGCTTTGAGTCAGGACTTGTTCTGTATGGGGTTGAGCGAGGTGGAAACCTGACACGACCGCTCGTGGACTGCGTTTTATCAGCGTTCTCATCTCTGGTACGGGTTTTCTACACCGCTTGGAGTCCTATATCCGAATAACAGGCGGCATTTTTGAAAAAAAAAAAATGGTATAGTAATATCTCTACACTTGTGTGAGATTATAAGTGGGTGCTTTCGGTCAAACACATTTTCATTTTAGCACGTGTTTTCTTTCTTTTTTGAGGAGATGGCAGATGACTGGGCTAATTAGGCTACATGTTTTGCAGCTTCAGTTGTGAAACGGCCCGCATCTCATCTGTTTTAATAACCTGGTTGGGCTAACGTTTCTTTGATTACCAGAATGTTTTCTATTATTTATTTTTGAAACTGCAGCATTCTTATTTATTGTTTTAATAACGTTATTTTAAAATGCGTAACGGGTGAAGGGGAAATGGGGCAAGTATACTGCACTAGTGTAATCACATCTAAACGTAAGTGGACTTGCTTTTCGTTAGCAATCTTGGGTGTTTAATTGAAAAAAAAGTGTGTTCATTGTGCATGTGAGAGAGCTTTTACCAATTGCTATTGTTCGTCAAGCATTGTAAAAAATAAACATTAAAATGCAAGTGAAAAAGTTAACAGCATATATTGTACATTTTTTTCGTAACACCGTTAGGGGACCTGTCCAGCCTACTCTACCATGTGCGGATTAATTATATGTTGAGCAACTTTTTGCGGTTATTTTGAACCACTTCAACTGAGTTTTAACGCTTGGGATTAAAACGTATATGGGCGTTTGTCACCAGAATGGATTTTAACATAAATTGGCCTCCCCAGAAACATGAATAAAAAGTATCGACACACCAGGTATATACATATTTCATTTTTTATTATTCTATTTTAATCTTCCAACAGGAAGAACACGTTTAAGAGCATTCAACATATATCTTTGGCATAGCATAATAGAAAACGAGATACCGCGAATATAAAAAATGCAGTTCAGAAAACTGACTTTACAATACAAAACTCATTTCAATATGAACCTTTTTTTTACAAATATGTACAAATATAGTGCATTATCTTCACCTTTAATACAAAAAATATGAACTAACAAAATCAGTTAAGAAATGTTTGTGTGTTTTTTTAAAATCTGATACAGTCATTAGAAACACTTTGTTCTTCTCTCCTTGTTTTTTACCACGGCCTCCAAACCGAATCAGCGGTGACCGGCGCGCCTGGAGAGACTGCAGCAGGCACAGGTGTAGTAACGCTATTGGCATAAACTGGGATCACGGGTCCGCTTGGTGCAAATGCTGCATTTGGGATCAGGAAGGCAAACTGTCCGTCTGTGGCTGGAACAAGCTGGAAGCCGCTATACATTTTAGTGGCGTCTGTGGGTGCGTTGAGCGCCGAGCCAGCTTTGCACGCCATCCCGTTGAGGGGCAAGACGTTGGGCTGTGGGGACACGCCGGGGATTTGACCGAAGGCTGGATGTGGGTGCCCGGCGGGGATCTGCGGCTGTGTCGGGTAGTTCATGGCGTTGATCTGAGACATGCAGCTGGCTAGGTGCCCCAGGAGCCGGGTCCTGACCTCTGTGTTAACTCCTTCACAGGTGGAGAGGAACCGTGTCACCTCGTTCATGCACTCGCTGAACCCAGCTCTGTACTTGCCCAGGACCGTTGGATCTGTGTTTAAAGCAGCTGTAAAAAAGAGAGGAAAATTAAAAAGATGTTTAAAATGTAAAATGTACACAGGCACACACATTGGTCAACAAGCGAATTATTAAAACAGCGGCATATTTTATTCCAAAAATCATATTTTTGTATATTTATTTAAAATAAATAAATCAATAAATAAATACAAATTTATAAAATAGTCTCTTTGTTTTCTATCACTACGTTGAGCGGTGTGTTGAGAAATTTAGCCAAAACGCCCTTTCGTTTTTCTTTTCCTCCCTCTCTCCCGGAACAAGCACAAGTTGTGTCTATAAATAATTTCAGACCGTGGGAAAGGCACAGCGAGCCAAGTCAGAACTGCTGCTGGATACCAGCTAAACCGCAGAGGAAGTCTGGAAGAAATCAGCAATAAAATATTCAGGGGATAAGAGAGACAGAAGGAGGGCTTACCAGTCATCTGTGCTCTCTGCAGGTTTCTGAGGTGCTTCACTGTCATTTCAAGGATGTCTGCCTTCTCCAACTTGGAATGCCTGGAACTCTATGGAATATACCAATATGAGATATGTTACAGCTTGACAGTGTGGATGTATGTATGTATGTATGTATGTATGTATATGTATCTACATTGCATCGCATAACAAATGTATAGTTACTTTCCAAACCGGTGCTAATGTATATATTTGGCTTATGCAATTATACAACGTTTTGCAAATACAATAAGGTTGCTGTAGAGTGAATAAATACTTACATCTTTCTTAAGCGCGTCCAAGATGAGCGTTTTTAATTGCCCAAGGCTTTCGTTGATTCTCGCTCTCCGTCTTTTCTCCATAATTGGTTTGGAGGACTAAAACAAGAAAAGAAACAGGCAGCCTTAAGTACATGCATGTTTTTGAGAGCATTGTCAAATTATGCATCTTGAACAAGCAAGCGCGGAGGTTGGCTGAGACTGAGAGAGTAATCGTTACCTTTCTGTGCTCCGAGGCTGTCTTGGGCTTATCCGGGGTCGTGTTCATGCTGGCCGGGGTGGCAGCCACGGGAGAACAGGACGTTTTCTCTATCATATCGGCTGGCATTTTATGTTGGCAATATCCCACAAAATGTGCAACAACTGCAGCAGGGCTTCTGGGCGTTCTCCTAAGGTTCTTGAGTCGTGTTTGTGCTGCCCGAACCGCTGTCCAGTTACTTTAAATCCGCAGTTTATTTAAACAGGGAGTCGAATATCCTTCACGTAATAAAAAAAAATAAAATAAAATAAAATAAACAAGCTGTATTTTAAGGGCTTTATCACTGGGCAGTGTCTTTTCTTATGGTGCTCATAAAGTAAGGGTACTAGCGTGCAGTGGCTTTGCTTTCGCTCTGAGCTTATCAGTGTTGTAAGTGACTAGCAACACACTTGCGGCTCTTATTTATATCTGAGACTGCACGCGAACGGCTCGTGTGAAACTTCCCAAACTTTCTTTCCCACAGTAACTTCCCACCAATCAGCGTGAGGGACACGCGGCCCAAAGGGAGGACGGCTCGTGGACAGCGCCCTCCCATTGGCTGCCTGGCGTATGGACTGGCGCCCAATGACGCGCGGCAGGGCTTAGGGCACCGCTGGGGCTCCACCGTCAATCATCCGCTTTACAAATTAACACTTTCGTTCGTGGAACGCAGCAAAGCTATTGGCCACTTAAGAGTGCTGAGTGCAATTTCTAGGCAAACAACCTAGCTCAGATTTGTAAAATGGTTTATTACAGAGGTCTATACTGAACTGGGTTGGTAATTAAAGGTATTCAAACACGACTTTCTTACATCGCGAATTCATACTACATATTACTAATTTGGGTCTAGACGAGTATCATACGACTGCTAAGTTATACTATTGCGAGGGCTATAGAGACAGCATGGTTAGCAGGCATTGCCCCTTGGTGAATTGGGGATAGTGCAATAAATAAATACATACAAAATAATTATGCGATTGAAAATATGTCATTTGTGTTCTAACTAAATGTATTGTATTTTAATCATACTTCCTCCTAAATCAACACATTAGCCTGTCTTTGCCTATTACTGATATCTTTATCACAGTGTACTGGTCTTTACCTTAAGACGTGGGGTTGTTCTTAATGTTTTTGGTGATAACCTCCTCGTAATAAGAATATTAATAGAGACTCCCCTGTATTGCGTGTTTTATTTGCATGTTATACTGCACGCCCTGTATTAATGGCTGCTGTATTATTAGCCGCTGTCTTGCATTGCAATCAATGCATAGCTATCTCTTTAAAAACACGCCGCACTGCTCCCGGCGCTGCACAAGCCTGGCAGTTTGTCTTCTGTCGGCATGCGATCGCTCTTGTGAATGTGGAGCACGTGCCAGGATGTTTTATTGCCGCTGTGGTTCAGGTTTGGCTGCTGGACTGGGGTTTATATTAGAAGGAAGGGAAATAGCAGCTGCCGTGTTAAAGCCTGGGAAAACCACACCCCCTTCGAGACGGATCGGGGTTATTGGTGTGGGAGCCAGAACGAAGCGATCTGTGCGTTGATAAGAAGATCCATGGCAGAGGCCAGGCACTGTGCAGTACCCGCTGCAAGCGCAGCGGTGGCGCTCGATAGCCATTTTAAAGTAAACGTTGTTAAAGATGATAGGAAACATACTTCAGACATACCGGTACATGACTTATTGTGCACCGGAACGTGTATCACAGAGCATGCATTTTATTCCAAGTTCCCTTGTAACAATTCAGTCTTCAATGCACGTGTTTGGTTATTATTATTATTATTATTATTATTATTATTATTATTATTATTATTATTATTATTATTATTTATCGTCAATATGAAAAATGCATTTTCTTTGCAAACTTCCCATAGCGATTGTTGTGGGTTGCACCAGCCCACCTTTGAAGGTGTACGCTGCACAAAACATCCCGCGTGCGGAGATTGTAATACGAGCTTCGTTTACTTCCCTTGAAAGTATCAACATGCATGCTAAATACATAGTGTGCTCCAAAGAGTCCGGTGCTGAAGCCTATTTTGTCGTTGGTCAAATGTAACTACAATAAGCCTATGCACACAGATTGATTCTGTATTATGACTTACAGTACAACATCTAACAGAGTAGAATGTATCCAGCGTAATGTTTACAGTAAATTAATGACAAAACAATAATCATTTAAAATCACAATGGCCTGTATTTTTTATTTCATTTTTTACAAATAATATTAATACCAATACAACCAGCGTGCATAAAAACAAACAAATCATGCTATAATCTCTATGACCTCATGTAAGGAATTGCGGTATATATATATATATATATATATATATATATATATATATATATATATATATATATATATATATATATATATATATATATATATATATATATATGCAGCTCAATGCGATACCTTGAGCCCATCTGGACCCGTTTGTTTAGTGCCAGGATCGTAGGGGCTGGTGTTTGTTCTGTAACCCAGCGCTTCTGTCAGAGCGCTCTAATGTAAACAGTTACTGCGTGGTATCCAGCTGCTGCTTACCTCGCGACACGTGGCGCGCAAGCGACCGGGAGAAGGCGCTCCTTCAGCCGGCTTGCAGCCTGCAGCCGCGGGGAACTCCACTCACTTCTGCGCTGAGATCCTACATGCGATAAGGTACAATACATACAGAGCATACCAACTGCCCCGCGTCCCGCCTCCAGCGATCTTCCAACAACGTTTAAGTGCTTTCTATGTTTCTGTTTAAGATCACAATCTCTCTATATGTACAGCCTATTTGAGTTCTTTCTTTCTTTCTTTCTTTCTTTCTTTCTTTCTTTCTTTCTTTCTTTCTTTCTTTCTTTCTTTCAGCACATAGCCTATTTTAAATATATTTTTAGAATGTTCTAAAGTATAAATGTGTATAACTCAGTTCCATGAAATATGTGTTAAATGTGATTTTCTTTCTTTTTTTTTTTTACTTCCAGAGGTTTATTAGCACATATATGTACTCAATGTATTACAAGGTATTATAAAGGCACCAGTCTGTACCTGGCAGTGTAGCTTTAACGTTGCTTTGTGAGTTTGAACTCTATATCAAATAATTAAATAAATAAAGTAGAAAGATGTTTAGCCTCAGGTCTCGTCGCTTCCCTTTCTCCGCTTGACTAACTTTCTCACACTCGAGTTCTCATAAGATGCCGAGCAGCAAACTCGAGCCTGAGTCATTCAGCCAGAAGGCTCAAATAAAATAATTAAAAAATCCTTTCAAATAACTTTTTTTTTTTAAGTACACAAAAGTTTTTTTTTTCCTCCACTTGCTCCTTATCTGCACCTGGATGAGACGAATCCCACACGTATCACCTGACCTAAACTTATTATTAAGACCGTGAGAAAAATAAACCTACCCAGGAGAAAAAAAACAAGAATCACATGACTGCAACTGACCTACCAGAGAGATAGTGTGTGTGTGTATGTGTGAGTGTGTGTGTGTGCGTGCGTGTGTGCGTGCGTGCGTGCTGCGTGCGTGTGTGTGTGTGTGTGTTCTAAAGTAACAAAAAAAAAGGGTTATATCAGGACAATTTACAAGCATGATTTACTGATGGTAAAAATTGTATTTATTATTACCTAACCCAATTTAGTTTATGAAAAAATAAAAAATAATAGAAGCCCAATTAGACACAGTACAAGCCACTGTAATGATAACAGTTTGATAGTGACTATTGTGAGTTTTGGTCCCAGCCAGTAAGGGTAAGAGGGCAGCCTCTGTCCATGGGGATGTGAACATCTGCCTTATTCAAATTCTGGGCCTCTCACTACCAGAAAACCTTCTACACAGGTCTGCACAGGACCAAGAACTAGCCTGCCCACAAGCTCATTCAGACCTGCACTGGTCCAGCCTGGCTCGGAACAGGGTCTGGTTTATAGTGTTAAACTGGGGAACAGGGTCTGGTTTATAGTGTTAAACTGGGGAACAGGGAAGGGGGTTGGATACCACTGTGCCACCATCAAATCCAATGGCGTACTGTGTACTGAGATGGGATGTGGGACCTTGTGGTAAACCTGAGAAAAAACATGTAACAACGTCTTCCTTAAACAGAAAGCTATGCGCGCCCGTCCCCAGTGAGCGATTAAACTTGAGAAGCACACCAAGCATGCGTTCTTTCACTTGTTGTTGGGTTTGTGTGGTGGTAACATGTCGTAACCAGCGTTTCATTGCTGCCTGCTCTGCACATTAAATCTCGTTAGCATTTCTTCCCCTCAGGATGGGGGATATTGAACTGGTCTGGATAATAACTTGGACGGTGTGTTGAATCCCAGCGCGGCCGCCCGCACAGCCCTCACATTCCATCAGTCCGTTGGAATGCCATGCCGGGCAGCTGGCTCTTAATTGCTGCTATCACATTAGCCTGCTGCCACCCAGCTCTGTCCTGGCCTCTTTCTCAGGCTCCTATCTTTATTGAGCAAGGACCTCCAAACTGCAATAATGCAATTACCCAGCCGATTGCAGGGATAAAGTACGTGGGAAAGTGGGAGATAAGGTCACACACAATCTGGTGCTGACCTCATATAAAACCATTGAGTCACTTTTTAATCTCTAACTGATTTCTGCATGGATTTATTAGTGATTTTTAACGGTAAACTACACACAGACAAAAACAGTACTGTATTTGCATGGAATTGAAGAACAGCTTGCTGGCTGGGGTTGTGTGGTTCAGGTGGACTGTTTACAGGGCAAGATTTGTTCATGGCTATTGCAGAGTTTCATTTTGTATCCGTACCTTGAAACACGCATATCATCTTCAGTACCATCATATAAACATAAACTGAAGTTTAGGGTTATGTTTTAAACCATTTTATTGTTATTACTATTAAAAAAAAAACAAAAAAAACAGGCCATAACAACCCAGCTGGAGTATCTATCCAAGAACTGCAACATGACTTTAGGAAAAATCAGCTGACATTCCTCCAAGCTGTACTCTGCTGCTTTTCTAAATCCGCCTTCGTATCAGTGTTACAAAGTAGCATCGGAGAGGAGGAGCGCTTAGCAGCAGCAGCAGGGCGCTCGCGGGCTCGAACGCTGGATGCAAGTCAAGAGCACAGCGGGTCAGCCAGGCAGTCTGTCTGGAGGATAGGTTGGGGGAAAATATATACACAGATATAAAAAAAAAATAAAGTTTCTGTGCAACAGGGATTTAAACAAAGCATTTTGGCCTGTCAAAACACCCACGACTGACTGAGAGCTGATAAGAACCAGTGCATGGGAAAGAAGTGAAAGAAGTGATGGGCGGCTTTTAAAGGAAACATGTTTCACTGAACTGAAAAACACATTTTCCATTTACTGCAATGCATGATTGCATTGAGGACACAGTAATATTTTAACGCAGTACAACGAACTGCATAACCATAATGGGTATTAATGCAAAGGTTACAATTTCCAAAATAGTGCAGCCAGTATCAATGCAAGGCAACCTTTGAAAGGTACAGTATGGGATCCCAGCGTGTCCAGCAGAGAGGGTCTTGCTGATTTTGCCAAATTAAGCGAATTTAACTTTCAGGTACTTGGACCCTGCAGCTGTTTACTCTGTGGGTTCAATACTTTGATAGGAGTTTCATGTTTATCTCTAGCAGTGCAATGCCAAGAATGGCTATCTTTAATTGATACCAGTGGGCTATCAGTTACCTGCGAGCAGAGGATCATGCTGATTAAAATACAGTTACAGCAGTCGAAAGGTAATCAAACACATTGTAATGTGTAACCCAAGGAAAAACAGTGTCTCTCTAAAAATATGTGAAACTAGCTGAAGTATCTGTCGTTGCCCAGGGAATATTTCAATATTTCATGCACGACAAATTGGGGAACATAGCCTTATGGTTTCCTATAAGTTACCGATCTTGGGTGTCACACAATGCACTCGGACCCCTTTCCCTTTTTTAACTTTATCTTTTTTTGTTTTTTGCCATTTAAATTTTTAAAAAATGTTTGTTCTTCTTATTTATTTATTTATTTTTAGTTTTTGTGGGTTTCTTTAATTTGAAATACATGGCTACTGTAGTGATCCAGCAATGGGGTTACTAAATAAAGTACCCTGGGGGTCAGATTTTTGGATTCAAACATAGCCCTTGACCTTCCCCTGGATGAAAGAGGAGGCCATGCAAAGTTTGGTTTCACTGGCTCCTGCGGGGTCCGAATGCATAAAGGAACAGACAGACAAACAAACTTTCTTCTTTATATATTAAGATTAACCCCAAATAAGTCAGCGTGTTTATTGTGGGTTAGGGTTGAATGTGCATATTTTTTCTAAAACATATAAATGTCCTCAGAAATGACCATTAAACCTCCTCAAAACAACCAACCCACAGCTGTCAAAAAAAACCAAAACAGGTCAAATGGTTTATACTGCTACAGTAGGATGGCGAAAAAAAGACTGTCAAATAGTTGTTTTTAAGAAGCTACACATAAACATATCATTTTACTTATTGTATTAGGGAGGAATAAACATCAAAGCAACCACGACATCACTGTCCATTACAGATTGTCTTGAAGCAACATGACCCCCAGCAGCAGCCTCTAAATATGTGTTGCTGATTCCCCACATCTGGATGCATTTGTGCCCCAGTGTGGTCTATGGGGGAGAGGAAGAGACTTGAGGATGTCTAAGGTAAGCATTCTGTTACTGCCCTGCCACAAAATAACCCCCTCCCTCCCCTCATGAATGACAGCTGCATGACAGCATTCATCTAAAGCCCTCTCCCTGGACTGCGTTGAGCTGTCATGAGTTCATGGGTTATCAGAAGTCATTATAACAGGTTTCTACACATGGCTTTGTCGATTGCAGACGCGGGTAAACAGGTCGAATAGCCCCTGTTACAAGCAAATACAGTGCAGTAGGTGTTGTGCAGATCCTCCTACGAACATATTTCACGTCTCAATCGAACACTTTTCCTCCCTGTGTTTCCTGCTGGACTTTCACAGCTGCGTTATTTTTCGCCAGCAGTTCTTCTTAAATTCCTTTTTACACAAGTCAGAGCTGACTGCTAGTGGACTGTGGGAGACCCCACCCGTTTCACTTGATGGAATTCACTGACGCAGAGCAATGACTTCTTCCCCCTTGAATAAAAAACAAGTAATTGTGAGCAGCATTCTGATTCTTTTGTCAAACATGGTAGAGTAGAGTTGCGTGTACTTTTCAGGAGCAGGCGTATAATTAGAGGAAGGCTCTGGGTTTACTTTGCTTCGACTCTGCACCCAGCTCAGGTCCAGACAGGCACACTCCCCCCACCTAAAGGGACTGGGATTCTGAGTATTGAAGCAACGGTCTGGCACTGAAATAATGGGCGCCAGGGGATTCCAGAACTGCCATCTCAAGTTAGAAAGGACCTTGTGCTTTATCTGACTATGATAATGTTGCTGCAATAAATAATATGAGCACCACTTATTTGTCTCTAATAAGGGTCCCATCATCAAGATAACATTGAAAACAGTACAATGCAACAGTTACACAGCGGAACACAACCCAGACTGACCTTCAAATAGTCCACTGAGAGCCACTTCAGTATTGCATGGGTAGTGTAGTTTAATGTGTTACATTACGCATCACAGTCTAATTTGCATCCATTATCCAGGATGTGTGGAACAATACCTGGCGACAGGGCAAACAAACCTGCTTACATGTTCAAGCATGCACTGCAGGTAGAGTTGATTATTGACAGCCAGCCTGATAGCGGGTGCTGGAGATAGAGAGGCATTTTACATACAGTACAGGATTCTGCAGTCCAGCTCCACCAAGACAGACTGAATCTGTCTGCCATCCAATTAACAGAGAGAACAAACAGAGCAATGCTGTAAAAAGGGTTAATTTAAAACAACCCCATTTATTTGAGTTTAGAAGATCAATGTGGATTAAGATAGATGCAGGTGGTCAGTGAGGTCCCTAGACCTTTTCATTTATTTTTAAAATATTCATATATCCTAAATAATATTGAAAACCGATGCAGTGTTCTGCCTCTTGGGCCCCTGTAATGCAGTCCACACATTTAAGCTGCCATTGATGAAGGAAAAAAAGAGGTTCGAAGTGGTCTTAAACGGTGAAGGTGGTGTTGTTTTAACAAACTATTGATAAAAGTACTGGGTTTTTAGACTGCCTTTGTAACTCACTCATGTTCCTTCCTGAAAAGCTACCATTACAAAAAAGGAAAGAAAGATAATGTAGCTCAAGCTTTCAGACAAAGAAACATTTCTGTCCGGTTTCAAAGGCCCCGATTAGCAGTATTCCTGGAGTGCCTCACCTGGAGTAGAGTCAGGCAGTCCAAAGCTTGTGCGAATCCACATCTTTGAAACATTGTTAGTGACTCGAATGTTGCTGTGCATTTGCTACATTTTATTTTATGAAGCTAGAGTTTCCTCCAAACACCTTTTCCTATGTTGGTTAAATCTGAATTTAATTTGGCTATCCTATTTAACATTAAACCCACATATTTCATGTTGTCAATTTTTCTGACAATGCTGGAAAAAAACGAGGTTGCCTCTGGTGGGGAAAAACCCCTAAAAACCATAACCCCCACGTAATCCCAGTGTAGCAAAGAAGCCACAGCGAGGGAGAGTGAAAGCCAATCTTTCAGACTGTTTAAATCTCACACTGTAAATGATTACATTATCGATGGACCTTCCAAGATTTCCAGTCTGATCTCTACCTGGTGGAAGGCGAACCTTATCGTACACAGGCCACCTTATTGTACTCTGCCAACTTCAGACACTCACTTGGAAGAAGTGCAGTTCTCCTACCTTTCCCGTGGGAGTTTGCGGAGTTGGGATAACCCTGAGACCTTGGCTGGTCCGCTGCCAGATACATTAAAGAGATTTCCCCCCACCGATTACAGACGCATTATTCTGTGTTTTTTTTTTTTTATTGTGACGAAGATTAGATTTTTTTTCTTTTAGTAAAAAAAAAAAAAAAAAGTGCTGTTCACATGATCCCCTGCACTGCTGCTATTATCTGAAGATTGTAGAACTGCCAAATCCAGTTTAACTGGGCTATTATCAGTACAAAAAGCTTCATTTGAAAAGTGGAAATCAAATTGTCCCTCCAAGAATGCTCGCTGACACTGATGGCAAACTAAGTATTTGGCGCGGAGCTGTACTTTGTTCTCTCTTTGTCTCTGCTGTTCTTCCTTTGAAGCTGCAGGGCTGTCATATTCCTTTAGCTTTAAAAAGGTCAAGTGCTGTTGCCTAATACATTTTAACACTGGAAATTAAACAAAACAACACACACAAAAAAAGAATGACATTTATTTTCTTTCTTTCTTTCTTTCTTTCTTTCTTTCTTTCTTTCTTTCTTTCTTTCTTTCTTCTCCAGTAAATGTCAAATTACCAAACAGCATGCATCCTATGTTTGAATGCATTATTTATTTATTTAGAGTTTTATTTAGATGTTAACACCCCTGTTTCTTTTTCACATCATCATTGGTGTGGTTAATAGATTGCAAGCAATGTCATTCGCAACTCCTGTTTGAAGGTTTCAAATGTTCCTTTAACCTTTGCAAACTGTACAATATTCTACTGTTTAATCATGCAGTATCACACTTGTGCACAAATAAAAACTCTTAGAGATCAGAAGTGTGGTTACAAGTGGTTACTAAAACTCTTCAATGCTCTCCAGGCCTGTGTAACAAACACCATGAAAAAGATTCATGAATTGAATATCAGATGATCTGTAATCAATCAAATCAGTCTTCTAGCAGGTGGCGAGTTAAAGCTTTGTGAACTGGGCCCTTTCTGATAACTGAGATGTTCAATCCATGTCGAGAGCTATCATCTCAGTAACTGTAGGGTTCCGTTGCTGATTGCTGAATTCCATTTCCCGGTTCCGTCTAGGAGGATTCCAGGTTCTCATAGGGTCGCGATGGCGACATCATTTTATAAAAACGGGAGTTTTCAGAGTTCACACAGCGCCCTTTACCTCAGTGCTTTCCCCTGTGTGGTACCCCGCCCTGACGGGGGCTGGCTGTGCCTGCTCAGACAGAATGACTTCATGCTCACACATTTTCTCATGGTTTCAGCTTGCACCTCCTGTCAGCTAGTCTTTCAGCATGAATCTATTAACATCGCCCTCCCTGCTTTAAAACCTTCAGGCTGCTTATTGTCATCCAACTAGCACAACAGCTCGCTCTGACAGCGGCTTATAGTTAGACAGCACCTCCAGGCACTCCTGGCTTGTAATCAGTGTGTCAGTAATACAGTGCACTGTCTAACGTGGGAGAGGCCAGTACAATGGAAAAGTGTTGACTTGTAGGTGTTGGTTCTCAGTATTGCTGAAATACCGCTGGTATCATTGGAGCTGCTCATGCGCTACCATTGCCCCTCAGAACAGGACCATTGCATTGCAGTGATTCAGCTGTCAGTCAGCGAGAACCCTTTTTCAATTTCTTAACAACTGAGAGACAAAAACAAACAAGCAAATAAATGACCACTTATGGTAACCATCAACTCAAATCTAACAAAAAGAAAAGGAAAAAGATCTTTCAAATTCCCCAGGGCTAGAGCAGAGCTGACATGTGCTCCCTGCTAGAGAATGCGTAAAGCAAACCTGCTGCTTTGTTGATTGGAATTCTTTGACTGAGCCTCAATTAACAATATGATCGACAGACACGATCTCTGGGTCTGCAGTGGATAATCTGAGTGTTGTGGTGTAGAGTATTGTCTCATGTCAGTGAGGCTTGGGAGAAGCAGAAAAATGAAAACACAGATGAAGCAAAAACAGGTGATATCCATAAAGCTAGTACAAGACTGCACTGGTGAAGGAAATTCACAGGTTGAAAAGTTAATGTGGGCAGGTAATTACAATAATTAGGTACCCGAATTATCGACGGAAAGGGGAATTTTCAGTCCCCTCCCCTCTCCCTTCCCCCCTGGGACACACTACTCCTTTAGGCTGAGCTGAAGTCAGCGGTGCTCTAGTATTGAAGATAGGTAAAACCACACAGATATGAGCCCCCAGCTCCCCATTAGAGTGCAGACATGCAGGCAAAGCAAGTTCAAGCCATGCCTGGCAGGAAGTGGAGGCCGGTCAGACAGGATTTAGCAACTCAGTGGCCTGTTAAATCATCCAGCCGCTGGGAGGGATTCCAGGAGATTATTTTGAAAGGAGTACAACAGAGCTGATTTTCCCACACATCGTTCAATCACTCCTGGGAGGACTGTGTAATCCACATCCGCTTGCCTTGCAGGCTCTTTTTTGCAGAATGCAGAAAAAGCACTCCTGTTTTTTTTTCCTTCAACTAAGTAACTTTAATTGTCCTGGGAAAGTCATGGTTGGCCCCGCCACAGGGCACAAACCTAAAACTTATCATTAATGTTACAAAGAGGGATTATGAGTAGAAAAGATAAAGGGGGTGTTAATTTGCTCTGTTGTGACAGGCAGTGGATCAGGATCTTCTTGGAGGTAATGCTCGCTGCTCCACTGAGTGACTGCATGGAATAGTTTACCAGTTGCAAGAAAAGCACTGGGGTCATTGAAGAAACAAGCAGATACTGCCCTGGGGCAAACTGTCAGGGGACTGTCCAAGACTTTGAACAAGCAGATACTGCCCTGGGGCAAACTGTCAGGGGACTGTGCAAGACTTTGAACAAGCAGATACTGCCCTGGGGCAAACTGTCAGGAGACTGTGCAAGACTTTGATCAAGCAGATACTGCCCTGGGGCAAACTGCCAGGGGACTGTGCAAGACTTTAATCAAGCAGATACTTCCCTGGGGCAAACTGCCAGGGGACTGTGCAATACTTTGAACAAGCAGATACTGCCCTGGGGCAAACTGCCAGGGGACTGTGCAAGACTGTCACTGCAACTGTTTGCAAGATGGAAGAGTCCCTCCTTTTCCTGCAGTGAGTTTCGCAGGTGTACAAGTGGGAGACTCCTGAATGAAATATATTTCCTGCCTCCCTGATTAACCATGCTGATCCAAGCACACATAAGTACACCAGGTTTGTCTTTTAAAAGGGCTGTGTTCTGCAGTACTGGGTGGGTGGTGCTGACAGCACTGGAGGCTAACGCAACTGGTCTTTAAACACGTCCAGCAACACCAACCCCACTGAGCTTCTCTAAGGGCTTTCCCACGCTGTGCATTGTAGAGGCTCGTCTTCCATTAACAGCAGCAGTGAATGAAAGGGGACGGTTCAATCAGGCTGGGGGGCACGCTTTCTTATTACATTGTTACTGTAACACGTTCCACCTCTGAAATCCTCTAACATTGAACCCTTGAGTGTCTTCTCTTGTGTCTGTTTCTGATACCGCAAAATGTATAGTTTTTTAATAATAGTAATTTCATAAAAATACAAATGAAATACTCATAAAGGTGTATATTAAGTTTACATAAACAATGTTTTTGTGAGCGCTCCAGTGTTGAATAAAAATGTAGCACATTGCTAAGTGTTTCAAAATCTAGCTCTTGGTGTTTGCGATTCTGAGGTAGCGAGGCATTGCTTGGTTATATCATTGTTATGTGGTTTTCTGGTTCTGGGAAGAAAAGTGTGTCAGAAATGGTTGGGGGTGGGTGATGAATCAACCAGGATTTCACTTTAAAGATGTCACTCTAATATATAACCCACAAAGCTAGCTTTTCACATAACAACACAGCTTGATTACATGTATTACCAGCTGCAGTTTCTGCTAAGGGATGGGGGGTGGGGGGCGGGGGGGTGTATGGAGTGATAATTTACCTTAATTATTTTAATGCATTAATGAAATAATTGCTGACACTGTCTCGTGCTCATTCAAAATGAAATGACACGATCTGTTAAAATACTCTCAACAAGGGGTCTCTGAACTGTGAAGTGTAACCAAGCGCTGGCTGCAAAGTCTTCTGCATAGGGCGGGTATGGAGGGGGAGCCAGACAGCCCAGAGGATTTCACACAGACTGCACCTGATCATGAGTCAGAGTGAGCGAATTTCCGCGCACTTCCATCCTGAAATGATAAAAACCAGAGAGCTACCAACAGCTGCTTGAAGAGCAAGCAGCAGTGCAGGATGGATTTATGGAATGTCAGGAGCAGGGGCGCTGTGTTTTCACGAGATGTGACGCTCTGCAGCAGCCTAATGTAGAGTGCACAGGGATTTCCTAATGGCTACACCAGGGGGGCCGCTCCTGTAGGTTTCCTCAGTTACACCGGGCTGTGGCTCCACAGCTTTGTGTTTCCAGCGAGGTTCAGTTTCATCCTCGACGTACAGCAGGTCAGCGAGCTTTGATTGAACAGGAAACAGAAAGCGAGTGAATGCAGAGTATGTGGGTTCAAACACTGCAGTGCAATGAATCACATGTCAAGGATCAGTGCTACCTACCTGCCTTATCTTTTATGGCCGTGATGCCAGCTTTACAGTTGTTTTGGCGTAGAGAGTTCTGTTTTATTAAAGCAATGATTTGGCCTTCATTATAAATTATCTGGGGTCAGGGTGGGTGCTTGGAGAAAGGGTAGTACCTTCTGTGCCTAATATAATTGAGTGTACGGTACGTCCAGTGCTGAGCAGAGCCTGGCAGCTACTCAAATCCCTGCCTCTCTCCTAGACGCCATAAACACAGGGCTTGCCACACACTTGGCCTCATAGCTGGCATTCATGGGAAATAATTGTCCTAAAGTGCTCGTTTAGGAAATGGTTTAGCCATTCAGTTATTTATTTTCCCCTGATCTTGCAAATATGTTTCCATACTTCTTTTCATGGGAAGAGAAGGGTAGCTAATCTCATAAGATGGCTTGAAAAGAATTTAAAAAGCAAAAAGAAAAGCAAAAAAGAAAGAGGGGCGGCAATGCAGGGCAATGTTGTGAAGTCTGTTGTGAAGTCTTTTAAAAAGGTTTCACTGTGCTGAAGGAGAATTATGTCATGCCTGTCAAGTCGGTGTGATGTTGACAGGCTGAGCCCCTGTTCCTTTCCTGCCAGCGTTGCCTGCAGAGTGTGGGAAAGGGCGGCCCAGGCACGCGCCAGATAAGATCATACAATAAACGATCCGGCCCTCTGGGGCAGCCAGATGCTTTCATATGCAAACAGGCCTCCCTTGGCATGCAGTGTCCCTGCCTCCCCACTGCATGACTCACTGCTTCTCCAGCAGCACAGCTAGAGCACTGTCACGAGGGGAACACTCTCTCTCTCTCTCTCTCTCTCTCTCTCTCTCTCTCTCTCTCTCTCTCTCTCTCTGCTCCACAGGGCAGGTGTGATTAATACATCTTGTCTGGGTCTCGTTTGAGTGCATTCTTAAAGGTATATTCACACTAAACAGCATGCATTAATATCACACACTGAGAGACCAATCACAAATAAACATTCTAACAACAGATCAGTAATATGCACATGAGCCAGTGCAGCATATAACACAACAACAACAACAACAGCATAATAATAATACATAATAATAATAATAATAATAATAATAATAATTATTATTATTATTATTATTATTATTATTATTATTATTATTATTATTATTATTATTATATATATAATGACCTCTGTCAGGTATAGCCAAAGCAAGGGATAGG
>CM060254.1:1530252-1567752 GCA_030684275.1 Acipenser oxyrinchus oxyrinchus | reverse complement strand
GCGGTGAAAGTGATTGAAACAAATAACAGTGGAAAGGGCAGAAAGCCTTTCACCCAACATGTATAACATAGAATAAAAAGCCTCTCCCCAAAATCTAATTAAACACGTGTTCTGTCTTTGCTTCACGCCTTGAAAGTCATCCTGAAATAACGTTGATATTATTTGTGGTTTTGTATTTATATTACGCAGCCTCAAGCCATGTTCAATGTGCAGTAAGCTCTCCTGTTGTGACCAGCACCCCAGCTCCATATAGAGACTCATCATTAAGACCATTCTGTAGTCACTTTCAATGTAAAAACAGTCTGAAGACCTCCCACAATTACAGTAGCTCCTTTTACACAGTTATAACAAAGTTTGTCATATACAGTATGGATTCAACTGTCGATGTGTTTTCAACGGCGTGAACCTAAAGGACTTGAAGCACTCTGTCGTTTGCACAGTATGCATACCCTGAATGTCGAGAGCAGTGCAGTATATACACCGAATGCTTGTGCAACCCATAAAGTGGAATCACTTATACAACATTCTAGTTATAGGACAGAACACAGGTTAACTCACTACCACTTAATACTGAGAGAGCAGTGAACTCTATTATCACTTAATACTGCGAGAGCAGTGTTCTCTGGAAAATGTATAATTGCTGTTTTGTAAAATGGACTCGGGTGACTGTGAGATTATTCCCGTGGGTTATATGGTGGTGTCTTGTGGCCAGAAAGACCACAGAGGCTGTTTATTTAACCAGTCGGCATGCTCAAGCTTGTACATGGAAACTGTTTTATTCACAATAACTGTTACTTCAAGCAGAATGTGATGGTGGACAGAGAAGAGATACCTACCTATTAAGATACACATGAACAGAGGCTATCCAAAATAGCCTGCTATAAATCTTCTTTATTAAATATACAGTTATCTTTATTTGCACCTCTTCCCTTGATGGTGTTATAACAGGAAACTATAGTGCTTTTTTTTTTTTACAACAATAAACAGATCACACAAAGCTGACCTCTGCTTTCACATTTGCTTCTCTGCGTGCATTCCCTAAAACCTGGAATATGTTGCACTGGGATTAGTACATATAACATGAACTGGAACTAACTACAACACTACAGAAACTGTCTGTCTAATCCTCATACCCTGTACCAATGACTCCAGAGGACACACAGACAGACGCTGGTCACGGCTATGAACAGGATGTACAAAAGGAAGAGCAGGATGTCCAGAACATAGGACACTTCCATCCATTCCTTGCTGCTTTTCTTCCTGGCCTGAAATTTTTTCAGAGTGTCCCTCATCACCTGGACGTCCTCGCAAGTCCTCTTTAGAAACGTCAACAACCTCATTTCCATGCTGGTGGGCGTCTGGCTACTCGTCTTCCAAACTGGGTTTTCTGCAGGACAAAAACGAATCAATTCTGATGTCAGATTTAGAGTTTCTTACGTCTTCAGAACTAGCAATCTCTGGTCTTAACATAGATACATAAGGTCTGATTTCACAGCCAAGAGCATTAAATGTTGCAAAATTAGTAACAAACAATTTAGAAACACGTCTAAGGGCTTTCAAGACTGCTAGTTTTTTTAAATTAAAAAAATCCAAATGCTGCCAATTTGAATCCACTTCTTAAGAAATTCCTATATTTGGCCCAATTTCGTAATATGAAAAGCCATCCTTCTGGGGCACTCTTAGAAACAAGTTACTACAACTTTATCATGCATGAATGTTTCAGTAACAGCTTGTACAAACCCGTTTTGTTGATATGAATGGTGTAAATGTTCTCCTCATCCTGCTGTTTGTTGGACACCTTCTTCTTGTAGCATATCAGCTGGGCCAGCTTGTGCAGAACCAGCGTTCTGACCCAGCCAGGAACCTCCCTGTCCTGCAAGGACTTCCGGTGAAGAACGTTGGAAATAAAGATGCTCTCCAGCAGGCTGGCAACAAGGAGGGCCATGCAGACTAAGAAATAGCCACCTGAACAAAATAAACACACACAAAAGAATAGCCAACATTATCCAAGCTGAACCGATTTTTTTTTCTTTATTCCTCTCAAGAAAATCAGCTTTTTGTATTATACTTGGATAATGCATGTTTGCGGTGAGGAGGGTGAGGAGGATGACTAATTCGGCAGAGAAATATTTACTGTAAATGTCATAAACTGAAGATACTCTCTGCAGATAGGCAACAAAGAGAGACATACAGGCTACTAACCACCAGTTTAAGGAACAGACTCTTTGGTCATCGAAGTAAGCCTAGACTGCAAACTATTTTTTTCTATCCCTGTGCCTTGCCCTTGTTTTGTCCATGTTAAAGCCTGCTCTATATCATATACATATCACAAGAACAATAAATACATTTAGCCTTGCAGAGATTACAAGAAGGTAACAGCTGTGCCACAAGAAACCTGTCAAGCTTCTCTGTAGTACAAGCGGTCCAGTGTTATATGAAAAATGTTTGTGTTGAAATGACTGTCAGTTTCCTTACTAAGTCTCTTTTTCTATTTATTTTTCCGCACATCCTATGATTGAGTGTTTTGCAGTTCTAGATATCTGTTACAAATAGAAATGGCAGGTGAGGAGGTAGTGTGGGGTGAGCTGTACCTATCAGGGGTGTCCCTCCTGAATTGTTTGGGAGAATGTTGTTCATCATTAGCAGGAACATGCTGTATCCCAGAAGCAGAGTCACTTTGAAGGCACACCTGTCTACAGAGTGGATTGGGAGGAAGAAACTCATAATGTCAAGCAGCACCAGTAAAGCACTGGGAATGACCAGCTTAATCAGATACATGATAGGTCTCCGCCTGATCTTTACCTAGAAGAACAAACAAAAACATGTTCATTATATATATATATATATATATATATATATATATATATATATATATATATATATATATATATATATATATATATATATATATATATATATATATATATATATATATATATATATAAGTATATTTATATTTATATTTATATTTATGGTTGGGGTTTAATGAAATTAATGAAATCACTCACAGTAAAGACACACATTGCCCAATTCTCGGTACGGGAGTGAAATGGCACTGGGTTTCCTGTGATATTTAGCAGCTCCCATTCCCCGCGGTTTCCAAGGCTTTGGAGAGAATCTTTTAATAACTGTTCAGAGGGCAAAAGGAGGCCAAGCCCGACATCATTCACTGAGAGACCAGCAAATATATAAAAGAGTTACACAAACAGAAATGCACAAGTGGAACGACTCATCATCAGAGTGTGGATGAGTCTTACGGTTCAGGCAGCTGGTGGTCAATCATTCTATTATTTACCACAAGCCTTGTACCAGGCATGGGACTGTGCTTTGCCTGATACTGACACTAAATACATACTCATCTATTCACATTATTGTACTTCATCCTAAATACTCATCTATTCACATTATTGTACTTCATCATCCATACTCATCTATTCACATTATTGTAATTCATTATCCATACTCATCTATTTACATTATTTTACTTCATCATTCATACTCATCTATTCACATTATTGTAATTCATTATCCATTCTCATCTATTCACATTATTTTACTTCATCCTCCAGCAGAGTAACTATCAGTCTGAATGATTCGTAGAGAAAGGGAAGCTTGCAAGGGATTGTGTAACCCCAGGAGATTTTCACTTTCGCTTATGATTTAAGAATATTTCAATGTTCCAATCGTCTTTAAAGACCACCTTTCTCAAGCAGCTCTGATGTTCAGCCCATTAGGCTTCCATCTCAGTCAGGCTTCTCTGTATTATCATTTTCAATTCAGATATATGTAGATACATATATATAGTCACCTGTATGCAGGTAGAGTCCAAACGTAAGGATGCAGCTGTGGGTGTCAAAGGGGAAGTAGAAGATGTCCAAGTTGCAGGAGGTCACTGCTCTTATGGGCTTGTCGTGTATCACTTTCCCATCGTGGTGGAGGGAAAGATAGGGGGTAAATGGTGACAGGTCTTCCCCAACGCTAGAGAAAGAGGCAGAGCATTTCTACAGGGCTGATTTTTAAGTTTGAAATCTCCTTTGCAAAAGCAGAAAATGCACTCATCACAGGCAAAATGGATAATAACAGAACAAGACCACTAGAATCCATTGTGCAAACAATGCAGTCTGTTAAAACATGCCTTCAGTTATACGTAGCAGTAATTAGAAGCTGTCCTATAAGATCCCCTTAGTAGATAGAAATCGTTTTTTAAGAAGGGACAAGCTTTGATGGGCCATTCCCAAACTATTTTTGTGTCACACTCAGCTCTATAAATGGAGAAAAGCAATGCAATGTACAATTTTATTCAGTTGGTTTGCACTGGTTACAATATGCTGAAAAAACGGTTAATTGTCTATAACAGACCTCGATATCTATTTTTAACCTCATCATTGAGAACTGCTACAGCTTGGTCAGGTTAACCCAAACACTCTCCAAGGTTCTGACATCAGGGGAGATAAGAGACAGAAAAGTAAATAGGGAGGAAGGCTGTAGACTGTACTTACAATTCATAAATATAGAAATCTGGAGTCCAGATGAATTCCACAGGCACAGTGACGTGATCCAGTCCGTCAAACTCATTAGGATCCCACACCAGAAACTCATTAAACCACAGCTGAATACCAAGAAAGAGAGGCATACCAAGAAAGAGAGGTGATCCTTTCCATCAAACTCGTTAGGATCCCACACCAGAAGCTCATTAAACCACAGCTGAATACCAAGAAAGAGAGGCATACCAAGAAAGAGAGGTGATCCTTTCCATCAAACTCGTTAGGATCCCACACCAGAAACTCATTAAACCACAGCTGAATACCAAGAAAGAGAGGCATACCAAGAAAGAGAGGTGATCCTTTCCATCAAACTCGTTAGGATCCCACACCAGAAACTCATTAAACCACAGCTGAATACCAAGAAAGAGGGGTGAATGTACAAGCAATGGAAGGATTGTCAAACAACCCTTGCAAAACTTTACCAGGGTAAATTTGCATGATAATTTTGCAATTTTCCCATGCTTTCCCATAGTTTTACCATGCATTTCCCATAGTCTACCACGGTTTGACATGTTTTAAAATATGTTTTACCATACCGCTCTTGACTTTACGATGCTTGCCTATACTTTACTGTGCTTTTACTAGGCTTTGTTACACTTTGCTAGGCTTTTACTATGGGCAACTTTTATAAGGGCCTTTAAAGATCATTTCACTTTATCCATTCTCAATAGTGATTCAGATTCATTGTTTTGACTGACCTGTCTCACTGCAATAAAAGTAATAAGGATGTGTGTCTTCTCATCCTGAGGAAAAGGGAAAATCACATTATTCACTGATCATAGTGAAAATATAATATCTTCAAAAGGTGGACTTTTCTACAATTCAGCATCTACTGTTTTTCAGGTAAGCATTGAAATATTTAGGAACATTTATTGTTGCATATCTATTTTTAGACTGAAATGTCGTGAAATAAACCATGTTTTTACTGTGAAACAAATACAGCCCTAGCTAAGAACAATACATTTTTCAATAAGCTGATCAGTTCAGCAAGTGTAGCAATAATCACCCAATGTCTTTAAACTCACAACCAGTCTTTCAGTTTAGAAGATCAACAGTGCTCCACTGTGGTATGGGTCATTGTGTAAATGCAGTGTGCGTGTCTGTTTGTGTGTGTGCATGTGTGTGATTGTGAAGTTCTGTTTACTTAAATTTAAGTTTGGTAGGGATGGGGTTAAAATCCCATCCCTGAAAATGCAGGTGTGGAATGTGGCCATTCCCCACATTGGTTAATTGATTGCAAATTGGGGGCGGGTGACAACCAGTATAAAGAGGAGCTAGGAGGCAGCTCCCTGGTTAGTTTAGGGAAGGGATTGGGAACAGCTGATTTGTATAACTGTTTACTTTGTATCATGTTACACGTTGCCTTCTGCAGGACTGCTATATATTTCCAATGACTTGTTGAAAGTGTTATTGCTTAAAAACAACAAAACTAGCTAAGGTCTGGAATTTTAATCATCCGCTATAAACCTCAAGTCAATAGGGTCAAATCTCTATTTGTATTAGGTCCAGTACTGTACAATATACACCAGGCTGGTACATTTTCTATAGCAGAGGAACCTTGCACACACCAGCACGGTTGATCAGAGGTCTGCTTGTGATATGACAGTGAGTAGCTGCTTACTGTACCACCCCGATGAGGGTCTGCTTGTGATATGACAGTGAGTAGCTGCATACTGTACCACTCTGATGAGGGTCTGCTTGTGATATGACAGTGAGTAGCTGCATACTGTACCACTCCGATGATTTCCTTGATGTTTATTGAGAGGTTGATGTGTGTTGGCTCTCTCCAGGTGCTGCTCGGCCTCATGCCAGGGGTATCCAGAATCGTCTGGAACCTTTTATAAAATCGCATGTAGACACTTTCTGAATGATTATTCTTAGAATCAGCCGTGCATCCTGCTGAAAATCCAACAGAAATGTTGTACTTTTTTCACCCGATGCACATCCATCTCCTTTGCACTTGGCTTTGTAGCATCGTTCATGCAAAACACACAGCTTTGTTCATACTAAGCCAGTCTGGATTTGGGAATATCAGTAGGGCACATATAATTAGAACCTCTGATCACAATGTAGTGAAGTTCTAGTGTCCACACTAATTCAACTGGAACTCTTCTCCAAAGACTAACACTCACTTGAATGGAAGCAAGAACTTGAAAGTGACATCATCAATCCCTGATCTGTTAAAAACCCAATAAAAACTGGACCGCGCTACTGCAAATAATGTAGCCTCATTGCAAAAACGTGCAAATGGTACCAAACATAATAGATTGTAATAATTCCTGAGAGGATGGTGGCACTCCGTAAAATATTTGTATAACCAGAACATTTGTCATATTAATTATTTACATACTTTTGCATTATTATTTCAGGTAGAATGAATCAAACACAGCTGGTATACAAAGCATAAAATAAATCAAATCACATACAGCTTATAGAAATGGCTAGTCGTTTTACAGAAACATTTGCTGTTAACTAGGAACACATAGGTAAAAGCTGTGATCTGCTACAGTACTGCTAAGAGGAGCAGCCGCTAACTTTCACTCATAGCAGTTTGGCATCACCAAATTATAAAGAGAATAATCTCTAATCTGTAACAAGAATACATGTGTATATAATGTTGAGAAAAGCAGGTAGATAAATAAAGATGAAATCCCCGTACCTTTAAATAGCAGCACTGCAATGAAGATCGTGAGGGTCAGGTAGCGTGAGATGCTAACCCAGCTCATGTTACAGTGTCCCTCTGAACAGAGGGGGAGAATCTTCTGAGCTCGTCTCCACTCGTTCTATACCCAGGGGAGCCGCACTGAGGAGCAGGGATATAAATGCAACGTCCCCTTCCAGGACTGCTTTACTAATGCACTGTGAGAATGTTAAGTCTTCTGAGAGTATTTTGAAGTTGTTTATTTTAAAACAGTCCTTTTCTGTACAGTTAGTTCTGTCTGTATGGTTTGGTGTGTGGTAGATGTATGGGAGGGTACTTTAAAACAGCTATTTATATAAAATGGCTTGTTTTTTGCTGTGCTTATAACCCTGCCCCCATGCCACACATTATTCTATAACATTCTGTAGGCAGTATATTCCTATATATAAATGTACTCCTCACACCTTCACATGTCTCTATTAATGTACAGCTAGAGATCATAAATGATGACAACAAAAATATTCAAATGTGAATATAGGTTGTGAGTTTTAATAGAGAGCTCCCCCCCCCTGCCCCCACACTTTGACAGACAGCTTCTATTAAAAGCTATTCTTTATTCTAAACGCTTCTCTGGTGTCACGTTCAAACCCCTTGAGCTGGTGTTTATTTAAAGCTAAACACGCCATCTTTCCTGGCATTTTGCTTTGTTGTTTATGTACGCGGAGAGTAAGACAAAATATATTTGCAAATAGAGGAATTATCTTCGGCCTCAGTTGTTATTAAGGATTAAAATAATCAATTATTTTAAACTGGATGTTATTTCTCTTTTTGTCCACAAGGTGGTGCGATGCAATGTCACAAGCCCTTGTATATATATATATATTTTTTTTTTTTTGTGGTTTTATTTTTTTTTAAATTCATGTGTCATATTTCATAAGTACAGCAACACTAAACAGCTGATGTCAAAACAGACATACAATAACTTTCTGCCTCTAGAACCTGCAGGGAGTCATTCTTCCCTGCACAATACTGCACTGTGTCCCAGGGAGTGTCTGCTACAGATGATGTGTATCAATACTAGCAGGGAGGATACCCACAGCATGCTTCCAGTGGCACTATAGCGCATCTCTCTTTTCTTTTCAATAAAGTGAATTAACAACTGTTGCTTACGCTGTGTACCGCTGCAGTGGGCCGTCAATAAGATGCTAAATAAACCAATTCCATGACTCCCCGGGGGGTGAATCTGTGTGTTCTCTCTCCTGCTGACGCCCAGCCTTTCTCTTTATGGCATGAGGCTCCTCTCTCTATAAAGTGGGTTTAAGCTCCACTTGATTACATTTATTATGCACTTGTTGCTTTTTTCTCCCTTTTCCCTTCTTTTTCTTCCGTTTTAATTTTCTTTTTAGAGTACTGTGCCTTTGCTTCACGGAAAAAAAAAGTCACTCAACATTCTGAATCCATGTTTTAGGAATGCTACAGCCTCCCTACCGAAGGCGACACAAGTCAGCTCAGGTTTAAATGACTTTTTACCTCCTCTCACCGACAGGGGTCACAATCCTTAGTACTGTGATGCCTCCATGCAGTCTGTGGAAGTGCAGGCTGGCACTGCCCAGCCTCTCTTTACCTGCCCAGTGGATATAGTTTCCAGTGCTGCCACTTTTCACAACTTTTAGATGAAATACATACATACATACATGCATGCATGCATACATACATACATACATACATATATGGGCAGCAGTGTGGAGTAGTGGTTAGGGCTCTGGACTCTTGACCGGGGGGTCGTGGGTTCAATCCCAGGTGGGGGATGTTGCTGCTGCACCCTTGAACAAGGTACTTTACCTAGATTGCTCCAGTAAAAACCCAACTGTATAAATGGGTAATTGTATCTAAAAATAATGTAATTGTATGTAAAAATAATGTGATATCTTGTAACAATTGTAAGTCACCCTGGATAAGGGTGTCTGCTAAGAAATGAACAAATAAAATAATAAAATATGTTGTTGTTGTAGGGGTTGAAATACGAATGCACAATTCTCTTATGATTGTCAATCCATCACGATGCTATCGATCCATCACAAAATTAACTGTAGGATCTAATGCTACTTCCCTTAATAGGTACCCATGTACTGTATAGGAGGCTGTGTGGTCCAGTGGTTACAGAAACGGGCTTGTACCCAGAAGGTCCCTGGTTCAAATCCCACCTCAGCCACTGACTCATTGTGTGACCCTGAGCAAGTCACTTAACCTCCTTGTGCTCCGTCTTTCGGGTGAGACGTAGTTGTAAGTGACTCTGCAGTACTCTAATAATACTGTATCATGTATTTGCCTTGTATATCCTTATATATAAAGAGTAAATAAATATTGCCTTACACAAATACTGATAGCACAGGATTTCTGTGCAGTTACTGGCACCCTAATGGCTAGCAGCTCTTTATTATTGTATACAGAGTGTGACCTTCCCTGTGCAGGTGTGTCTGTATCTCCTCTATCTGCACACCCACGCAAGGTGAACTCGCTGGCTTGACTATTGAGGACGTGCAGGGTGCATCAGCAGAGGTTGCTCCTACCTGGCAGCTTCCTAGTCGTCAACGTGGAGGGTATTAGAAGTTGATGAGCGGCATCATTCACAGCGTTTCTGTCCTCCTAATTGGATTCTAATTGTGGATCCTCAGAGATAAGACCAGAGCCTTTGGGCAGTGCAGATCACCCGGAGGTAAAGGTACCTAATGAGAGGAGCTGTAGCATGCTTTTCAGGCCCGGGGCGCTGCAGTGACCCCCAGAGAAGCTCAGGGTCAACTGCTGTTTGACTTCGGCAGCAGCCTGGGCTGTCAAGTCCTGTGCTGGTCTGGATGGACCTCAGGGCTAGATGGGACCTTTTTTCCTTAGAGTATGTGCAGCGTTACATGCGCTATTAAATATGAGGCAGGTTGTTGATGCCTCTCCTGGACTGCCCTAGAACTTGTGCCATCAATTATATAACATCTTCTTGTGCTTCGGATGTGATTGGTGTCTAAGAGGAAAGCATCTCTGTGAAATTCCAGTGATTTCATAGCTGTTAAGCTCCCACTGTAATTGTCCTCAGAGCATGCTGTTTAAATGTGTATGACAATGGCACTGGCTCCATTGCTTATCTGGCACAGGGAAAGCAGTGCCTCTGCTCTTGTCCCCTGTGCAGCAGGTTTATCCTCAAGAACCCACTGTGCTCCCCCTTTATAACGCTGTAGTCTGGAGCAATAGGTAAGAGGCAAGAATACAAGTGCTAGTGTGATGGCATGACTGGGTTAATGGAGCCATGACATACTGCATTACAACCTGTGCCATGGTATAAAGGGACATCTATATGCTCTGCATTACAAGAACAGACTGGCTTCTGGTATTGGCTGCAGCTTTGCAGTCTTCATTATGATCAGCATCATATTTTAGAAAAGGACTAAATGAAAAATTGCCCTAATGACATTTTGGAGTAAATAGCTATGAGAATCTAGAACATATGTAAATTTCCAAATTAACCATTCCATGGAAATACGTCCTGATTTGTCTCTTGTCCCAGCTGACACAGGGCTTGTTCTGAAAGTATCGCGCACTGACTGGTCCCAGGAAATCCTCATGAGCGTACAGTACCGTTCCCAAGCGTCCCGTAAGCACAGTGCACAGCTCGCATGCACAGTCAACGCTCCTTAAGAGAGGGCATCTGTGTTTCTTTCCTTTGATTCTTTCATTCTTTTTTTATTTATTCACTTTTGCATATAAGTAGCATATGTTAGCAGGCAGTGCCCAGAGATTATACAAATGATATGAAGATAGCAAGGCCGATCCCATTTCCAAAATGTTCTGTTTAAAGATGTCATGTTCCTTCCCTCTGATGAGAGATGCACAGTATTTACCTCGGTTTCATGTCGGCACATTTCGATGGTGCTTGCACTGTGTGACTTTGTGGCTGCTGCCTAACCCACCCCCTGGACCCCAGGATGAAAACAAGCTCATGTTTTGTTGAATTAAATAAAGTTCCATATATTGAACTTTACTAGAATGCTGTTTGGCATCTGTAACGACAGTCAAAATGCATTCAAAAGAAAATGAAATGAAATACCTCACTAGTAAAAGCTTTGGGAATAGGGCCAGTTGCTAAAACATTTTTTAAATACAAAGGCATGTCTTTATCTGTATTAAATCTGTTTTTCCAAGACCGACTCTGAAGATTTTAGGGTTACCCTTTAGGGTTACCTCTCATTTGCAACGAACACCCACCTCCTCCCTCTCTCCCTCAACACACCCACAGCATCCCGTGCTGGTAAACAAGACCATTCTGGGATGTTGATCAAAGAGGAGCCTGTGCCCCCAGACTCTCAGTCCCACGGCGTGGTTCCTGTGTCCCAGTGGAAATGAGCTGTTTACTGCAGGCCCTCATCCCCTTCCCTTAGGGACCTCTTGTTGACCAGTGATACCAGTCCATTGGGAGGCTTCCCAGTGCTTGCACATTGCACCCCATGGGAGCAGTAGAAGCACAGGCTGCAGGTCTGTTAGGGTTCTATCTGCAGGGCTTCCATGCTGATTCTCTGCTGTACCAAAAGAGTGGCCAACTGTCTGTCCAAAGTATCGAGCCAAACACTGTGTTTTATTAAGAATGAATTTCAATAAACATTTAGGATTCAAGTACTCCAGGAACTTTTAAAGACCAAATGCATACAGTATGGTGTAAATTGAACAAGTGAGCATAAGGACTTTAGTTTTAAACATAGTTACAGAATCTTTTGTTTAATGATATTTTGAGAGAATTCAATTTGAATGTCCATGTGACAGAGACAGAATGATTCTTGGTGATAAATCTCCCTCCCCACCTGTGAGGGCGCTGTGTAAAGGGAACAGAGTGCCCTGGACTGGATGGCCAGACAATTCATTCCCAGGATTAGGCGGAAGTTGGCCATCTAGAAAGGGGGCAGAGCTACAGTACACTAGATCATCGACCCGGAAGGGAAACGATGTGGCAGCTGCGGATTGGAGGAGCAGTTGCAATCGTTAACCAAGGGGGTATGATTGACGGTATATAAGGGGACGTAGCAAGGTGATCTGTTCCTTTGTTATGGTTTGTTGTTTAGACAGCTAACACGATCCGGAGCTGTCGCTACAGGCCAGCACAAAACCCGGACAACACTACACTTGTTTCACGATAAATTATATTTGCACCACAAGCACTGCAGCACTCACTTTGGACTGGTGACCGTGTTTGTATTTTGTGTGTGTATTAAATACTGGTTTATTTGATAGAATTCACTGTGAGGGTTCAAACTTTTACAATGAAACTGTCAGGATTAAAACACCTTGCTAGGTACTACCAGCTCAGCAAAAAAAACAAACACCCAACCCCATATACACAGCAGAGTATGCATCTAATAAGCCTGTGGCAATGTGCATTTACACTGCAAGACCAGAGTATTAACGACTCAACTGCCTGAGAACGGGCTTTAATATTCCCAGCGATAAGCTACATTGGTATGCACTGCTGAGTTGATTCCAAAAAGACTTCTGTTTCAATGCAGTACAAACCCACTGGCCACCCCAGCTCCTGAAATAGCTCTTTATATTCTCCAAGATGAACTGAGAAATGTTTACACGCTTCTGGGGTATTCAAACACTGGCCATGGGGCGGCTCTCCCCCCCCAGCTCACATCCACGGAAACACTGAACCGCTAACGTTTGGCTCCAGCTCTGAATTTTTATCAGGCTCTTATGAATGGCTCTTGTATTGGGGATATTCAGCCTGGCTTCAGACTAGTCCTGGTTTCAGTGGGAGGGTCTGGCAGAGGCTGCCCGAGTCTGATTCTAAAAACCTGATAGCTTTTTTTTAGTTCATATACTATATGTCTGTTAAATTCACAGGTTACGATCTTAATGAGAAGTTTTGATGAGTAGCCACATTCTTTTAAAAACATGTTGTATAAACTGATTTGTTGTAAATGATTTGAGTACCTGGTATACAATTGTGTACTTACAGATATCATGCAAAAAGCTTTACACGTTAAGTGCATTGTAATTATGCAGAATAACAGTGTAATCATGTGTAAGTACACATGTATTTACTAAGTAACTACTATGTAGCAGCAGTGTGGAGTAGTGGTTAGGGCTCTGGACTCCTGACCGGAGGGTCGTGGGTTCAAGCCCAGGTGGGGGACACTGCTGCTGTACCCTTGAGCAAGGTACTTTACCTAGATTGCTCCAGTAAAAACCCAACTGTATAAATGGGTAATTGTATGTAAAAATATTGTGATATCTTGTAACAACTGTAAGTCGCCATTGTTCTTTTTAAGAGGGGGCTCTTAATGTACTCATGGATCATAAATCAAACACGACTGATGATAAACCTGGAAAGAAACCTTCAAAGTTGTTCAAGGTTACCCTCAGTTGAATCCACACCAATAACATTCCCTCCCCATATAAAGCATATATAAGCAAATCTTGCTCCAGATTTCGTAATAATACCTAGTGAAGAAGAAGAAGAAGACAGTTGCATTTTAAAAGATGATTAAAGATGATTATTTTATTGCGACTGCAAATGCACAGTGCGTCATGTTTGCGTAAAAGGAAACAAGTCTCAAATTCATCCGTTATCTCACTGAAGATGCTGATATACATATTGAATTGTAAAGTGATTATTCCTTTTACAATTATTACTACTGATTATGCAGAAGAAGGGCCTTCAAGTCTGCCACCTGACAATGACTAAGACACCATTTATTTGAACCATTTATTAAGTGTGCCCCTTTTTAGTGATCTGAGCGATCTGAACGTGCTCTACTGGGATTAAAGGTGTGCTGAAACTCTTATTTTCCAGGTGCTGTAGGTTGATTTGTAAAGTGACACAAAGTTGTAATAGTTGGGGCATGGGTTAGTTAGCCAGCTAGCAATTCACTGAAGCATGTCTGCAGATGGGAAGGCTTTGAAAAAGGAGTTCCCTGTGGAGAATTGGAGATGGGATTGACACATCGTATGGGGCATTTACAGAACTGTTGATCGACCCAAAAAGAAAATAATGAAGATGAAGAAAAAGAGAAAGCACTGGCTGGTTTATAAATGAACAATACCACCCAAAGAAAAGAAAAAAAAATGGCTGGTTTATAAATGAACAATAGCCCCCCCCCCCCCAAAGAAAAGAAAAGAAAAGACTGGCTGGTTTATAAATTAACAATACCCCCCCAACACTAACCCCAGCCCCCTTTAAGAATAGCAAATCTATTTTAGCCTGCAGAGTGGGGTTCAGTGCATCGTTATTGTGCAGGGCAGTGCCAGCGTTCTCTGCTTGACTAACCCTCAGTGCAGGGCTGCTAACACCCACACAGACTCACAGGCAGTTCCAGATTGAAAGGTCCTCACATTACCTCAGCTCTTGCATGAAGGCAGAAATAGACCTTTTTTCTTTTTTTTTTCTTTTTTTTCTTTGGGTGGGGCGATTTTCTCTTCTTATAAGAAGAGATGCCCTCCAACTGAGGGTAACTTGAGTTCATGATGCTGAAAGAGGGAGCTTTTATTAGGAGCTCAACCAAAAAAGTCAGCCAAACTGAATTCCCTGTGTGGGAGCCCAGGACAGTGCTTCAGAATACTGACTAGCTATCACCCATGCAGCGGGACTTCTTTGTTTGTTTGTTTGTTTGCTTGCTTTAACCCTGTAATGCTCACTGCTCACTGCATCAAGATCACACTGCAGTTTATTGCAAAGACAAAGAACAGTCTCTGTAGTCACCTGCACCAAGAGGTCCATCTGCTTACACAATTATTGAGTAGCAATCACTAACAATGTGGCAGTGTTATTTAATATAGAACCTGTCGTGAACAAGGCAGCTAAAACTCCTTTATATTTTATAAGTGATTGTTTTGTCTTGCCTTTCTATTCTCCTTTTCAAATGAAATCTTATTTTTTTCACTTTCCTTAGTTTCCTTAGAAATGTGTGATCTCTGCAGTGAGTTGTGGGATAGTAGACCTGGGCAATGTTACATCTGATTAAACATGACAAAAGAAATACATACCAGTAGGTTTAAGGAAAGGTCACATTTAAGTGACAGATCAGTTGCATTTGCTAGTTTTGCAACACAGTATATATATATATATATATATATATATATATATATATATATATATATATATATATATATATATATATATACACATATATATATGTAGTGCCTGCTGTAATGTAAAAAAAGGATGAATTTGTTATCAGCTGAAACAAAGTTGTCACATTTAAAGTGGTATTATAAGGGAGTCGACGTGTGCCAATCAAAAAACAATGGGAGCCAATTGTAGATGAGTGCCATTTTAACCGAACAAAGGGCCTTTCTTTATGCAGTTACAGTTGTCCCTGATCTTATCTTATTTCTTAATCTAATTATAGGAGAATGAAATGTACAAGAAAAAAAAGTTAAAGTTCTCTTTACGTTTCATTAGGTAAAGTATTACATTCTTTCCAGTTTTTTTTGTCTGTCCATCACATTCAGTGAGAGATGTCATCTAAATATATAGATGTGGTATTTACTATCAAATGTCCACCCTGTCATACCTATTGTGTCACAGTGACTGAAGTCGCTAGAAGCATCAAGTTAATTCATTCTTTTTCTTCACTCAAAGTTTTCTGTTTTAAGTACAGTTGACCCTTTCTCTTGTGCAATACGAGTGTCTTCTGCAAAGTGAATATCGTTACTATCAACAGGTTTATTTTAGTTTTAATTATGACTCTCAATTAAAACTGGGTGACAGCAGATCCTGACCCACCCATAGCAGGTTCATCGGGTAAAAGGACTATCCTAGATTGGAAATATTCCTAAAGGCTCGATAATTAAAATAAATGACACACTTTTGATAGAAGATTTTCATGTCCTGTAGATGTCCTGTTAAACCACATTCATCCACTGAAGGTGTTGTTTTTAATTTGGGTGAAAATAACAAATGTTAAATGAAGCCAAGTGGTGGTTCTGGCAGGGATCTCACTTTAACCTTTGATCAAGTCACATAAACATCAAGCATTGAATAGCTAGCATCTTATTTGTCCTTCGATAAAGAATATGTCCAATGATCGGCAAGGAAAGAATTTCTATCTTACCTCAATCCATTGTGACCCTGCTGTGCGCCAGAGTTCGCCTCTTTCTCCCCCAGCCTCCACCTGCTTTTCTGGCTTCATCTAATGGGGGAGGGCAGCTATCCTGCCCCCCTGCCCATGGCTCCCCTATATTGGTCAGCCTCTCCACTTATCTGCAAGCTAATTTAAGGGCAAGCATGCCTGGAAAGGTGAAGCCAAAGGCCCAAGAATGTAGTGTGAAAGCATGTATAATACAGTTATGTTGTCCAGTCTATTTTAATATAATCTATCGCATGAGTTTCCTCACTGAACTTCTAGTTTCACTAATCCTGTGTTCAGTCTGTGGTGTCAGTGTACCTTTCTAACACAGAGCCCTGCAGGCAGACAGACTCCCTGAGGCTTGTGAAATCTTTTAGGTTGATCTGCAATGCAATTAGCAACAGAGGTCCAATTGCAGTCAGGTCCAGTAATTGCAGTCTGATGACAGGGTGCCCGTGCTGGGGTAACACTACCAGATAAGTACTGGTGTTTCGACATGGTCAATTAAAAGAAATGGCATGGAAGAAAATGCATTTTAAACAGAGGAATGCTTCCTTATCATCTGATACTGATCTGAACACAAAGAAAGAGGGTGTGTTCAAAAAAAAAAAGAAAAGAAAGTGTTTTTTCATTCTGTCCCAAATGGTGTTCTGGTTGACAGGGTGAGGTGTGATGCCTGCTTTTGGAAAATACTAATCTTAAAAAAAATACTTTTAAATATAAGAGAATCACTGTTTGTATGCACAATCTAATCAGATTCAAGCTACCTTATATGTTCTATATGTAAACCAGTATGGAGCTGGGATTGGGTTACTGGTTGTAATGGGATTCAGGTGCACACAGGTTCAGGAGCATTGATTCATAAGAACATAAGAACAAAAGAAAGTTTACAAGAGGAGGTCATTCGGCCCATCTTGCTCGTTTGGTTGTTAGTAGCTTATTGATCCCAGAATCCCATCAAGCAGCTTGTTGAATGATCCCAGGGTGTCAGCTTCAACAACATTACTAGGGAGTTGGTTTCAGACCCTCACAATTCTCTGTGTAAAAAAGTGCCTCCTATTTTCTGTTCTGAATGCCCCTTTATCTAATCTCCATTTGTGACCCCTGGTCCTTGTTTCTTTATTCAGGTCGAAAAAGTCCCTTAGGTCGACATTGTCAATACTTTTTAGAATTTTGAATGCTTGAATCAGATCACAGCGTAGTCTTCTTTGTTCAAGACTGAACAGATTCAATTCTTTGAGCCAGTCTGCATACGACATGCCTTTTTAACCCAGGATAATTCTGGTCGCTCTTCTTCATTGAGCTTGGTATGTAAACTCTGCAGATTTGTTTTCGGATTTAAAATAATCATTACAATAGGATTGTTTCCTAGTGCATGCAAACACAGTATATGCGTTTGATCTACAGCAGTTAAAACCACTCCTTTCTAGCTGCTTGTGATTTATTGCAAAGAAAGAAAGAAAGAAAGAAAGAAAGAAAGAAAGAAAGAACCATTTTTTAACAACAACCAAAACAACAATTCCACACAAAATTTACAGAATTTGATGAAACAGAAATTTAAAAAGAAATAAAAAAGTGTGGTTTTAATTGCAAATTTTGAAAACTAAGATCAAATGGTAATTTGTAGAAAAAGAGCACTTAAAAAGAATATAAAACAAAAGAGTTATATAAAAAAGCCATATATGTGTAACAATAAAGGCTGTGCCTGCTTGAAATACCTGTAGTTGGAAGTGTGGAGCGGTGTCAGGATAAGATTGATTTTCTTTTCATACCTGTCCTCCGAGTTCCTTGACATGGTGATCAATCACAGTGTCACTGACAGAGATGTTTGAGAGCCGAAGGAAACTCGTTGTTTGATTAAGAACTGTCTGCTGAACCCTAGCCTGTGTTCTGGAACGTGCTTCTAGCACCGTGGCTAAGAGAGGGGATTGGAGAGGATTTTAAAAAGATTACTGCTTTGGTGTTTGTTAATCAGGGCCTCTGCAACTCTTTTTATCCCCTGTCAGTTGTTTTAAAAGAAGAGCATGTGGAATATCCGCTTCTCACCTTCTTTTGTATTGGCACTCATCTTTTATTTATATGTTGTAACTCTGTTTTCTATTTTTCTTATTGACCGATAAATACTTTCATACCTGCAAGCATCATGGTATATATATATATATATATATATATATATATATATATATATATATATATATATATATATATATATATATATATATATATATATATATATATATATATATAATTGTTCTAATGCATTTCTATGCAAGTATTTATTGAGCACAGTGAGACGAGGTTGAAGTAGAACAGGTTCTGTTTATTTGTCAGGCAGGTTTGGGCTCTGGCACATGCAACACCTTGCTCCACGCGTCCTCTCTTCTCTCGTTTGACAAGCAGGACGAGCGAGGGATTGCTCAGAAGCAGAATCCAGAACAGCGATGTGATCGCTGTCTGCAAACTCCAGCCAGCATTCAGTCTTCCAGACACTTGCGTTCTCAGGATGCTGTACTCGTGAAATCAGTATGAATCTCTGCTTTGTTGTTCTGACGCTGGGCTTGATTGGGTTGAAGATTTTCAGCGTTCAGTAGTTCAAAATCCGGGGCTCGACTGCTTTTAAAAAGAGTCGGCATTGTGTTTTTAGTTTTACAGAGATTCTTATGGGAACAATTACCACACAGGTCTGTTAACAATTAATTATTTGTGTGGAGATTGTATTGAGACAGAACATCAAATAATATGCATTTTAAAATATAGGGGTGTGTGTCTCTTTGCTCATTTATAGTTAAGAATACTAATGAAATGAGGAAATAAAAAATGTGCACATAGTACATGTTATAATTTAGAATGTAATGTGCATACATGTTATAACTGATAATGTAATTTAGAATGTAATGTGACACTAAGTTGAGTTACAGAATATATGAATAGTTCTCTGCATATGTAAAGGAAGTAATGTGTGATTGTATATATATATATATATATATATATATATATATATATATATATATATATATATATATATATATATACAAAATCCTACTAAAATATATAAACTAAACTAACATCAAATATACACTAACTTTGAAGTAAAACTGCACACCGTCACAAAAATGCAATGAATGTTTTTTGTTTTTCAGGCTTAAAAGGCTAGCTAATATTAAAATAATTAAGTTGATTTTTTTTTAACTGCATATGAGTGCAAAAATGAATTCCCTGCAGGATTAGAGCTGATTATCCTTGCAGAGCAGGGAGTCTGTCTGCAGAGTTCTCCCCCCTGCTGGCCTGTACAGTCACTGTCGCTGCGCCAGCAGGCTGCACACACACACCGAGCGAGGGTCTGCCCTGTACCAGCTCCGACCTTCAGAAGGCAGCGCAACCCTCATAGAGTCTGCTGGCCACATTGCACACCACCTGTTGCCTGGAAAAATCTTATTAAATCTTTTAATTAAAACAGAGACACAGGAGTAATTGGACAGGTCAGATATTTCTGTTAGATTATGTATCTGAGTGCAAGGTGCTGAGGTAAAAGTTATAAAAAGTAAACTGATTTGGTTATTAAATTGATACAAACCAGACATTTGATTATAACATATATACTTTAAGATTGTTAAACTAAATGTTTGTTCTTGATTTTATTGAGTTTATTTTAATATTTCTAAGCCTGTTATCCCCTTGTACTTGATGAACACACACACACACACACAGACACACACACACACACACACACACACACACACACACACACACACACACATTTAAAATGAGAAACACACTGACTCTCACTGTCACTCTATCATCAGATTCAGTACTGCGAGTGTGTCAATGTGTTTCATGTTGACAAAGACACTTCTCAATCTCAAGCCTTAGTTTAATTTATGTATTTTCTGTTTTGCTGAATAAAACAAAACAAAACAAAAAAAAAAAAAAAAATGTGTGCCGACTTGAGCCACTGAACAGATTTCCAGCAGGTTTAGAGAAGCCATCTTCTTGTGATATACCCCGTGTCTCTGTTATTAGTGGTAACCTGAGGGCCTGTAATCAGTGTGTAAGTCACGACTACCCAAATTCTTTCAGCCTGAGATCTCCTGAGTGTCACATGACCCGCAGGCGCCCAATCGGGTGGCTGGCATGAGAAGATGACATCATTTGGGCAGGGTGACAGCCGCCAGACTGCCTGCTGGGTTATTGTTGGCCTCACCCCACCAAGAGTGGCATTAAGGTGCTGCTGCCTGTCTTCACATTACACCATTGTTTATTTTCCTTGTCATCTTTCTTTTTTTATCAACATGCCAAACAAAGTTTAGCTTAAATTCCGCTGCACACTTTATACACACTCTCAAGTGCTTAATTGCAGAATCGCAGGCAGACAATGTGCCTTTTACTTAAGGCATGTATTGTTTCTTCACAATGTCCTACTCAAATTCTCAAATTGCTGTAACGCGCTATGTAACTTATACAAACCATTATATAATTTATGATAAAAAAGAGTTCAATGGGTGAGCGAACACAGTGCTCAGATTTTACAGAAAAATGATGATCTCATTGAAAAGGAATCGTGTCCTGGATGGAGGATTAACTGAAAATACAGAGCTAATGGTGCTTGATGATTACACTGAATACACAACGTTATGGGTTCAGTACTTTAACCCATCAGGTCTCCTCGGGTACTACAGTTGCTGCAGTGGCGTTATTCTTCTTAATGTTTTTGGAGCTGACTGAAGTCTTTGCACCCAGAAGTAGAGCGTGTTCTGCTGTTTTGCACCTAGAATTCCTTGCCACAGTGTATCTATCATACCGTGATGGGGATGTTTACTTTCAAGAAGCTAATGCACTCATCCACCGTGATATAACTGTAGATGAAGGGTTTGAGGAGCAGGACAGAGGCCTCAGGCATCTTCCATGGTCACCACAACACCCAGAACTCAGTGCAATTCAACTCAATCTGATTGATCATCCGTGTTTGGGATGAACTTAAATGATGCATTTACCGCCATGATCCGCTGCCTACCTCACTGAACCAGTTGCATGAAATATTAATGACTGAATGCATGAACATCCCCCGAGATACCTTCCAGCACCTTGTGGAGTCTGTGCCACATCAATAAGCTACTAACAACCAAACGAGCAAGATGGGCCGAATGGCCTCCTCTCATTTGTAAACTTTCTTATGTTCTTATGTCCTTAAATTGTTGTTGTTATTATATTGTTGTTGAATAAAGTTATATATTTTTTTATTAGTATTATTATTGATGGTTTGTAATGGATATAATAGGTAATTGCGCCCTTTTGTAAACTTTTCACAGAGTAATTATATATTTAAATTGTCAATTTACTAAACCAAAACTCCCTGGTCTTGAAAATGATCACACAGAATATATAAAGAAAAACCAATGCAGGTACTGCAATATTTTGAATGCATGTTGCTTTTGTTCTGCAAAAAAATCCTTACTAATGAAGTAGTAATACTGCATTGTACTTACAGCAAAATGTTTAAATCCCTGTGTCATACAGAAATATCAAGGCTATATTTTGCAAAACATGCAAAATGCCTTTTATTCAGAGTAATCAGTCAAACTGAAAGAACCTCGTAGTGAAGAAGAATCGAGAAAGTGAAGACAGCTTGCCTGGGGCCCTGCCACTGCTGCTGCTGAGAGATTTTGACTGAGATCTCAGTAGCTGCTAAGACAATGATTGTGTTTATACTCCATCAAGCAAGCAAACCCAGATGAGACCCACTGGAAGATAATAGTTTCTTAAATTATTATATAAATCTATAACAGGGTTTTAGGTGATAATTTGACCGTCTTAATCCAGTAATTGTCTGAAACATACCTATGACTGGTGAAAAAAGGAATGCAAACAGACGTTGCCTGTCAAAATGGACAGAAAGTTATACTGTAAGTGGTAATGCTGGCAGTATGAAGATAATCCTGTGCTACAAGGTATATTAAGCAGCCAGCATGTACTAAACAAGGCATACTATTAGGAAACACTTAAGTACACTCTATACTTCACACAAAACATTTAAAAGAACATATTAATAGACTTGACTAGATTCTTCTATCCTACGAATATTCAATACAACTATGATTAGTCATCATTCATTTGTACCATTAATGTTGTTGTTTTTTTCTTTTAGTAAGGAAGTAAACAGTTGTCATGTTAGATCCACGTACAGCAAGTGCTCAACAATGTGCACATTAAGAACAATGTGCACATTAAGGAGACTCCAATTGGCTTTTTCCATTTTCAATACACACCCCCAGCCCCCACCCCAGCCCCCACCCCCAGCCCCCACCCCCACCTCCCAGCCCCCACCCCCACCCCAGCCCACAGCCCCCAGCCCCAGCCCCTCTCCCTAAATTCTTTGATTTCACTCCACAGTTACTTCCCGCCAAGTAGAAGAGTAAGCCATCAGGACGGCACGTGTCCTGCTGAAAGCAATATGTCTGTACCGGTGGGGACAAAGACTCTGTTTAACAGAACAAACTGCCCCAGTGGGGGGACTTTAACTTCCCTTCTCTAGCAGACGAGGCGGCCTGTGTTTGTAAACAGGGCCTTGCCGGCCAGTGGGGGCCGTGCGGGTAGGGCTGGCTCGTTAATTAGAAGTCAGCTCCCCACTGCCACTCCATTGTGTCGGGAGAAAATAAGCTTAATGATACAGGGGGGATAATAAAGGCCATTAAAAAAAAAAAATTCAGCAAATTAATTTTTCAAGGTTGTGGCAATGTAGTGAGGTTCGACAGAGTGGAAAAAAAGCTACTAGCTTTCCCGTGGCGACAAGGGGGAGGGAGGAACAGTCTCTGACTTCATCTCCTGTTCTGAGTTGGTTTTTTTTGTGGCTAATTGGCAGTTCAGTTGAGCCAATGAATTGGATTAAACATTGAACATAAGGCTTTGAATTATTTTATGCCTGTTTGAAGATTGAATCAGTGAATAACATACACAAGCAATAGATCCTGGAGGTCAATATATATATATATATATATATATATATATATATATATATATATATATATATATATATATATATATATATATAATTCCAAATGTTTGCTACAATGATATTTCAAAGAGTGTGCATGCAAATTAAAATTATATTCTTTATGTTGTCTTGTAATTGTTTTGTAGAACCACACTATACAAAACTGGATATGCCTAAGATCAACCGTACTCGAAGGAGTAAAGCACAATGCAGGTTTGCATTCAGACAAGTTTATCCATGTGCTTAAGAATCAGGGACACAGGGAATCATCAAAGGTCTCTCCCTGAGAATGGGACACTCTGCAGGAGAGGCAGTGGGTTTGCTTGGAGTTTGCTTGTGAAATGAAACACAATGTTAAAGGGCTCAGTTGTAGCCAATACTAAGACCTGTTTAATGAACCAGCCACCCACCTGGCTAGACAGTTAGCTATGACCCAATTCATTTTAAGGGGTGTCCATGAAATGCCATAAACTGCTCTTCATATTATTATTATTATTATTATTATTATTATTATTATTTATTTCTTAGCAGACACCCTTATCCAGGGCAACTTACAATTGTTACAAGATATCACATTATTTACATACAATTACCCATTTATACAGTTGGGTTTTTACTGGAGCAATCTAGGTAAAGTACCTTGCTCAAGGGTACAGCGGTTAAAGAAAAGGGCTTGTAACCAGGAGGTCCCCGGTTCAAATCCCACCTCAGCCACTGACTCATTGTGTGACCCTGAGCAAGTCACTTAACCTCCTTGTGCTTCGTCTTTCGGGTGAGACGTAGTTGTAAGTGACTCTGCAGATGATGCATAGTTCACACACCCTAGTCTCTGTAAGTCGCCTTGGATAAAGGCGTCAGCTAAATAAAATAAACAGCAGCAGTGTCCCCCACCTGGGATTGAACCCACGACCCTCCCGTCAAGAGTCCAGAGCCCTAACCACTACTCCACACTGCTACCCTAATCATTCAAAGTCCATGAATTGTCAACACATCTTAAGGGTTAAAGGGGCAGAAGCTGTGTTTGTGCAATTTATATAAAAGTTAATTGAAACTTTACTGTTGCATGCTGCATGATCTTCTGCAAGTTTATTCCAATCGTAATACCCTATTGGAATAAGTGTGTCTGAAATAATAATAATAATAATAATATGCTTTCCTACATGTTTTATGCTAGCCGTGCTGCTCCAGCTCCAGTTCTTCCTCACTCACATTCCTGTCAGTATTGAGAGTCTGGGTTTATCCTCTCCCTGCTGTTCATGCAGTGCCCCTGGGTTACCGAGTGCTCACAACAGACAGCCTGACTCATGCTACCTGCTGCTCGCATGCAGATTAACTCCTTTGCAGGCCATATGGACGACCACCTTTCAAATTCTTCTCTCAATTCACTTTCTGAACTTAATTTGGTGAGTAGCGAGAGAGTCTGGGGCTTAATAAGCAAATGCCCAGTGGAAAGTCACAGTCTCACCTGCATTGAGTTGGTCAAACTTACATGCCCATCTGCCAGTGTGCAGCTGAGCTGTGTCTAGGCCAAGGAGGTTTCCTAATCCTTTCGTTAATAACAACCGTGGAGAGAAGCCAGGTTTAACCCTTTCTTCTTCAGAGATCGTGGCACAGATCCAAAGTCAGGCCGGCACAGTGTGAGATACTGGCCTTTAACTAAGAGTTGACACCAAGAGCTGATGAATGAATCAATGAAGAAGAAGAAGAAGAAGAAGAAGAAGAAGAAGAAGAAGAAGAAGAAGAAGAAGGATTTAAATTGTCAAAGTGGCAAAGTGTATATGGCTTCTGTATATGATTACAAAGTGCTGATACTGACCTTGGGCTGGCATACCATGGTAACACTGGTACAGTTCACATGATTAGTTTAGATATACCCAATCCACCGCATCCCATCCCTCTCCCTTAGACACAAGACAGGCTGTGTGGTCCAGTGGTTAAAGAAACAGGCTTGTAACCAGGAGGTGTCCGGTTCAAATCCCACCTCAGCTACTGACGCATTGTGTGTCCCTGAGCAAGTCACTTCACCTCCTTGTGCTCCGTCTTTCAGGTGAGATGTAATTGTAAGTGACTCTGCAGCTGATACATAGTTCACACACCCTAGTCTTTGTAAGTCGCCTTGGATAAAGGCATCTGCTAAATAAACAAATAATAATAATAAAGACACAGGACATGAGGAACATCTCATGAAATCATTTTTTAAATATTGGTCTTTGCTAAATTCATGTGTCATGATAGGTGATCTACAGGAGATGCACAACCATTGCCTTGATTGCACGACTTTCGGCTGTAAACAAATGTCTGTTGTTCATTCTGTGTATCGAGCGGGCTCTCCATTGCTCTGGCTTCAATAAAGATGATCCCTTGTGATCCAGCTGAACCTTTCCTGATGGAATTTGAGATGCATGGCTGCAGGGATGGTGGTTTGGACTCAGCTTGGCAGTGATAAGGTAAAAAGTTTGAACCAGGTGTCAAGAACAAACAGCTCTTGTACATTAAAGATAGAAAAGGCTTTGAACCATTGTGGAAACTCCCTACGAGGTGTTTATGTGGCGCTGTGCAGTAATATGCAAGCACCTTTAACAAATACAATATGTTGTTAAAAGCAGATGTTATCTATAGAAGATCTTGCTTACAGTCAGGGAATCTCACTCTGTTAAATGACTTTCCCACTCCTCCCTTAGCTGACAAGAGTCCATTGCTATTTTATAGGTCTTTAGAATGTGGAAATGTGGGGGTTGTGAAGTAGCTTGATGGCTAGATAAATGTTTGAGATGGTCAAACAGACTGTCTGCAGCAGAGGAATCGTGGATACACCTATTCCCTGTTTATATAACCTAGGCAGAGTGTGCTTCAATTAAAATCTGTATTGCCAGAAAAAAAACTAAACTTTCACATCCCCCAAGCTGTTTGTTTTCACTCATAACCCACCCCGCCCCCCTTACAATACATGACTCTCAGGTATCTGTTTGCATTTTGTTTACCTCCTAAATACCAGGTGCAGATTGCCAGTCAGCCACAAATGTTGCCCAACAAACCCTTTGTGATTTGAGGTCCCGCGCAGCCCCTGTCATTAGAACTCCCAGCAGATTCTGATTCTGCTCCACTCATTGGCTGGAGGCCCCTGAAAGGACCCTCTGTTTAAATCCTTCTGTGCTCCCTCAGCCCATAAAGGGGGTGACATCTGTGCTCTAACCTACAGGTTACACACCCAGGTAGGGTCATGTGCTGCACCTTTACACTCATGTGTTACCATGCCTGAGAGCCAGACCAATTAGAAGTGCTGCAGTCCGGGTAGGGAAGGGTAAAGCCAATCGCTGGCGTGTGCCGAAGGCAGCCCTTAACCACAAGCTCTCAGTGTTTGCTGATCTGTTATTACCAAGCTGTTCTTGCCAGTAGCATGCTGCCAGCTGACAAAGAAAAACATTCAGGTCAGGAGGTAACAGTGGGACCCTGGGCCACACCCTCTACCTAACCCTATTCCAGGTTCCAAGCCCTGCTTGCAGTTAACAAGGTGGCTGCTGTGTCTCGCGCTCTGTTCGGCCATATGTTCGTGATTAGTTCATTTCTGACTCGTTATTAGAGGCTACAGCTAAAGGTGGACCAGGACCTCAAGGGGCTTCCAGATCCAATGTCCCTGAAAGGAGAAAAATAAAGTAGGAGTGGCCCCTTGGGTTCCAGCTGTGGTGTTGTTAAGGGAATCCAATCCACCTTTAACTGAGAGCCAACACAAAGCTACTGGAGCAGAGATAGAATGCTTAGGTCAACTTTGATAAACTTTGTTGGCTCAATAGCCAATCACTGCAGACCCCACCACCACCTTCTCTTGGTACGCTGATGTTTACCTGTACAGTTGTGTGACACAGGTAGAAGGGTTGGAGCGTTGCGTTGCACACGGGTTAGATGACTGCTTTTAGTTTGCAGGTGATAGAATGCACACATACTGCAAAGTGAGATATTGTGTTCACCACACTGACAGTACTGATTAGTGGAATATGCTACCCGCCTTCACTAAAGTCAGAACAAGACCTCAAAAAGTAAGTTTATTACATGTTTTATTAATTTATTTATTTATGATGGTCCTTATGGTTATGTTATTGCAGTAATTAAGTGATTCGTTAACAGTCCATTCAGGCAGCTAAGTGATTGATAGACTGTTTGAAACCAATACTTATGTCACTACTGTGTATACTTAGACAAATAAATAAATACATAGAGAGAGAGATATAGAAAAGCTGTCAAATCAAAGCAGTCCTATTTCAATAGTTTCAGAGTCTTATAAATGAAAAGAATGTGCATATTAGTATATCAGAGGAATGTGCTGGTGTGCTGTTATCTGTCTTAAACTAGTAGAGCTCTCTGCTGTTAAGAGTCCAGTCCTCTTTCCTATACCTCTGTACCTGTCTGCAGTGTTGAAAGAGCTGCAGCGCACCTGTTTGTGTGTTTATGAAGATCTCAGCAATATGGATGGGGCTATTCCCTGTCTCTGCGTATGGGTAGACAAACAAAGGCGGGACACTGGTTCATGTCACTGCACAGTATCTAACTGCACTAATTATGTATAGAATTGGAATTGGAACTGGAATTGGAATTGGAACTGGAATTGGATTTGGAACTGGAATTGGATTTGGGCAGAGGAGATCTTGTTAGTTGTAGGCTTCCTCACTGTTAGTCTTATATTGTTGAAAGTTAAACAACCACAAATCATTATATTATATTTCATAGTCACTAAGAAAATGAAGGAAATTGAGACGTTTTGGTTAAAATAATAAAAACAATCAGTAGTAAACTCCCAAATTGTAAGACATTGCAATAGTGTTAACCCTGCAATGCCATAGCATTTTTTTTAACATAAGAAAAGCTACTTTGTTTATGTAACTAGATTCAGTTTTTTTTTTGTTTGTTTGTTTTTTCTGTCCAGCAACACATAATGTACTGTATATGAAAATTCTGGCTTGTGAGGCTGGATTTAAATAATAATAATATAGATAGATGGCTAAGCATTGTATCAGATGTGATACAGAAATGGGCTTTACAAGGTTAATGCACAGGTACACGATGCAGCCCCCTCCTCACACACACACACACACACACACACACACACACACACACACACACACACACACACACACACACACACAGGGCCTGAAAACCAGACAAAGCAATCACACAACCTGCCAGTTAGCAGAAGAAAAGACCTGCACACCCTTGGAATTTTTCATATAGTGCCAAATAAAATTTAAAACACGCTTTTCAGAAAATAACAGGTTTTTAAAAGGAGTTGCTGAAATCCTTCCAGGAATGCCTTTGTGTTAGGAACTGTGTGTGTGTAAAACGGGCTTGTACCGCCGGTATACAGGTGCGAGCGGTTCAGCTGGAAACGGCAATGACAGCTCAGTTCCACCAAGCTGCTGGCGAGGAAGCGCATTTTGAGACACTAGACTCGCTTACTATTGGATTTCATTTCAAACTATTCTCACATCTCCGGCAATTAAATAACTAATCAAACCAATTATTTGTACCTGCGCCTCCATCTACCTCAATACAATGCATATAACTGCAATCGATAAAATCACATCTACTCATTAAAGAAAGCAAACAGAAAAATACCTACTCACTCGCGTATTTGTTTTTTTTCTGCGTCGCCCTAAAAACAGGTTTATACCTGAAGTTTAGGGTTGAAAGAGTTACAGCCAATCAACCGCAGCAATCGCCTTTATGAAGAACATTCTATCCCATAACCCGAAGTGATGTGATAATGAGGGATAAAAACTAGTGAAAATGCAACGTAGTTCCCCGTTTGCCCACTAGATGCCGCTGTAAATAAAACAGCAAGGGTTTCACTGAAACTTATGCTGAATATATTCCAAAGTTATGTAATGTCAAAAATGCTGAAATCGTGTGTAAATACAGCATTTCGTTTTTCGTGTTGTTTTCTTATATTTGTGTCCATTGATGAGCGCCAATGTTAATTACGTGCATTAATAAGAACACAATTGACCCAAAATTGTAGCACGTAGTTCTTATTCAATCTGCTATTCACATCTCTCAATTGAAGCATTTCACTCAAGTATGCATGGCCGTAACAAGCGGACACCGAGGCTGTGCGCGTCCTCGCTTTTTTTTTTTTTGCATCATAAATGGTGATGCTCACGTAAAAATGTTGGTAAAGTACAAAAGACTCCTTAATTTTCTCTGTTGGTTTGCCGTGTAACACAGATTTGGCAGGTTGAATAGTCTATACCAGGCAGTCATATAAATACTGCCAGTTATAGCTTGCAACCTACATTGACCTCTGTAGAATGTCATCTCTGGTTATGACCCTGACTGTATAAAACGCCACCCGTGTACCAATGCATAGGATGTTATTATACAGCTCTTTATTCATACTAATCACATTTAGTTCCGTTTTTCATTTTAGAAAAAAAAAATGGTGTACACGTTCTTGTAATTATTGCATCTTTATATCAATTAGCTTAAAAGCGCTGATCGAACAGAACAGGGTCGTTTCTTCACGTTTTTTTAAACGTCTTAACTTGCTTCAATATTCAATTTAATTGAATATATTTTTGCAATTCAGATATGTTGCTGCATTTGTGCATTACCAAAGCCAGGCTCCAGCATCAATGTGTTTTTCTGCTGTGTGGTACGTGGACATTTCCTTTAGTCTAAATAAGCGGTCTGAGGGTTAGAGGGCAGTCTATATATATATATCACAAAAAACACTCTAGTTTATATATATATATATATATATATATATATATATATATATATATATATATATATATATATATATATATATATATGTCGGTTGAATGTCAATATAAAACATGACGTGTTTTATTTGTCATTTTTGTAAATACCAGATCAATTAAATCTTAAAATGATCTGTTAAAGATGACAGATCTTCTTCTTTAAGTAGGCCCTATAAATAACGCACGACATGAATATGTGCGACTGTGTGATATTAATAATTCTGCAATGATTTTTTTTTTTAAATTATTTTATTAGTAGTAGCAGTAGTAATCTCTGATATTTTTTAATAACATACAAATGTTATATTCCTGCACACAGGCCTTAATAATGAAACCTGGCCAATAATGAACTGTATTGTCAAACGAATGCAGATCGATCATATACGGTTGAATTGCATTTTTTAAAGCAATAGATTTAGCTGTTCTTCCTTGGATGGTTGTGGATATTAACCCCATTGGGACTGTGCTTCTGGACCCCCAGACTCAGCCGTGCCCTCTCCCACTGCCCTGTCCTGTCTCCCAGCTGATGCTGGTGGGGGAGGGGCATGCTAGAAACTCCAATCTTCTTTTTGCCAAACTTTTACAAAAGTTTTCACTGGAATTGGACGCAACGTGATGACGTCAACCAGAGAAAGCCCCAACCTTTCAACTTTTCAACATGGCGGCTGTCTCGATCGGTTTGAGTGAAAAAAACGGGGAATTTTCATGAAAATATGCAAATATTCTGCTATTTTAGATGACCCCACTGTCTCAGATTGATTTCTCTCCTTCAAATCCGGGACATGCGTTAGCTGGAGGGTTATCCAGCTTATCTGTTGTGTTATGTTCACGCTTTTCAACGAGACGGCCAGGTTTGTTTAGGTTCTTCATTGGGAGTTTGGGTACCACAGAGCTGCACTCACATAGCAACTGCAGCATCCAGCATGGCGCACAGCATCCTTGCGCTCCAGCATCCTTCTGAGCAGAATCCATCTGCGAGCGCACACAGACGGGTCGAGCAACACACGACAAGTATGCATGTAATAGTATAGTAAAGGATGTCATAGTGCTACAGTGTTAGGGTTATTTATTAAAGGCGTGCGTGCGTTATATACACTACACTTACAGTAATAGCAATGATATTATGCTAGATAAAGATATAATCACATTTTGTGGGATTTTATTGTGGTGACGATATTGTTATTATTAATAAAAATAACTTTATGATTTTATTTATTGAAAAAAAGAACAATTATTTTTTCAATGAATTTGCATTTTTCATGTTTTATATTAATAGGACTAATAAACGATGTGATTTTTTAAAAAAAATATATTTCTATTATAATGTAAAAGAGGTGTTATTTTTTTATTGAGACATTAATTTATCTTATGTGGAATTTCTCTTGTTTTAAAGTGTGGTCGTTTCTGGAAATCAGAAGCTAAGAGTGCGTCACGTGTATTAAGCCATGCTTTGACATGTGTGTATGTAATGGCAACTTCAATAAAGTGCAAAAATAAAAGAATTTAAAAAAAGTGGTTGCACGTCTCTTTGGGTTTTACAAAGTAGGTCAATCTAGCACTTGCTCTCCTGGGTGGAATGAAGGACTGCCTTCCATATGCCGGTGTGATTTGTGTTCGACCCCGGGCAACCCTCACTGTCTCCCGACTGGTCTCTATGGCAGGTTCGGTTACCTGTTTTACCGGGTGTGTAAAAGCAGGATGAAGCATCTCGTTAATCAAGCGTGTTACATAAATCGTCTTTCTCACCTTCCCATACATTACACAAAAGAGACGGGTTTGTTCAAATTATAGCATTGTACAGAATGAACCTTGTAGCTTGAACACACTTCATATCAGTCAGTATTTAGACTTAGTTTAAATCGCTTTTTCTGCTATTTATATTGTGCAGCAGTTTATTAAATGATAAGTTATGCATTTTTTGTTAGGAAAATGTTGTCTGCTGAAGATATGATTTCAATAATAATGATAATAATAATAATAATAATAATGCTAATAATGATAATAATAATAATAATAATAATACGCGTGTATGCCACTTTAATGTTTTATAATAGTCACCTTGTATTGCATTTCGTTAAACCACTCCCTTTTCGGTTTCTTGCGCGTTTATATTCATACATATATTGGCACTGTGTTAGCATACAAAGAAAAGAAAAATGAAAAGTTGACCCATAAAAACACATCACCGTTTTTTTCCTAGTCCGTCTCATTTTGTAGGGAAAACAGAATGCGTTTTTTTTATTTCAGCTTCAAGTTTGCTACTTATCACGTCATAAAGCTGACAGCCTCACACCAAATCAGATTGCGGGACGAGAAGAGAGCCCTAAGGCGTCACAGAGAGTGGAGTTAGGTTCGTGCTCACCTCCTCAGACTGCACAGCCCTATTTAAAGGTCCGGGGAGCTTTCATTTTAAAGTCCCTCTTCATCCCACCCTGCAAGATGGTAAGTTTGGGCTCAGCCTGCTAGCACTGACATGCGCTTTTCAGACAGGGTAACGCACTTTTAAATGGAATATGTGCATAATACTCGGTCTTTCGAATAGTCCAATGCGTTTTTATGTACACCTGTCTTTTTTAAATTCGTTTTTTTTTCTTTAATGGGCTGTTGCTCCTGATTTGGACGACTTATTCATTCCCATACTCCAGCTACAGAGGTCAATGCTTGCTAGTTTGGTGTACAGTCTGAAAACGAACTGCACACAAAACTAGTAAGTATAACTGAGATTATGCACGTCCAGACGTGCTGTGGAGTAGTTTTTTTTTTTTCTGAATTACTTGATGTGCGCATCGCAGCATGCATGAAGAAACCCTGGTATATCCTATCAATCTCTGTCCTGAAAGTGCGGGGCTTTCTCCTGTTCTTTTATACGCATGTTCATCTTAAAACTGACGTACAGGAAGAAGCACGAATTGGGTGCGCGCTGCTAAACTGGATTTGTGGAGTGCCTGGCTTCTCGTTTTCCAGCGACATCAATAGTGTAATTGCGTTAGGGAGCGCTGTCTGTATCGGTGTTCATGCTAGTGGAGGATCTGTAGTATGAAATATTATAACTGCATGATGGGATCGTAACAGCATATTTGACTATTTCTGTGCATGATTAGAAGTGCGCATTGCACATGGCTATGTAAAACCACGCGCTGAATTGCAACTTTAAACTGTTTATTGTCTTGGACCGGTGTGTCTTTACACGGCAGGGGTGCATTTGATTACTTTTACATTAACACGCTGTTAAAGGCGTGTTACGAATGCAACGCTAATGGGGTTATAATGAGAAGGCACTTCAGCCCATTCAGATATGAGTATAGGCGTGGGAGTATATTCTCTCTGTTAAGGTTATTATTCTTTTTTACACCGAAACTGGTGAGCGAAGGGGCGGGAATTTATTTAACTTCAATAGGCAAAAATGCACCTTTGCGCCATTGTTAAGATGTTATTAGACGAAGGAGTGAAGGGAGACATATACGCTCAGGTAAATCAGTCTAGTGACGTCATTCTTTTAGAACGATCAATAAAAGTGTGTGAGAGTGTGTATGAGTGACCGCATTTTATAATGTACTATTTAATTAAAAAAAAAAACGATAGACCCCTGTATTCAATTTCAAATCAACACACCCGAGTGATCCTGTTTGCCCATGCTTCAGTTTACATTCTGTGGATATGTATCTAATGCTTCTCTTTCCCTCCCGTGTTTAATTTGCAGAGCGCCATTCTTTCATGCCAAGACCAGTACTTTGTAGGGGGCCAGGGCTATGATTGCCCCTATTCCGTCTCGACGTCAGCAGCCAATGTTGACGTTTCCAAGGAAACACTGGTCTCTTTCTGGGCTGCTGGTCTCCTGGACAACAGAGCCTACCAGCACGAGCCACAGTCGCAGCGTAAGACGATTCAAATTAACATTTCGGTTATTTAAACGATCTTCCCGATGTTAGCTATAACGGAAACACAATACAATGCTAAGTGCTCGCCTCAGCAGACCACGAATGTAAAATGTTCTTGCATTATTTGAATGCATGTTAAAAAAAGCCCATATAGTCTAATCCTATCTTGTATATATAATAGTGTGCAGTTCACACAGCTGTATTCACATGCATGTATTCTATAGTTTCCTGAAGTCTTTACTCTTGCAAGTGGAGCTCATTAGATCCACCAGTCTTATTTGCACATGTTAATGAGAGGGTTAATCCATAACGTGTGTTTAGTTAATGTTTTTACATGTATTCTGTTTGATCCCGGGACTGCGGTTGACTGTATATGTATTTATTTGATAGAACTCTATTATGAGCTGGACTCTGGCATTCGAGAGGACTTCATTTGGACAGATGACTTGTCCCCACAATTGCAAAGAAACCAGCAGGTATGGAACAACGCAATGTCTGTCTGAATGTGGCTTCAGGACACACAGTTCTACATCTGTTTAGCTGTAAAACACATGTCTGTAGCCTATTTATTAGCACATAACAACACATAATTAGAAATGGCTTCAGGTACTGAAATGTGTTTTCAATGTGAACAGCAGAGTCATTTGCCTGTAAATGATGTGTATAATCAATCCACCGCTGCATCTAAAGTCTTTCTTTTTTTATTTTTATAAAGCTTCAGGATACTTTGTTACAAAAAGAAGAAGAACTGGCGAGGTTACATGACGAAAACAACAAACTGAAGGAATATTTAAATTCTACTTTTGTCAAGGGCTTGGAGGAAAAAGCTAAGGTATTTAGTATGTATTTATTTAACATTGTAACCTTAAGTTTTTGATGATGTGACTAGGACTGGGTATTCAGTTCTAAACTAAATCAAGGAATTGTGTAAGATCAGTATCAGGATAAGAACGATTTAGTCTAAGCACTTTTCAGCAACATAATACAGGATGCATTAAACAAGTCTTCAACTCACTCAATATCAGGGCACTTCAGTAGGCAAAAGCTTGCATTAAATGGCACTTTGTTCTTTGTTTTTTTTCTCCAGATACTTTTGCACAATGGTCCTGGAGTGGATTCCAGACCCAGAAATAAGAGGAGGAGGGTGCTTGGGGATGAGGGTGTGCACGCTTCCACTGCCAGTCAGTTGCTACCTGGCAGCTCCCTAAAGAAAGCCTGCAGGAACCTGTCCCTGGAGTTCTGCACTGCCGAGGAGCTGGCTCACACTCCTCCCGTGGACTCGTGGGTCCTCCAGACCCTTGGACTGAAGGATGTTGACACCATCGACCATTCAGCTAACTACAGTGATCTCCTGACCTCGCTCGACGATCACAATGCCCTCCATGCTGCCGGGGCGATGGACTACAACAACGTTGGCCATGTGTCATCACCACTGGGATACTGCCCTGATACCGGGGTGGGAGTGGAGTACACGGGCAGTCCATGCAGCTTAGATTCCTGCTACCTCCCTCCGCTCCCCTCCTCCTCTCCACAGGCTCAATCCACGCCTCTGCCGAGCAGCGCCACACCCTCCCCGTTTAAATCCCCTTACAGCGTAGACGTTTCCCGCAATAAGACCGAAGTTGCCTTTACCATGTCCCTCAACCCCCACCGCAATGTGAAGACTCACAGCTTCGACCAGGGGCAGGCTTTTGTGTGCAGAGATGAGCAGGCTGGCTGGAAGTTCACATGGGTCCCCAAACAATCTGAGTAATTATAGCCTGTTGCATTAGCACTGTCATCTGAAGGACAAAGTCTTTACTGTTTACATTCTATCAATGCACTTCAATTTGCCTGGGTGAATTTTTTTTTTTTTTTTTACTTCTTCACTTTTTATTTTGTATTATTATTGTTATTATTTTATTTATAGTCCGGGTGAATGAATGACCCAGCCCAAGTTAATTCCAATGCCTAAACTTTTAAAAAGGGGGGAGAAAGACTTTAGCACATTTACAGATACCTAGGCGGAATGTTACAGAAACTGAAATCAGAGAGTAATAAGTGTTATCTGCCCGACTCGAATAAAATACATTGGAGAAAACAAAAACACAGAAAAAAGAAAACATTTTATTGCAAACTCTGGTATTTACTTTGTGGAAGGCATTTTAATATTGTATTAGACATCTAACTGCTATTTTCTGTTATTTAAACTGCCAAAGGTCACAGTTTTTTTGTTTTGTTTTTGCACTGCTAAAGAACATGCAAAATGAAATCTAACAGATCTCACTGTATGTGCCTAACACTGCCTTAACAGCCTGGTCACTTTGGGGGAGGGGGGGAGGTCTGCGCATGGCAATAGCAAAATTAACTGTATAACATTATTTTTGTTTTTTAAAGTAATAGTTGCACAAAATACAACATAAATACAAAAACATTGAGGACGTTTCCTTGCTGCCTCATATCTGTGCCTTTACAAACATGTCTATTATCTTTTATTTTAGTGTTCTCTCTTTAAAACATGTGGGATTATTCTATACCTGCCATTGTACTTACAGGCAGTGCCAGTTCTGTAACTGCTGGCATACACCTAACCTGTAGAGCCTTGCATAGAGAGCGAATGTCTCCTTTTACACACACAAAGAAACACTAAAGCTGTTTTCTGATGTTAATATGCTGCTGTGGAGATGAATTTCGTCTTTGGACACTAAATAAAAGTATTGTAAATTTGCATTCTAATCACAATAACATCAAATGTAATTTAATGTTAATATTGTTGTATCATGTTTTCTACTTTTGTAAGACACTCTAATTAATGATATGTACAAATATTGTTTTAATTGTGTGCATTCTTGTATCACTAATGAGCCTGTGTATAGATTGTAAAATTGTTTTATTTTGTATTGTCCTGTTACTACAATTTATTAAAGCTGCCTAACTGAAAGTTCCTTGGTACTTTTTAACTAAGTAAAAGATTTACACGTAGCAGGTTATACTTCTGTAGGTTAATGGGAGGCCCTATGCAAGCCTTCAGATGTAAATTTCACACTGTTAAACCAAATGTTTAAGAATTAAACAGAAACGTTGTGCAACACATTACTAAACACATCAGTGTTTATTTTATATATCTTAGAATGATGAAAAAACACAAACTTTACAGTGTATAAATATATGTTTAGAATCATTCCTCTACGAAATATGTTTAAGCATTTACTTACAGTGCAGCCACAACTTATCCCACGAGCATTATTTTATAAGATAACTTTATAAACAAATACTGTAATTGTAGAGTTTACAGTTTATTGTATGTTAATTATTTCCAGATACTTTATGGTAATTCATCCTCAGCTGTGATTTGGAATATAATATAGGCCTGCAGTGGTTGGCTAAAGAATTTCTACAACGTTATGCATATTTTCACCGCGTTTCCTCCAGTCTTTAATTAAAGGAGATAAATCCATTTGCCTGTCAAGAATGAGCAACACGCATTTTGAAAGTGAATTATATTGATGTGTAGGTTTAGCAAATAACTGAAGACTACAGGTCACGATAAATGCGTCGTGGGATTTATTGTTCAGTTATATTAGAATATGATTGTGTGGAATGATGGGTGT